>JADLZL010002190.1:0-67354 GCA_015844335.1 Chrysopogon serrulatus
AATGCAACATGTAAAACTTGTAATTTGCCGAGTTCTGTTGTCAACTAGCCACGCCATGGCATGCTTAATGCTATATCAATTTGTACCGTACCGTCAAAACCTTAAATATTTTATCAACTACAGAAACTCTACCGTCAGTTGCATACACTTATACCGATCTACGCTCAACCACAGCAGTCCTGGAGAAGTACAGGATTGGGTATATGATCCCATACAAAAAAATATATACATCAAGACCTTCAGCAGTTTTTGGGCTTAAGACCAAGTGCATGTACAAACTGGTAAGTAGCAATACATAAGTCATGAACACACTGAAAAAGTACAACATCAGGCTGTGTTCTCTCAAAAAGCCTGTAGATAACATACACATAAACCAACCACCACATAGCGTAAGTAGCCAGTACTAGATAAACCGCTCGCTCTCTTGATATTTACAATGAACAAACAAATAATTGAGCTACAACAAAAGGGAATTTGAAAGACGCAGCAGAGTTCCCAACTGGTGGTGAACCTGTCTACATGCTAAACTGTGTTGTGAACTTGCATCATAAAATTAAAATGCCTCAGGCAAAACGAGGCATTTGAAGCCATTTGAAGTCAAAAGCCTAGATCATCTGAAGCTTTGATTTTGGTGGTAGGACGGTACGAGGCACCGATGAAAGCACGTTGAGTTGGATCAACATGCTAGTGGTTGCTGCAGAAGTACAATCAACTTGTTTATAGAATGGGTGCCTTCAGTTTCCATCCAATGTATTGTCTTGGGGCAACACCAAGCTGAACTTCTGAATCGCTTCTTCAACAGAACTATTTCATTTCTCAAATATCTTTGCCCGCACAGCTGACACGTAAGGACATCACTGTGCACTCATTGCACCCAAGATGATTCAGAATTCAATTTTTTTTTTCTCTGCACAGCTGACACAAAAAGACATCATTCCATCAATTGTTGCATCCACGATCATTCAGGCTTCAATTTTCTCACCAATAAAGATGGACTTTAGCTCCTTAGTGAAATGATTATTCCAGTCAGAAAGAGAAGCAAATGGCAGTAAGCCATTCAAGGCTGGGATAAAAAACCCCAGCAGAGCATAAAACATCCAGCGGCGAATCCAATATGGGAACCAGACAGACTCCTTGCTATGAGATACAGATATAGGACCATGAAGAACACGGTACAAGACCGATGGATAACAATTTCCAAGTAAATGGATGGAACACAGAACCTCCCAGCATATAAGCCACATGTTCCCATCACCGCCAAGTGTGTTGGTACAGAACCTTCCAGTGAAGCCACAAATAATGCCCAACAGAATGATGTTGAAAGTTACTGGCATACTTGATACAGATACTGCAGAACGCTGGAACGCTAACCAAACAATTGCCAGAATCATTACTATGCCAAAGAACATCCGTGTTGCAGCTATTAGATGACACCTTATGAAAAGCAACCCGGAATTGAAGTTTGACACTGAATTTGGCACCCACCATGATTTAGATCCCTGCATGGGAGACAAGAGAGGATCTTTCTGATTACCACACAGGTATATTAAGAACTTAAGATTGTATCCTTCATTGATTACTTTACTGACAGGAAAAAGAAGAGATAAGTGATGAGCATACCCTTGAAGTGGCTGAACATGCTGCTGTAATATCAGTTATCCTTTGGTATGAATAAGTATAAGTTCCGTACCCAAAGCATACTGACATAATAATCACTGCACTAACAAGGAAATCTATGAGCGTCCTCATTATTTGTGCATGCCTTGTGTCCTGCATCTGAGTCTCAAATTTCTCCTTCTGGAAGGAAGCTTTCTGAAATCCGAAGGATAACTTAATCTTGTCTAACATGTGCGAGTAGGAGTTAAGTTCTAGTTGAGACTGCTTAAGTTGCAACTTTCTCATGCTAAGGCCTATCTCAAATTCCTTGAGCTCATTTGACCGAGTTTGCTCTTTCAAAGATCTCTCAAATGCATTAAGGATGCGCTGATTAGCTTCAGGAGAAGATATGCTATGAGTACGATGAGTCATCTGCTGATTGCCACCAGCATAAAGAACAAGCTGACTTTCCACTGAATTCAAAAGGTCCTGCGTTGGATTTTGTGGACCAGCAGTGTTCAACTTGCTTGCAGCTTCAGAGTCTTCATGCTTAGAAAAACGTTGAGGAACTGGACCTTGACCATAGACAGGCATCTCATTAACAAGATGAAGCGTTGTCAATGTGCTGCTGAACGATTTCTCGAAGTTTCTGGTAAAACTATCTAATTTGTTACCATATATCTATACAAATGATAAGTGGAAGATATATTAGGAATCCTATCAACAACTGAGCTGTGAGATGATAAAGGGAACTAGGCTTACATTTCTCAATGATTCCTTCACTGCCGATGTACAGATCTGCATCCAAAGTCCAGAATCAGTTTCAAACTACAAATAGTTTCGTGGTTTGTAGAATTTATTAGTCAAATAGTAGTACAATAACCTTGGAAAGGAGTGCAGGCTGTAATCTTTCGCCTGAACGATTCTTTGTATTCACAACCTGCAATCAGCAAACGCATCTCCTCATTGCGCTGAACAGAAACTTAGGCATACAAAAACATGGCAACATGCTAATGTGAAGTTGCATGTTGGTGAAATATAGGATTTTCTTTGGTTCCGTCATGGGAAATGATGACGCCTCTGGAGAAATGCATGTGAACTCGTCGAGAGATGAGCAGATACTCATAGTGAGGTGTGAGCAGACAATCATATGAAATGTAATCTCATGCTTGATTTTGGAATGTATAGCGATGAACAAAAGTCGTGTGGCCCCCACGGAAATGAAAAAAAAAGGGGTGACGATTTCCCTCCCCCAATGGGTACGCCAATACTGGTATGGCTCTACCACCACTTCTCTGACCCCAAGCTGCCACATTTTACATCTGATGCACGATCGCTCGGAAAATTGGAATTTGCAACCACAAAGGAAACGAAATTGATCCGGCATTTGGCATTGCGCCCGCCTCCTATGTGTGTACCGACTCTATGCATCGTCGCTAACAGAATTACGTACAATTCGGTTGAAACGGTAAACGGCAAAATGTGAACATAAACACCGGCCGGCCCCTCGCCACCCGCGCCAGAAATGGGGAAAGCTACGGACAGGGCGGCCGAGCGAGCGAGTGCCACACGCACCTGGGCGAGGACGGCCGCGAACGACATCCCGAGGGGCAGCGCGAGGTCGTCCTGCACCTGCACGCCGGCGCCACCCTGACCCTCGCCATCGGGCGTCGCGGCGGTGGCCGGCTCCTGCCGCCTTCGCCGCAGCCGGAGCCGGAGCCGCACCCCCTGCTGCGCCGGGCGGAGGAGGACCGGGAGGCAGAGGCGGAGGCGGAGCCGCAGGCCGAGGAGGCGTCGGCGTCTCCCGACGCCTGCGACGAGGAGGGATCGGCGGGTGGTGGTGGGTGGAGGCAGCCCGTGTCCATCTCGGCGGGGCAGGGGACAGGGCGACCGTTCTGGGGTGTTCCTTTCTCTGGGCCACCTTGCGCTGTGTGATTTGGTTCCGTTTTGACTTCGCTTTGGAAGGAGGCGGACGGAGACGGAGCGTCACAGTCGAGGCGCCGTGGAAAAGCGAAAAATTATTACAGGAGCCGAATTAGCCGTTGAAGTGAAATGCTTGGAAAGTGATTAATTCCATAATTAGCTTCGGGAAATCCGAAGGGTTGTTTTTTGAAACGGTCAGGACGGCGCCCGGACGTCCGGCCCAACAAGGGGTCCGGACGTCAGGTTCGGCATGCGACGGAAAAAACAGAGCCACTTCCTTTCTCATCTAGAGCTACCCAACCTCGCGACGATAGACAAGCCGCCGCCGCGCAAGGCGTAGTAGCGTCGCCGGGCAGAGGAGCCGCCGTCCAGGGAGCAAGTGCCGCCAACCCCGCGGACGCCCCGACGGGAGCCGCGCCGCCACCCTGCGCCGCCAACCCCGCGACATCCTCGACGGGAGCAGCGCCGCCGCCCTGCGCCGCCATAGCCACGCCATGCTGCCCTCCAAAAATTGCCGCGCCACCGCCCCCTGTTCCTCCAGTCGCCAAGCAACGCCTGATCCGCAACCTTGGCCCATCTCCAGAAGCTGGCCACCCCCTCCATGTCACATCTACTCTACAACGTGAAATTTCCCCCTAGGCGCTATCCTCCTTCAATTCTTGACGAAAGCAAGGCTGATCTCTGGTTGGAGGGGCACAGGGATGGTTTGGAGCCTGATGTTGCAACAACTATGGCCAAGGGGGTGCTGCCGGCCTATGCTTCTTCAAAAACAGCATGTAAGGCTTGGAAAAACACCTGTGAAAAATGTTTGAAATTGTGTTTAAAATTGTTGACAAAAAACCTAGAATTGTGTTGAAATTGTTTTGTTGTTACGACTGCAAAACTAAGAACATTGGCTGTTGGGAAAACCAAGCTGTGAACATGTCATCATTGGTAATCGTATTGCTGCAACATCAAATTTATGCTATTGTTACATCAGGATTTAAGTATATGCAACAATAGGGTATTACTAGTGTTATGTCAGTGGTCATGAAATAGCAGAGTTGAGAACTTGTTACATGTGAAAAAAGTGCTTATGCAACATCACAATTTTGCTACTGTTACATATCAAATTCTTCTATCCATTGTATCTAAGCTTCAGTGAACTTTTTTTCTTAGTTTTGGAACTGTATTTGCTGCATTAAGAAAAATCAAAAGAACAAAAGCTGAATTAAAAGCTAATTTATGGGGATCACAATTATGAAACTGTAGGGCATGCATGGTGAACCACAGCAAGGGAGCATAATGAAACAAATGTGAGTAGTGATAGGCAGCATAGAGTGATGGAAAAACAAATCGAAAACTCATGGTGAAACAAACAGGGGCATCATGGTGAAACAAACAAATACAACATGGTGAAACACAGAATGTTCAGTTTGAGCAAATGAATAACATGACAGGGGGCATACATGCTGAAATAATAAAACATGTTAATTGGTGAAATATGAAAGCACATATGTATGAAACAATGGAAACAATTGCAGACATCATGGTGAAACAAAAAAAATAGAAAACACTTTGGTCCTCTCACAACTTTTTTTGATCCATAACTCTGGGATCAAGGCTAAGCACATAAATATAGACACACATGCAATTTCTCCCCACACTTGCTACTGGAGGTTAGACAACTGGCACGGTGATGTGGTTACCTAATTCCCGAGAGGAGGTGCGATGGAGGGCGCGTGTGCCACCAACTAATAGAAGCCACGCTAGACGGATGCTGGCGTCGAGGAGAGTGGAGTGGTGGAAGCACAGGGTCCCCCGTGCTCGTGGAGAACCGGAAACATGTAAAAAAATATATGAAAACTGAAAACTTGTAGAGAATGTTTGCTGCAACATGGAAAATCACAGTATGAAACATGTACAGACATGAAACTGAAACATGTAGAGAAAAAAGGTAGCTACACCATGTATGAAACATGTAGAAAGTGGAAATTAAAACCATGTAAATATGTAACTGCAACATGTGAAAAAACAGTATGCAACATATGGGATGGCTGCTGTCACAGATTAGGTAGTAATAATGAAACAGATAAGCAAACCTAGTGAAACAGTTGAGTGGAAAAAGCAAAATAAAAGAATGAAAACATAAAATAAAGGGGGGCAGCATAGTGAAACATATTGAGTATTGATAGGCAGCGCAGAGTTATAGAAACAAATGGTGGCATCATAGTGAGACAAATGGGGCATCATGGTGAAACAAATAGATATAACATGATGAAACACATAAATGTTCAATGAGAGGGCCACAATTATAAAAAAGGGGGGCACTGCGTGGTGAACAAACACAAGGGGAGCATTGTAAACATGTTGATAGGTCGGAAAAGGAAGCACATAGGTATGTAAAACATTGGAAAAATCATGGTGAAACAATTGGAGGCATCATGGTGAAACATATATTAAAAACAACATGATGGCTGATATACACAAAAACAAACAATGCTTCAAATTTGGCCACTTCACAAAGTACGCATATATAATGAGCAGGCTAGTAACACAAATGCATAGCATCAAAAAAATACCTTGCTCCATGGGAGGATCCTTCGCTACAGGTTTCTTAGCAACCTTCTTCATTATATTTTTTTGCAGGGGTGCTTGGAGATGATTGGCCTGCCTTGCCCTTGATAGAAGATGCTTCTGCCTTGCCCTTGCGCATGCCATCGTCCCTCGCTCGCAAATGTGCGGGCGCCTTGCTGCTCGACACCTTTCTCACTGCAAGCTGTGCGCGCGGGCAGGGTGTATCATCAAATGCTTCATTGTCGCTGTTGCTAGTTGTGTGAGTCAAGATGGGAGATCCCTCCCATGGCCAATCTCATGCTCATCATTGCTGGGAGGTGAATAACAAATTGGATAAGTTACAAAAAGGCAGGCACATGTTCAAAATGCTTCATATTCATCAGCTTCAATACAATTCCAGTGAAATAGACATACTGAGAATTTTGCATAGAATTATCGTCACTGGTCAGATTTATGGTCAGGCACACAATAGACAGGCAAAATTTTAGGTAGGTTATGGGTCAGGCACACCTCCAAAAATAGATTCACATTTCATCGGCTGCAATCCAATGCCATTTGATACACATTCTACTGGTGGTTAAAAAAGCAAGCACACAAACAAAAAAAAAAGTTAGGATCAGGCACATGTCAAAAATAAGTTCAAAATCTAAGGTTGCAAACCAATTTCAGTGAATCAACTGCTACTGGGGTTAAATGGAAAGCACACAAACACAGAACAACATGCAAAAATGATTCCTCACACAAGCTAGTGGAAGGGGGGAAGGCGAGAGGGGGAAGGTTGGGCGCCGGGTACGGTGATGTGCTTACCTGCTATCCGGGATGAGGCACGGTGGATGGGGCGCGTGGCACGAACGGAGAGAAGCCGCGCCGGATGGACGTTGACGCCAAGAAGAGCGAAGGGGGCAGAGGCGCTCGCCGTGCGCGTGGAGATCCGGTGGAGGTGACGCCGGGGTGGTTGCTCCAAAATTGGCAGAGGGGCAGCGCGGCGCGGTACAAGGCCACCGCGCCGTGGAGGGCAACGCGACGCGTGGAGGGGCAGGCCGCCGACGGCGACCGGAGCACGGAGTGGATGCCGCCAATCGTAGGGCCGTGATGAAGGCGGGCCGTGGCTGGAGGGCTGCAGGGAGGTGGAGAGGAAGCGCGGGCGAGGCGGAGGGCAAGCGCGAGGCCGGTGGAGACGCCGAGGGGGCGAGCAGCCCCGCGGCAAAGACGGCGGGCGAAAAAATGACGGGGGACGGGGAGTGGAGAGTGGGGGGATTTCGCATCGGGAATGAAGGGAAGTGGGGGAGTAGCGGGCTCACCACGGGAGCGTGTGAATTCCCGTAACAGACGGCGTGGGCGCAAGCGTGTCCGGCAGGGATTGGTGGTTCCGAACGTCTTACTAGTATCATTACCGTTTTTGAAAAAGAAAAATGGAATTGGGGGAGCCGACAGCCGAGGAGGGGGCCAGCGGCCCAGCGACTAGCAGGCCGGGCCGGATCGTGCTATTTTGAAGCCCAAATGTAAGAAGACTTGGGCTGTCGCGCAGAGCGACTGGCAGCCCAGTTCAGAGCATAAGAAGGATTGGGTTCTCATGTAGCCCAGTTCAGAGCCCAGTTGCTAAAAGTTTTACAGTAGTCCATCATAGTACTTCTCGCAAGCTAAACAAAATGTGCTTGTGCTCACAGCTACGTATAGCTGAGTTTCTAAAAGAAAAGGCTATATATAGACGAAACAGTTAATTATGACATATTTTGGAGCACATAATTATGGAACAATTTATCCTTTTTAACTTTTTTCTAACTACTATTTTCAAATACTCCATCCGTTCCAAATCATAAGTCGCTTTTTTTTTTTTGGTACATTTATTTTGCTATGTATTTAGATATAATAATATGTCTAAATACATAGTAAAATGGATGAATCAAAAAAGTCAAAACAACTTATAATTTAGAACGGATGAAGTAACATGTAAAAAACTATTTATAGATCTAACACCTTTTTGCTAAAGCTCTACTCCCTCAATCAAAAAAATAATAAAATTCCAAGCATAATATCAAGTTGCACAATCTTGATTTTGACTATCTATCTATAAAAGATATGAAAAGTTTTTTTTACAAACACTCATAGCTTGCGCACACTCATCGTTCTTAACGCACATACGCAAATCTTACCTCAAAGACTAGATCAAAGAAATCCTCGAGATTAATGAAGTCACCACATAAGTCTCGCTAATAAATCTTACCCCTATGAGCATCTTCAAAGACTAGACCAGCAAATCCCGAGAGATTAACGGAGTCGGTCACCATAAGAGTCTCGCGGTCAACAAGAACGTCGACTACCACTGAAAGCACAATACCGTTATATCCTAAAATATTCACTCCCATAAGAAGAGTATGTAAGGTACAACACCGTTAAATCTTGTAATATTCTAGAATTATATATTTTTAAGCACAGACATACTCCATTCCTCCCAAAATGAAAACACATCTCACATTTTGAAGTTAAATATTTTAAAGTTTGACTAGTTATATAGAAAATGTTACAGATATCTGAATCTTTAAATAACCTTATTATGAAAATATATTTCATTATCAATGTAATGATGCTTAGTATTACTCCCTCCATCCATTTATCGGAGTCATCTTATCAAAAAATATTTCTCCAAGAGTCGGAGTCATCTAAGCTATGGACCACAGCTTTCACATCTTCCCTGTGTGCATGCAAGCTTCTCTCATTGGCCTAATTAATACAACCATCTGCATGCGGCTCCTCTCACTGGTGGAATTAATGTAAGTGTTTACATGTGTCACCTCTTCTTGGTCATTTGTGCATGACCCTAAGATGACTCCGATAAATGGATGGAGGGAGTATATACTTGGTTAAACATAAAAAAGCTTAACTTTTTGTAAACGATAAAAAGTCGCGTGTATCCATGAAGTGATACTTTATTGCATGATGCTGGCTGAAGCTGAGTACTGTATGAGTATTTTGCTACACCGCTTTTTCAGTTCTCACGCCTTTCCACACCTTTCTCTGTATATACGCCAATTCCTAGGATTCAGGAGCACATAGTCACAAAAAAAAGAGTGGCAGGGTGTGTGTGTGGGGGGGGCGGCGGGCGTGGAGCACCTGCACCGGTAGCTCACTGGATCCGATCTATGGCACCTCGAAGGGCGCAGGTCCATGCACCTGGCCAACTGGGTATGATGAGTGGATCGATCCGAGTGTGGAGTGCAGCGCTAGCTGGACGCGTGAATTGCTCCCACGTGGCGTCTCCTCGCTCGATCCAAGGCTGCTGCCGCTGCGGGATCCAGCAGCCGCTGCAAAACCGGATGTCGTCCAAAGGAAAAAGGAGGACAGGAGGCTTATCATTCCCAGGGTTCGCCCATGGTGATCCCCGCGCTGCGCTACCTGACGCTGCGCGGGCTTGGCGCCCCGGCCGTGCTGCTGTCTCTCGCCATGCAAGGCGTCTTCCGAGGCTTCAAGGACACCAAGACGCCCTTATACGCCATCGGTAACTAATAATGCTCCATACATACAACAATGCTGCCATCAATCAACCAAGCAAACCAGAACATGATCTCGGTTTGTTACCGATGCATGTACTGATGTGCAGTGGCCGGCGACGCGGCGAACATTGTGATGGATCCGATCCTGATATTTGGCTGCCGCATGGGCGTCATCGGCGCAGCCATTGCCCATGTTCTTTCCCAGTAAGACGGCCATGGACATTCGTCTCCTTCTTGTCACCAATTCAGCATTGGCCGCAACCCGCAACAGCTGATAATGGCGTCCACTGAAACTGCACGCAGTTACCTGATAACTCTGATAATGCTGAGCAAGCTGGTGAGGAAGGTCGATGTCATCCCGCCCAGCCTGAAATGCCTCAAATTCCGGCGCTTCCTCGGATGCGGTCAGTATGCCTCTCTGTATTCATTTTTTTTTTGATTCATCCGTTAATCACGAGATGACGATGAGGTTAACCATGCATGAATTGTTAATTGCAGGAGTCCTTCTGCTGGCACGGGTGGTGGCCGTGACGTTCTGCGTGACGCTGGCGGCGTCGCTGGCCGCTCGCCACGGGCCGACCGCCATGGCCGCATTCCAGATCTCCACCCAGGTCTGGCTAGCCACGTCCCTCCTCGCCGATGGGCTGGCCGTCGCCGGCCAGGCCATGATCGCGAGCGCCTTCGCCAAGGACGACCGGTACAAGGTGGCCGCCACCACGGCGCGCGTCCTGCAGCTGGGCATCGTCCTGGGCGCCGCCCTCACGGCGCTTCTCGGTGTCGGGCTGCAGTTCGGAGCCGGCGTCTTCACCAGCGACGCCGCCGTCATCGAGACCATCCGGAAAGGCGTCCCGTTCGTCGCCGGCACGCAGACGCTCAACACGATGGCCTTCGTCTTCGACGGCATCAACTTCGGGGCGTCGGACTACGGCTTCTCCGCCTACTCCATGATCGGCGTGGCGGCCGTCAGCATCCCGTCGCTCATCTTCCTCTCGTCGCACGGCGGCTTCGTCGGCATCTGGGTAGCCCTCTCCATCTACATGGGCGTTAGGGCCCTTGCCAGCACCTGGAGGATGGCAGCAGCTCAGGGGCCATGGAAGTTTCTTCGCCAGTGACCAACACGTACAGCCTCGCGTCCTACATGCACCCTGCACTACGTACGGTATACACGCACGTACGTGCGCTCGTGGGTATACCATTTTTACGGATACATATACCCCGGCGGTAGGTGCATCAGTGCATGTCTTGACGAAGGGTGGTGCACAAACATATGCACCGACGACCCTGCATTATGCCTGCTTTGCTAATGCTACCCCTACTACTAGTAGATAGCATTGATCGATCGATCATTTCTGTTGTAAGTCCACTTTTAATTTCTGTTGGGGATGTGTACCAAAGAGATTGCTTCACATGTAACCGGCCGGTACACCAGCATTCCTGTTTTTAGTTAGGTAAAGCTGTTCTCTTGTCGTCCTGTGGTCTAGGTTGTAACTTCCGACATGGTTGGAATTATATTCAGTAAGAGATTGGAACATGGTTTTCTGTTTTGGAGGTCGAAAGTTCTAATATGGTTGATAGATTCTACTCAAGATGAGATCCTTTTCGCCGGATTCGTAGGTTGGAATTTACAACCTCCGGTTTGAACACCCCTTCTCAATAAGTCAAAACTCTTATGTAGAGAGAAACAAAACAACAAAATAATACAGACAAATGTAGAAAACATCAAATAAAATATAAGATGTTACCATGAATTTGAAGAAATTTGAAATATGAAAAAGTACAAACTGTAGACGAGTCTAAGAAATTTGAAGTGTCAGAGAGGGGAATTTGATGCAAGATGGCTCCAGGGATATTCTGACCCACCATATCATTAAATCCATCGAACAAATCAAAGAAAAAAAAAATATAACCTGCCACAAGAAATGGGAAAAAAAACTCGCCCCCAAAATTCAAGAACTTTTGTCATATAGGAAACAAGCGAAACAAGTAACTAGCAGATGATGTCTTAGGACACATTTGGCCGGACTCTTACCTGCTCTGGCTCCCAGACCATAGCGGCTCTGAAGCTGGAGCAGGGGGAGCCAAAAAAACTGGCTCCGACTTTGTGAAAAAACAAAAAGAGAGTAGAGAGAAAAAAGAAGCATGAATAGTATTGTGTTGTCAGAGAAATTGGAGCCAGCGGGAGCTTTACCAAAGAGGCCTTAGAACATCTCCAATAGTTCCGAATAAATCCTCTTAATCTTTTTTTTTTTGCAAGAATAGAATAAACCCATCTTCAACCATCCCAATCCCACCTTCCAATCTTTTGCACTTGAGACAGAAAAACACCAAAAGCGCAGATATATCCGCACTTGTAGCACACAGATATCCTTCGATCAATGTAAAGGTAGAAAGACATGAGAAAGAATAAAGAGTAGGAAAGAATTCACGATATGTAAAATTATATTATCTTCTATGTTTTTTGAGTGAATTATTAGAAATAGCGGGAGTTCTCCTAATACTTTTGGCGAACTTTTCGAGATGCTCTTAGTAATTAATTATTGTAACTTAATATTTCACTTTAGCCTTGGTTTTATTCTTTTGTAACCAGAGTATATAATAATACTAACGAAATCCCACTCGCAAAGCCTCAATGTTCTAATGTAATTGGAAACAAATAGTTAACAATTTTAGCGACGCTAATTGTATGAACCATGTTGCTAGTTTTTAATGAATAATTTTAAGAAAGAAGTTACCAATAAGAGTACAAAATACACGCACAAACCAAACGACCCTACCAGAGATGGGACTCCAAAAACAAACAAACTTACGCACAAGACCAACTGGTCCCGGCACACGCATGCGTACATGCATTTGAAAACAAGATTAATCACCATCAAATCAAAAGAAAGAGAAATACCAAACCCAACACAAGCACAAATCAAAAGAAATTAGGAAGCCTTTGACAGCGCGGCAACTACGGCCATCGAGCTCCGGCTGACGCTGTCCCACGGTCGCCCGTAGCTATAGTAGTAGTACGGTAGCGCTGTGGTGAGGCGAGGAATGTGGCATGGGTGTGGATCATCATCCGTCGATCATTCATTGCTGACGACCTTGGCGGCGCCCTTCTTCTCGCCGCCGGGGCTGTTGTTCATGCTGAAGCTGCTGAGAGTGCGGCCGCCGGCGTTGTTGAAGCTGAAGCTAGTCTTCTTCTTCTTGCCGGCGGGGCCGCTCTCGGTGGCGCCGCTCTCGGCGGCGGAGCTTTCGGTGGACTCCTGGGCCGCCGCGTACTGGCTCAACAGCAGCAGCCCCAGCAGGGCTACGCCCAGCACCATCATGCGCAGCTCGCCGGACTTGGACGCCATGGACCTCTACAGACGCGAGCTCGGATTGGGAATCTGCGATTTATTCGGATGGATCACGGCTTTGTTATGGTGGTGAATGTTCTTGGAGGCTTTTATAGCGAGGGAGGAGGCGCCGGAGCGGTGGAGGTGAGAGCTTTCAGGAGCAGCGTCCATTCTGCAGCGGTGTCGCTCAAGAGCAGGCCATTGTTGTGTCTTGCCCACTAAATTTGGTTTGAGCTTTTCAAGGGTCCTCTTGCTCCGGATCAGCGAGCTTTATTCTTGGAAGTCTGAAACGAATGGTTTGGACGACCTCACATTCAGAAAGAGCATTTGCATTTGCACACTTGTGTGTAGAGGTGCAAATTGGTGAGTGTTAGGTGCACACCTCTAAACCTCTTTAGTTCAAGTATTTATACTACTTCTCTAAAATTTCTGAAAAGTAGTATTAATATTTAAACTAATAAGAATTGGAGGTGCACCTAAAGGTTACCCCTTTGCACCTCTATTTGTGTGTTAGACCCTTTTAGTTTCTTTGCTTCTGGAATTTACTATCGAAATCATATTGTCTGAACTTTAATACTCTATTTCTACATTTGCATAACTGTATTGTCAGAAATCAGTGAGGTACCTAGGAGATGGCGAGATGCCATTGTTTTCAGAAGACTAGTGTGATCTGCTTTTAAAAATGGGAACACATATTGATAATATATACTAGAAGGATGCCCAGCAAGCATTCTTTATGATATGAAGTAGAAATATAAAGAGTTTATAATAGTCAAAGCTATGAATTAATAGATACATATATATGGATGTAGTAGGTCAATTCTTTGAGGTTGTATCCATTGACATACATGGTATAGATATTTGAATTGGGCATCACCCAAATCTCATCTACCCGAACCCCCACCCCTACTATACCGACGGTCATCCCCCATCCTAAAATTCTAGGAGTTTCCTTCATAAAATTATACATGTTTTAGAGGACCACATGTAATCCATGTGATACGCAGTTTTGCTAGGTTTTACTTACAAACAGGTTTTTGCTTAATGATTTAAGTTTTTGCAAAAAAAATTATTGAAATATATCCATGTGGGGTCTTGTTTTGAAAAGTTTATTGCAAAGAACACCATAGTGCAATTGGATTTTAATTACGATACTTGGTTTAGGAGCTACGACTTTTTTTCTATTTCAAAAGAAATAGCTAGTGAAAGATAAATAAGCCTTAGTGGAGGTAACTCCTTTGATGATGTCAGCTGACATCACTTTTGAAGTCTTGGCCAATCAAAAGCAAGAGAATTCCTTAATGGAGGTTAAGATTATAGGAGTTATAGATGTGTAACCAAATTAAGGTAGCCTTCAATTCCATCTTGATGAGCTTCATTTCTCAATAAAACCACTACCAAGTTTCTCACAAATTATTTAGTTTCTTCGCCATATTGCAAATTTAAATTTGAATCATCTCCCTAAAACAACATTATATTCATCGCAATATTACTCATGTTCGTTGTAGTCGACAATTGTTAGCTGCATCATCATGCTAATATCCATCAGCATCTCAAACCTTCCAAACAAGGTGTGAAACCTCAATGACACCAATGTCCTACTGATTTTAGGTCTGTTGCCTATGCCATTTTACAGTTTTACTGTGCCGCTGACAGCAATCTTATAAGCACATTACTTTCAATTTTCATTAGCTTCTCACAAAGAAAAAAAAGAAAATTATCATTGCGGGTGCTCATGACTCATGAACTTGCCATGCTTGTGCATCATGGAATCGATGGACCAATTGCACGTGACATATCAAAAGCCGATGGTTTTCATGAGATTTCAGCATAATTTGGGCCGCCTTTGATCACCTAATCGCATGGCACCTTCGAAAGGAAAGGAACAATCGTGTTTTTCAGCGATGCGCTCTCCAATCAGCCACTTTGGCACAACCGATTATACTTTACCCTTTCTTTGATAATAAAGAAAATCAACTCACATGACTTGCAAAGAGTTTAGCAAAAAGTTTATCCCGTACATTCTAGTTTTAGCTAGGACTGAAATAAAGAAGGAGAGTGGGTGTCAAAGGGACTACAAAACATAGTGCTCCTTTCAATGGCGATTTTTGTGAGGATTTCAAGATTTTAGCAAAATTTCACAAATTTTAGTAATTTCAGGGGTGGATGAAACACTGATGCATGTGCTTTATTGAAAATATATAACTTTAATCATATTTTCTTAAGCTGTTAGGCAGAACTTATAAGTCGGTGATAAGTCAAAACACTGTTAAAATGGCTGATTTTTCTGTGAGAAAAAATATTGTTGGTCGATAAGCTGAAATGGCTTTTCAGATGAAGCGAACAGAGCTGTTAAATTCATACTAATATTTTGTCGCATATTATTCTACTCAATAGATGTATTGTTAAAATCGTACTAATATTTTGTTTAGATCTAAGACCTTAGAAATCATACCTTTTGCATTCATGTAATATGCATAAATTTTGTCAAGATTTTAGTACATTATGGAGGGTCCGAGTGTTCATGTATAATTTATTGGCTTTCTAGGACGCTATTATGGCATGTTGTATTTATCTTTTTTCTATCTTAATGCAAAGACGCGTAAACCTTTTGCGTGGCGAGAAAAAATCATACCTTTTGCTGCTAACATGGAAAAATAATGATTTTGGCTGAAATTGCATGAATTTCGGGAATGACCAGCAAAAAACAAACACCAAAACTAAAATCCTTACTTTTTCTACTACCCAGCTTCCTTTGATCGAGTTTGCAGTAACTAAAGGGGTTTCAAAAAAAAAAGTATGCCTAGCTGCAACTACTTTGAGAAAAACACAACATACAATCTTCTATGCTCGGGTTACATCTCAACAAGACAGTCCAGTCAAATATTATTAATCACTGTTCACAGTCGTGAGCCACCAGTAGAATAGTAGAATTAGCAGTGTCCTAGTTATTTGTCACTGCAATATATACAACCGCAGTACTGTTCACAAGTTATTTATGTAGTAGTGAAGAAAAGGATAAAATGAGTCTGCCTTTTTTGAGTTATGAACAACAAGGATATATTAGAGATCAGCCTGCTTCCCAGCAGCAAATTCACATGCCGCTGGAAGTCTTGGAGACCTGCTTCAGAGCCCGCATGATCTCGTCGGCCTTCAGCTCAGCCGTGTATGCAGCCAAGGGGGTCTCAGACGGGACGACATCCTCCCTCTTGTAGCTTCCTGGGCTCCTCAGCAGCGCTTCCGAACCCTTCTCGGTGACACCACGGACGATCACGGTCTTGTGTAACCCAGATAGCATCTCCTCTAGATCGGTGTCGCCATGTTCCCCAGTGATCAGATACATGTTCCCCACAAATAGGCCCCAGCGCACGAAAAGGTACCTGAATTGATGTTTTTTTTGTTAAAGATTCGCAGCAAGGTTAATTATAGCTTTTGTTGTCAGAAATTCTACAAGTGCTTCAAGTTAGTACATTCTGTATGTTCTTACCTGAGTGCCTGTGACCTTGATGCTAGCAGAGGGACAACCTGAAGTCTTGTCGAGTTCCTGCAGTACATGATGTGGCACCGGAGACCACGCATCCTCAGCCTCTCCCTCATCTCATCGACCGTTTTCACCTAACCAGACAAATAGAAGTCAGATTCATACATCAATCGGTTATAAGTAGGCATTAAAGTATAAATTAAAGAGTTTCCTAACCTTTGTGGGATCTTTGATGAGGAACGCGAAGCAGTGTGCATTACTGGACGCCGCGTCCAGCTCGACGGTGTCGTCTGAACCGTCCTGACTGGCCATAAGCTTCGCTATGGTCTGCCTCGCGCCGTCATGGGACCAGCGGTGACTGATGTGCATCAGATAGTCCTGATCAGGGCGCAGCTTTCCTTCAGCGTCCATGCAGTGTGCCGTGCCAGGATAGTACACCTCGCTGCCACTGCCGCAGATGAGGGCGTCGAAGTCGGTCGCTTGGATCTTGCCCAGCTGCAGAAGCTGGAGTGTCTCGGACAACGGCATGGCAGTCGACAGCACGAACCCTGAGATTTTGGACATCTGGGAATCCGACCGGACTGCTCTGAAAACTTCCTGGATCACCTGCAGCATCTTCTTGCTAGCACGGCCATCGTCTTGGTAGCAGTCAACAGCTATGACAAACAGGCGCCGGCGCCGGCGCAGGAGTGGGTACTTGTTCATGGTGCTGCCTGTGGCATCGGCTGCATTCTTGGCACCATCTCCGACCGAGGACATGGACGGCGGAAGCGCTGACGACTTGATCTTGTTCATGATCTTCTGCACCTGATCCTGCGGGTCCGACGACAGTGGGTCGTTAATGTTCAGCGAGCTCTTCTCACCGTCGATGGACAGACGGAGTGACAGGTCCTGAGCGTCCATGGAATCCTCCAGGAACTCATCATCATCAGCTCCGGCATCTGCCGGTGTGTCCTTCAGCCACCTCGGGTTCCTTAACCGGCAGCCAGCCACCCTGCTGAGGTAAGTGCGGCAGTGCTCCGGCCATGAGTAGAGGTGAATGTTCCGCAGCCCGTTTCTCCGGCATTCCTGCCACAGGTTCTTGTCCGCCACAAGCTTCAGCAATGCATCAGCGATGGCGTTCTGGTCGTGTGGGTCAACGAGCAGTCCATTGTTCAGTGCCTGCCAGTATGATACACGCACACAATTATCCACTGTTTTCACAAGTGAATTGCAGTGGGTTTCACACATTGAATGTTCAAAATATGGTTTCTCACAGTTATAATGTCGACAGGACCACCATTCTTGGTAGCTACTATTGGAAGTCCGTGTGCCGCAGCCTGAAAGCCACACATTTTTCAGAGTGGATTTTAATGTATGTTTTTTTTTAAAAAAAAAAGGCTACAGCTGATGGTTAGAGATTAGAGAAATGAAGAAGAAGCTGACCTCAATCAGGGTGAGACCAAACGGCTCAACGAGAGCAGGGTTGATGAAGACGCCCTGCAGGGAGCAATCAGTTATGGTTAAGTGTGAGTTGTCAAAGCTCAATGAAGGGTCGTGGCCACCTTTCAAAAAAAAAAAAAAAAAAAAAAAAAAAAAGGTCGTGGTAAGCAGCAGACCTTCATTTTGGCCGTGAGGCGGTAGATCTCCGGGACATCAGCCTGATTGTGATGCTTAGGGAATGCCACGCTTCCGTACAGATCATACTTGTCAATCAGCTTCAGAACTGTGGTAAGGACACTGGCATTGCCAGCAGACATCTCGTCGATGTCATCTCTGTTCCCCATGATCAGAACCTGAAACAGAGGAAAATTCCATGGTAATACATGCTGCTACTGCAGTGTTCAGGATAGCAGCAGGTTGCCTATATATAGGTCTGTTAGAGATAATAACAAGTATTCCTGCACTGTGATCATGATAGCACTAGTTATTTGGAATTACAAACATTATAGTAACGATGAAATTTATGGTACTTAAGATTAACTTTTTTCTTACAAGGTTTGCAAGTTCCCTGAGTGGACGACACTCTCCAAACGCTTTGACGAGGGTAGTGATATTCTTCTTTGGGTCTGGCCTTGACAACGCCAGGATCATCGGCTTGTGAGGGTTGGTTAGGAACCGCATCACCTGCGACAATGTTGTCACACAGAGACCTTAAGACCAATGACACCTGTGAAGGAAGTTGTTGTCAGTATCCAAAGGAATTTAAGATCAAGCACCAACCTCTGCCCAAATTGGGGGTATTGACTTCGGTGAAGCACCCTCCAAACCAACGATATCATCTTTGCTGTCTCCATCCCCATCAATGTCTTCAGGAACCACAACATTGCTAAAATCCATTCCTGGAGGAATCACCTGCAAACAAAGTTTTCTAATCAACAAAGATAGATCAAATGGATGATATTTTTTTTTTAATTTCATGATTCAGATGTTCTATAGTACTTACTACTTGGTATTTACAACCAACAGAGATTTGAATACTTACCACCATCCTAGGCATGAAACGACCATGGCAGCTAACCCCACGCCTCGCCCGTGCCCTCAACACTTTCTCAAGCTTGACATCAAATCCATCATACAAGCCCCACTGTTCATCAATCTCCTGCCTTGTGCTCGTGATGACAAGCTCTGACGCGTCCAGGGCCAGCTCCTCACCCTCAATACGCCTCATGATCTTGTAGGTTGAATCGATCTCCTGCTTGGACATCCGGCCTTGCTTCAGCAGTTGCTCCAGCTTGTTCCTCCCAAGTGAGTGACCAGTGAGCACCATGGGTACATTCAGTGCACCGGAAAGGAGAGCAGCAACATCTCCAGCATCGGCATAGTGTCCATGTACCACGTAGGGCAGTACTGGCCTCCCATTTCCAACCTGCTCTCCCAGAGCCTTGGACATGTTCAGGATATGCGCAAGAGCTCCATCGACAAACTCTTGGAGGTAAGGCCACAGTGCTTCCTTCTTGAGGTATTTATCCCGTGGCCCACACGGTATGCGCACAATGTAGGCTCCGGCACTCTCGCCCATCCCCTCTCCATCATTGGAACCGGAGCATAACATCTCCGTTGGCTCACCATAGCTCCAGTCCACGTCAGGAGATGACACTTGACGAGTGAAGAGGTCCACCCTGTACACTCCAGGCATCATTGACATCGCTCTTGCAAGTTCGACAACATATTTCACCTGTGAGATTCAAATATCAGTCGCAATCAACCATGAAAACTTGACTCGGCAAAAGAAAAACATTCGACCAATTATGTTTTTTTTTAAAAAAAATATGACCAATGACGTTTACCTGGCCACCGGTGTCAGAATCACGACCTAGTTCCATGTTTTCACCACGAACGAGACCATGCACACTGCAGTCAACAAAGGAACAGCTTGTGAAACTCTGGAGATTTAACTATACGATTTTTGAATTTTCTTGAAAAAAAAACTATACAATTTTTGAAGAACCTAGGATGTGCAAAGAGCAACGAAAACTAAGGCTAGAGACATTTCATTACCAGACCAGATATGTTTTCTTTATTAGTACTTTAGCACTACATAGGAATAGAAGTATAGAACCAAACAATGTGCAAATGCGTAGACCTGATGAGCACAATGTAAAGCTTCTTCTCCTTATTGTCGTCAGACCAGACGGTCAGGTCAGAGAAGTTCCTCTGGAACTTCTTCTTGGCTGTCTCAACTGGCGCAAGCTCACCGAGGGTGTCTCCGCCTTCTGATAGATCCTCGGCCAGGTCCTCCGTTGCCTCACGGTGCACCCGCTCCTGTTCCTTCCTGCGTGCCGAGATTCTCTGGATGCCCTCCAGCTCCAGCTGTTCATAACAGAATTCAGAAGCATTAGCAAAGGGAGAATCTCAGCACGAACATGCGCAATTCTCTGTTGTCACTGACAAAGCCGTGAATACTACAAGTACAGTTCAGTGTTCTATTGAAAAAAAAAAGGTGAAGTCCAGTTCAGTGTTCTATAAAAAAGCGATGGAAAGCAAACTAAAACAGTGAGTATACCGTGTCCGCCTGAGTGGATGGCTGGTACGAGTACATGCTAGAATGAATGAATGAGATACCTTTATATGAACAACATGAAACACAGCAGAAACACTGAAGTTTGATTTTAGATCGTTAGATTGTGACATCTCAGTTAAGTGTGCGGTTCTGAATTCTGAAAGCACCACAACCAACCATGCTGGATGCCTGATCTATCATGACTTCATCATCAGGCTTAAACATCAATCAAAACCAAGTTCATAAAGTGAACGATTAGAATATTTAGACGATCAGAATATTTATCAGATATTCTATTCGTTCATGCAGCGCATTTTATTAATCATGCATCTTCGTTCAGCAAACAGAAAACACTGAAAATCCATTAAGGGACGCTCATGCAGTGTGCGCTTCATTAATCATGAATGAAGATCAAAAATCAAGAAGCGGGCGGTTCCGGACGGTCGCCAACTAACAGGAAGCAAATCACAGAAGGCGCACGAGGGAATAAAAAAGGAAACAGAGATTGAACTTAAACAAAACACAAATTCAGAGACGAGCGAGATTATTATTATTAACAGACGAAACAAGCAATGAGAGATGATTATAACCGAGAAAGAGGCGAGGCGAAATCCAGACCTGTTTCTTCTTGCGCGCGAGGTGCCAGATCCGCCAGCACATGTTCTCGAGCCTGGTGCTGCGCTCGCGGGCGTTGCGCGTGGCGACGACCTTGATCCACGTCCGGTGGAGGTCGCTCTCGTCGACGCCCTTGACCACCTCCTCGACGAAGTAGTGCGAGGGGTTGAAGTTCATGTGCGGGCCGCGGGGGCTCGTCGCCTTGGTCGGCGACGCCCCCGCCACCGGCGACCTGGGGTCCCCCCGCCGCCGCCGCCGCCTCCTCCTCCGCCTCCGCCTCCCCCCGACGTGGTGCGGCTGTCGAGGATCGCCTCCAGGTACCCATTGATCCACTCGTTCCCCGCCATCGGATCCTTCGGCCTCTACCGCTCTCGGATCGCTCGCTCTACAACCTACAAGAGCATTAACCCAACCCAGGCGCCCACGCTTCTCCCACCCCTCGCTTTTCGCCTCGCGCGTGACTCCTTCCTGGCCGTTGCTTGGTTTCCTGCTTTGGCGCGGCAGCGAAAGCGCGCACGTCCCCTCCCGGCGTGGCCACTGGCGATGCGAGTGTTAACTGGAACCGATCAAAGAGAGAGAGGACGGGGCCAGGGCAGGGGGGAAAGGCGCGCGAGCACGCACCACGCGTCACCGCGGCATCGGAGAGGGAGGGAGAGGATTTGAGAGAGGTTCGTGCATGCGGTTGCCGCGGCGGCCGCAGTTGTAGGGGCCTTCCGTTGCCACCACCCACGGACGGGAGCAGCAGGGGCGGGGATGAGAAAGCCGCGGCCCTGGCGAAACGTGGCTCGGCTGGGCCCGCCGGGTCAGCGAGCGGCCGGCCCCACGCCACGAGCGGCGAACCTGGGTGGGCCCCACGCCTTTTGATTTGCGCGCGTCCGTTGGTTAGTGTACGGATTTTCGCTTCCACTCCATGTCCCGTCGTTAGCTAGGATTCACACGCGCGATTACGGATCGCGGGCGCTCGTGCGTGCGGCGTGCGGCGCCGGTTCGGTGGTGATCATGATGCTTACGTATGTGGACGCGCTGCGTCACCCACACGAATCCTCCCCGCAGCCACCCATGAGTCCATGACCCATGTCCCATGCATGCAGCAGGCGTGTCCTGGCGGCAGTGACGACGCGAAACGCGATCCATACCATACCCCTGTCCACGACTGCACGGCATGGTATATCGTCCACGGAGGACGGACCATGGCCATGGGCGTCGCGTGTTGCACGTAGTCCGTGTCCGTAGCCGTGTACGTAGCATATATAGGGGACGAGAAATATGACGATATATCGGTGGGTGGGATTGGTGTGGACGACACGGCGGCGCGCCTGGCCCGTTGCGCGAGGGCGGGGACAAACCGCTCGCCGTCGCGGCGCGCCCTCTTGCGCCGGCGCGTCGCGCTCCGGCTTCGTCTCCGGTCGAGCGCGCGGACCGATCGGGATCGGCCACTCAATGCGCTAGCTGCGCTGTCGCGGTGTCGCCGGAATATTCGCCGCATATATATTCCGGTCGGTACATTTTGCCTTCCACAGGATCTCTCGTCCTCACACGGCAAATACCGGCCTGTGTACTGTACTTATCGCCGGTACCGCTGTACTCTACATGCCCTGCGTACATACAGCCGTACAGGGAGAGAAGTACATGCTGTGAGATCGTATATTGTACGAAAGGCTCTGCAGACTACAGCATGTTGCTGGTACGTGGCCAAGCTTTCTGCCTGCATGGGCCCGCAGCCCACGACGCGCAAACCTTGGGTTATACACACGCAAGCCTCCAGTTTCGACCCAATAGTCAGCTGGGCCAATACCCGAAGCGGTGGAGACATCTTTTACTGGGCCTGCATAGTCCATCTTCGCCTGGTCCCAAATAATGGCCCGTCGAGTCAAAACGAGAAGGGCCATCAATCAACGTCACACTAAGCCAATATGAACAGCCTACGATGGTGTGAAAACACGTATACCATTTCTTCCTCCTCTTCTGAAAGTCAAAAGTCTACCTGCCATTAAGTAAATAGAAATAATAAAGTACTAAAGTAATACGAGTCCTAATCGCCTAACGCCTATGCAAATCACAAATGACGTGGCCGTCGTGGCGTCGTCGCCACATCCATGTGGCGGCAAATCAAATAAGCAGCACAAGTGTACGTATGCAGCTTTTGACATTGGCTGTCAACACTGGATGGGTCTAGTTCAACAAGGCATACGAGACATCTGTCTTACGTTAAGAGAGCTTATGCTTCCACCCCCATTAACCAGGCTACGAGTGTTTGCTTTGAGTTATCATGGTACCCCTTTTGGTTCGTTGAGGCATTTGAACTAACGAATCTGCTCCATGGGAAAAAGGAATATAATAAGCTATTTATCTGCTTCAAATTATAAGATGTTTTAGTATTTCTAGATATATTATTTTACTATATGTCTAGAACTAGGTGCATAGCAAAATCTATGTATATTTAGACATTAAAGACCAAAAATATCTTATAATATGAAATGAAAGTAGACCTATATTATATGAACGAGATACATTTCGTCTATGTTGGTCAAGAGGTGTTGCATTTCACACCACCAAATGCCTTATATATAGATTGGTCATGAATACTATAATATGACAGGTCATTAAAGATGGAAGGCGGAGTTTTAGTACCAATATGCATGATCATTGTTTAAAAATAGGTGTACATATAAGTTTGGCTTTTTAAGTAAAAAAATAGACCGAGAGTGCGTAAAGCGTGCACGATATCGGGTTGTTATCCGTTCTGATACTAAATTCCGGAAACGATTGGGCGTCCTAGAAGTCTGGTAACGCCATCAAACGTTTACACCATATTTCCAGGCACACGCATCGAAAGGAAACTTTTCGCGGACACTCTCATCATGTTTTTCAGGACACACGCATTGAAGAAAACTTTTTTCATAGACACTATCATCATATTTTTTAGGACACATGCATTTTTTTTTTTTTTTTTTCCTTCGCAAAGGGGGGGGGGGGGGGGGGGAAGAGCCTAGATAAACCCTAAACCAAGAGCCCAAGACCCGTACCTCTCCAACGCAAAACCAATGGTTGTGAGCCGAGTCTATCCTGGCATCCAACGCCAGCCGAATGGTTGTTCAACTGACATAATAGATCCTGGACCCACATGTCATTAACCCAGAAAAGCCAGTTCGTCTCGCGTAGGCGCTGACCTCACCGGGTGGCTACTGACCACCGCGTCGTTCCCCACTGACCCTCACGCGAAGGGCCAAGGGGACCCAATTTCAGCCACCCCTCTCTCTCCCTACGCCCGTGCACGGACCATGGTGGACATGGCGCAGGGCCCCGCGTGACAGCCATCTCTACTGCCCGCGTCCGGTTTCCTATTTAGGCCCCCTTTGGCTCACGCAAACAGCAAAGGGGAAACGAAGGAATCCAACGGCGTAGGAACACCGGGAGTGAGAGAAAGAAGGGGAGAAACAGAGCAGCGGACCGCGGCCGGCTGCCATCTGCGCGTCAGCCTAGGCGCTCGGCCCCAGCGCGGCCGGCGGCGCTCGTCTCCTGCGCGGACGGCGGCGCTCGGCCCCAGCGCGGTGGTGCTCTTCTCCCGCGCGGACAGCGGCACTTGGCCCCAGCGCGGACGACGGCGCGCGGCCCCAGCGCGGCGGCGCTCTTCCCCCCCCGCGCGGACGACGGCGCGCGGTCGCAGCGCGCGTGGACGGCGGCCCGCGGCCCCGGCGCGGGCGGACGGCGGCGGCGCGGAGCCCCGACGCGGGCAGACGACTAGCCCGATTCTTCCCGGTAGTCTCGATTCCCAGCTTGCTGTTCCTATATCGTCCTGTATGCGCTGGGATTTTCGCAAAAAAAATTCTGTTATTTTGGGGATCGGATGGAGGTGGGCGGCGAATAGATGCTGGAATCATGCCCGATTTTAGGGGTTTTGGATGATTTCTGGGCGGAATACAAGGTTTTGGGATGGAATTCCGGGGATCTCTGTCGACCCAGATGGCTTAGGGTTGGAATTGGGGAAAGCGGTAGAAAGGTGCGATTTTTTAGCCCCTTTTGGTTCAAGCGGAGCCTGAGGCTTTAGGAAGGCATTTGGGCGTACGAATTCTTTTTCATAAAGACTAGATTTCTAGATTCTGGTTCGTTGATTGGAGTTAGTCTTGTG
Organism: Chrysopogon serrulatus; assembly: GCA_015844335.1. Classification (NCBI taxonomy): domain Eukaryota; kingdom Viridiplantae; phylum Streptophyta; class Magnoliopsida; order Poales; family Poaceae; genus Chrysopogon; species Chrysopogon serrulatus. The sequence goes on from JADLZL010002190.1 coordinate 25,097, forward strand.
GGGAGGTACGCTGATGATTCCTTTTGGTTTCTTGCGTCAGGTCTAGTTTATCTCGGTTGTGTATCCTTAAGTGCTGTGTATTACCAATTCCTGTAGAAAAGATGGGCAAAGCATGTTTCCATTGTCCAAGAATGCTGTTTATTTTCTTAAATCACGTAAGATGATTTTACCATTGGGGTCTCGAGAACAATATTGTTTATTTCCTCAATTCTGTTTTCAAACTTTTGGGATTATGTTTGCAATCATCCCTGAAGTTTTGCTAACATAACCTTTTTTTTTATTTGACTCTGCGCAAGCCAGTATCTTCCTACTCACCATGAACTCCCATGGCGCTGTGAGGCGGATTATGAAAAGGCGGCGGACTACGACTAAGTCGCACTCGCGGCTTTTTGGACCTCAACTGCCCCCCTGCTGAAGGGGGCTGGTGAGGGGGCTTCTTCACCTTTCAACAGCATGCCTGTCTCACACAGTCAGGCTTCAACTAGTATGGCTATACAGCACATCCAGGCTTCGAGTAGTACACCTCCGGCTACTGATGAACCTCGCATTGGCATGCATAGTTGCCCCATCGATGTAGAAGCCATTGATGATGATGTTGTTATCTATTCTTCAAGTCCACTCCCTCAAGTATGTAGTTGTGCATTGTTCTAGTGTCTATCTGTAGATTTACTTATTGTTTTTGGCCTGCTTTCGATTATTATATATGATCATTTAACACGGAAAACTGTTTATCTGGTTGTTTGATTTCATTTTTCAGGCAAGACAACGGTCAACCAGGACAGAGCGTATTACTGTGATAATAGATGATGATTCTGAAACAAACCCAGAACCAGCAGGTTTGATTTTATCTCCAGTATGAATTTTATAAACCGATTCATTCATTCATTTTCATGCAGCAGTTGAGCTTTTTGTATGAAAATTCATAGTTCTTGTTTCATTTCACACATATTCTTGTTTCATTTCACATATAGTAATTTATTGTTTTGCTCAGTTGGACTGCCCTCCTCTAGCACTTGTGATGTTTCCCCTGCACTTAAGGAGGTAGCATCATAACGTAGGTTCTGTTTCTTAGAGTTTAGCCTGCTAAGCATAAAAATTATGTGATATGTGTGTTAGTGTGTCACAATGTACATCTATCTGTTTTTTTACTGTGACTAGTTGTTAGCTGCCCATGTAACAACATAATCTTGTTGATATGGCTGATATCGTCCACATGGTTTATTTAGCACTAGCATTATATGTCACTGCAAGCGCTAATGTCTTTCAATATGCTGGATTGAAATCCTGGTTTGAAAGGTGACTGGGCGTCCAGGCGAGTGCTGGGTCTGCCTGGACGCCTAGGCAATGCCTTGGCGACAAGGCACTACTATTCCCCGAGGCAATCTGGGTACGCCTGGACGGATGCCTAGATGACGCCTTTGAAACAGTGATTGAAATTGAAACACTGGTTGCTGTTTGGCATACTGACTTGAGACTTGTTCCACTGGAAGGTTAATAGCATGGGTGGGTGCACCCATGTCTATGTCGTGTTAGTAGTGTTGGATATCAATATTATGGTTTTTCCCTGGTTTCAGTTGGTTTAGCGCCTAGATGACGCCTAACAGCGATTGAAATTGAAACACTGGTTGCTGTTTGGCATACTGACTTGAGAGTTGTTCCACTGGAAGGTTAATAGCATGGGTGGGTGCACATGTCTATGTCGTGTTAGTAGTGTTGCATATCAATGTTATGGTTTTTCCCTGGTTTCAGTTGGTTTAGGCTGCCTTGTAAAGTTGTAGGTTTGAAGTGTTGTTTACCTGATCATTTGCACACACACGTGTTTAGGTAATATAATCATAGCCTTAGTGAATAGTGATGCATTTCCTTTTAAATAAGTGTTAAATATCACCTTGTGATTTTTTGTTCTTAATTTTGCTCAAGTGCCTAGAATTTAGGAATGGAATCTAAGAGACTCACGTACTTGTCATTCTGGGCGGATGTTGCATTCTTTTTAGGGGATGCTCTTGATGAGCATGTGAACACACTGCTATCTCTGGGCATAAACCGGAGGCATGAGCCTCTTAGAGCAACCAGGACCCACCCTGTAATAAGCATAGTGAACACTCCAGAAGTCAACACCTTCAAGGTAAGAACTCTTCCATGTCCTTAATCAATATAAGGTCAGTAAATATCAACTCTATAATGCTCACGTAAATGATTCTTCATGACAATGTTGATCCAGGCGCCTCCTGAACCTGTGAAGGAGGTCCCAAAGGAACCAAAGTTCAGCTGCCCAATCTGCATGAACGAGCTATCGGAAGCGGCATCCACCGTCTGCGGCCACATTTTCTGCCAGAAGTGCATCAAGGCTGCCATTCATGCCCAGAAGAAGTGCCCTACCTGCCGGAGGGCTTTCTTCAAACCAGCAACACCGGGTGTACCTCCCAATGACTGAGTAGCCCAGAGCAGTCAGTCATTTTGCTACAAGTTCTGCAGCGCCTGACCTTTTCATCCCACTGTGGGCTTGTGGCGGGGCGTATGTTGGAGGTATTTAGGGGGCTTATCATTAGCATAGAGCATTACAGAGGGAATTAACAAGTGGTTTTGCCGTCGGCATCAAAGACATCGTACCCAGGCTGGATCATCAGTAAAGTATATCCTAGCATCATCAGAATGTTGGTGTTTGTTTGTTAACTGTGGTCGACGCGGTGTGTTAACCTTGTGTCTGGGAAGTTAATTGTGATGCAATGCAATGTGAACCGTGAAGCGGTATTTTTGATATTGATTCTATTTGCAGTCTCTGTAATGCCGGCCGTATGCGCAGTGTGCAGGCAGTGGGAGGTCTGTGTCAGACTTTCTGAAGCTTCAGCGGCACACTTTTTTTTGGAAAAAAGTTTCAGCGGTATATTTGAGGCCCATGAAGTTTTGTAGTGGCTTGATGACCTGATCTGGAAGTTTATGGGCTTTGGTTGTCAAGGCGAGACGAACTCCCATGGGCTGGGAGCATGTTTCCTTAAAGAAAACAGATGGTTTCCGGCTATGCAGCCCATTACCTTTCTGCTAACATGGCAAACCGAAATTAGCCATCGGTTTTATCAGAGCGGTATATTACTCACTGTCAGGTCTGGTTTGGAACAGGCTTACTTTTCCTGAGTCATGTGATGATGCTCATGTATACGATGATGGTGACAACGATAATTAGGTCCTATTTAGATCTAGAGTTAATAGTTAGCTGCTAATAATTGGCTCATCGAATCTAAATGGGTTCAACTTATAGTCCAGCTAATTGTTAGTTGAAATACTAGCTGGACCAAAACAGCTAGGAGCTAATATTAGCGTTTACAGTCTAATGGATTCAAACTGGGTCTTATGTCTGCCACTATTTTAATAAATAAACTAGCTATGATATTCTTGCAAAATTGCGGGTGCTCCGCTTGTCCTCCTTCAGCCCTATGGAATACAATTTTTTTTTCTATATATATGTTTTTTTTTAAAAAAATGAAAGGATTTCTGTGAAATCCCTATATACAATTCTTAATTACTGTAAAGTTCTTGTATTCTGAAAGGAGGCCTATTTGCTAGCACCACGGGTATCAAACGAACGCGGCGAAAGCGAAAGGATTCTTCGGCACCATTTGCTAGCACCACGGGCCGATCAAAACCAAAGCCGGGGCAACAATCCTACAGGCACAGGCAGAGCGACTGGGATGTCAAGGTTCATGGATCAATCATCGTCATCGCAAGCAAGTCCAACACCGTGTCAGCCGCTGAACCTCACCTCGCCTCGCCTCGCTCGTACCCCCGTGACGCCGCCTGCCCGCCCATGGAATTGGAGCAAAGCGGCCCTGGCGTGCCTGAGCAAGCAGTGAGCAAGAGCATATACAACACCGGGACGTCTTCATCGGCGGGTGCCTGTCAGGTCAGATGCCGCCGATGCCGTCCCGTCCAGTTCACCCCAAAGCCAGGGGCACTCGCGGTCTGGGTGGGGTGGGGGCGAGGCGATAAGGGAAGGATCGGAGGCGGTGGCCCAAATGAAATGATGCCGACGTTGACGCCACCCACACCCACGCGGCCACCCAGCGAGCACACGGCGTACCCATATCCGTCTTCCGTCGCCTTCGCCGTCGCCTTTCCTCCTCCTCCGCCCATTTGCGTCAGCGCCGGGTAACGCCTGCCTCGTAGTAGTACAGTACAGGATTGCTAGTGCTTGATTGGCTTCCTTCAGAATCAGCAAGACCTGTCCAATCCTCGCACATCATCAATCAAGTAGAGCGCCAATGGCATCGAGTGCGCCATTTTCTAGCGTCCGGAAGCACGTTATGCGTATATATATATTTTTCTCTCACGGAAAGGAAGCGCTTTGCGTTTGTGTTTTCTTGAGTGGTTTCTTCAGTGTTATTAGATTGCTATGTTTTTTCTAAGATAAAAAGCGAGAAGGGGATTACTTTTGAGATTCAGAAAGTTGAGTTAAAAAAAAAGGGCGATTTTTTTTTGGTTCGAAAGGTGTTAGTGCCTTTTTTTTTTAAATGAATGATATATTACGCTGACGAGTGACGAACATCGATCATTACGTCCTTTTCATGTTCCTAACTCCAGGACTAGCAACGCATGTAGGAATAGGATGACATTTTATACTTCAAAACAAAAACAAAAAACAAATAAAATAAAATAGGACGGGTGGACTTGCTCTTGCAGCGTTGGCTCTGGCTCTGAACTCCGAATGTTTCAGTTCCTGGCTGCGGAATCGGATCGACGATTCATAAAAGCACGTAGGATCACGGCGTGCCACCAGCGTACCAGTCGACGACCACTGGTGGTGCGCGAGTCCCCTTTGGCAGCGTAGCGAGTCAAAGCGCACGGTATGTGCCGGCGCTAGCACGTCGTGTTGGAATGCTCCGGTCTCAAATCTAGTCAAGGCGCCCCTTCACGGATGAAATTATTACGTTCTGGACCTTTTTTTTTTCCTTTCTCACATTTCCTGCGTTTCAGTCGCTCGTCTTCCTCATCCCTGCGCCCCTTGAGGCGATGTGCGCGCGACTTCCTCCCTGCGCAGTGCGCACGTCTTCCTTCTCTCCTCCGGCGCGACGTGGGCAGGCTCTCTCTCCCACTTAGTATGTGCTTGCAGAATCGTCTCATTCTGGTACTGACGCGTTTCTGCCCTACCCTCTCTTCACTTCTTCAGGGCAATCCAGGCTGGAAATCCTGGCACTATCCCTCTGCCAGAACTAGGACTAGTTCACTGCTGTATAATGATTTATCTGCAAGTTCTTTATGGTTTCAAAGACTCGGTTTCCATGATTCTGTCTGTTTTAAAAGGAAGCTTGCAAAATAAACTCTGATTTGACTATTGTGCTGTCAATCTGTGACGCCAGCAGGAGTACGTGTTCCCATCGCTGAGAATTTCCCCCTTCTACTAGTTCTTTTGGGTTCTTCTTTCATAATAAAAATAGCTTGATCATGACCAATTATTCATTTTGCTGATGTAGACCTGTGCCTTGTAATTTCTCTAGACGCGGCGATTGACGAGGACATAACAGAATATACATAGGATTGCAGTCAGTATGAGACAACATTCCAGCATACGGAAAATAAAGTTGATGACAGAGAGATGTGGAGCCCTGAGGCAGTTTTCTAGTCTTCGACGGCGACGGGCATGCTTTTTTTTTTTTTTGTTGGTATTTTTCCATCCTATGCATATCCTCATTCATAGTGACCCCATCTTAGATTCTCAAAGGTGGAGATAACTTTCTGATCCGACTGGCTATGCATTTAGTTTACCTATCATCTAGCTTTCTTTATACTATTAGATAATGTAAAAAGATAGATACTTGTTCTAGCTACAACGCCAAAAGGTCACAACTTTGTGCTTGAGACATTATTTTTTCTAAAATAAAAAATAAAACATGTGCTTCAGTCCTAGAGGGACCTCTACTTAATCCTGTTTGATCTAATCGTCTGTTACGGGACAGAAGGGAACAAGAGTGGACTTCAACTTAATACTCCTCCTCCACTACCAATGCAAATCACACACGCATGCTTCTCAAGAACCAGATTCCTCGTTGACAGGTTTCTTATAATATACATAAAAAGATTAATTGGTGTGATCACATATATTCTGGAATTACTCTAGGATTGGTGGCTGCGGCAGCCCTATACAAACCTTACCGAGCGGGCTTTGACTCCTTGGTGCTTCTCATTTCTTGGACAATATAATATGGAAGGAACGCAATGCAAGGGTATTCAGAGGACAGGTAATCACCACCAATGAAACGGCATTGAGAGCTACTGCTGAGGGGAAGGAGTGGTTTGAACGCTGGGTTCTCAAGCCTGCGGCTTTGTTCGGGTTGATCTCTAGTGACTTCTAATGTTGATGCCGTAGCATTGTTAGTGTTAGCCATATAGTACACAGTTTGTTTTCGGGGTCCAGGTCTGTCCGAACTGAACTTGCCCGTGTTGCTTCTCGCAAACAATGAGGCTCGATTTATTGACAGACATGTAATAAAACTCACTGCTACAAGTATGAATCTGGTCCCAATAAAACACTACCCTAGATATGCCCTATTGTCCACCTAGTCCCCATAGAATATATCTAATCCCTCTAACTATTTTAATTGGGTCAAGTTTGCTTTCTTACAATTCTTTTTTAAGTTGTATTTTAGTTTTACCCTTTTCATAGTTCATAATAGCATACCCTTAACACAAAAAATATGTTATAAATTCTATGATTATTTCTATAGATGGGAACGTCTAATACGGATTTAAAGACTCGAGCTGTGATATAATACATAAAAGGATAAAAAAGAATATTCTAATATTTTGTAACAAAAAATTTAAATACTCTGTAGCATAGTGTATGATGTTTTCTGTCACTATATAATTTTTTTTTAACATAAACACATTCTTTTTTGAAACTGAACATAAACACATTCTTATATATGGGAAAAAACTAAAAAAAAGGGTTTCAATTTTTTTAGCGGAAAAAGTGATCTTCCTCAATATAGTATAACAGAGCAGGAGACACCTTGTAATGTGGTTATCAAACATGTTTTGTTTACTATTATAAGAAAAAGATTTGTGGGATTTTTCTTGTTTAGCTGATGGGAGAAAACTGATGAGGCACGGGTCCTCGGCTTCGGCTCTTCGCTGTAGCCAGTAGAGTAGGATATGGCCTGGTATCATCTTTTTGACTTCGACGAGTGGTATTCCGTCATATTTTGCAATCGTTCCCCTGGCTTTTCACAGAATTCATCATTCATGGATAGGATGATCACGCCATTCTGCAATTTACATGGCTCATTTAAGTTTGTGATGAACGAAAGATACAGGTCTAGCCGGCCTCCATTAAACAAGTACAACTTTTTCAGCCCAAAGAAACAAAGTAAAACATGTATAGACGAAGGACCGGAATAGTTGACAAATTAAAACCAGGGGCCGTGCACATTTCTCTCTGGACTTTGACCCCCTCTATTGACTAACTAACTTTCTTACACATTTCATGTTACCACAGTTAAATGCGTAATTTTTTATAAGCTACAATAACTAAAGGGAGTTTGCCAATAACTTTTTATAAGTTTGGTAGTTGAATAGTTCAAATGGGCTACAAACTGAACTATATAACTTAGCTAGCATTTTTTAGTAGCTAGCTTATTTGGTTAATCCAAACAGAACAAAAAGTTGGAAATCCATCATTACAAAGCTTGTTAAAATTAGTTTCATTTTCCACAGTTCTACTGGATGAAGTACATACAGGAAGAAGAGAAAGATTAGAGACTACACCGAATTTGTAGAGCATTTTCTTGGTTGAAAAGTGACTAAAAGAGAGCAAAGAGTTGATTACAAACTATTTGGTTTATACTATAATATTATAATAGTGAAGATTCTGTTCAAAATGGGATAATAAAAAGACAAAAAAAATATGAAAAAAGCATGTTTCTACTATCATTAGTACCACATTTGTAAGCATGCACTCATCTCTATTAATTAAAATTGGCACAATCTCATGCTATCATTAAGATGTGTATCTCATTTTTGCAGCTCAATCCATATCTTTAGTATCTTCCCTATTGTAAAAAGACTTGAGCCAAGAAATGGGCATTCTAGGGAATATACTAAGTATCAGGGGTCTAATGGGAAAAGGTACTAATGAAATGAAACCGGAAGCCGACGAGGGGCCAGAGCATTAAAAAAATATCCCTCCATTAACTCTTCAACTCCTCTTCCTCTGCCTCTTCATTTCCAGTTCCGGCTTCTTCCTCGCATCACAAAATTCCGATTGCGGCGCAGTTTCAGATTGCTTGCTCCAGGGCGCAAATGATCATCATCAGCGGCAGCAACTTCCCAACGAATCCGTGATCCTCCCACGATGGTACGGCGATTCCTTGTTCTCCTCTGTTCTTCTTTTCTTCGCCAAATCGTCCCTACAATTTTCCAGCGTTCTAGTTTGCTCTTGATAGACTAATATAGGATTTGGATTGAGGGATGATTTTTCTCTGAGGAAGAAGAAGGCTTAACGGCCTCCCCTCGGTTTTCTCCGCTGAGATGTTTCCGCTGCTGGTTTCTCGCTTCTTACGGTTTGTTCAGTTCAGGAGCTCGAGAATCGGAATTCTGCAAGGTTTCTGAGCACGCGTTGAGTTTTCTAGTAAGAATTTCTGGCCAGAATCCACTGTCCGGTTGCGTTTTAATAGTGATTAGCAGGCTGAAATTTATTCGATTCGCTTCTTCGGCATGTTTGTTCCGCCACTGTTGTATCACTGATTCGGTGAAGGAGTTCACTGAATTCCGTTCAAAGAGTGTGTGTTTTGTTTTAGGATCCACAGGAGAAAAATTTTGCTTCTATCGCCTTCTGATGTATATACATCGTCCTTCGGATTCTTCTTTTGTTTTTCCCCGTTGACAAATTTGGTAGGTATTACGAGAAGTTCTCCAACAGTCCCCCATAAAAATGTTCTGATACTTGCTGCCTTTTGGAGGTGGAAGTTCAATGAAACAGAAACCAGTTTCCTGCTTTAATTCGACTAGTAACTGGGAATTCAGTTAGCCCTGATATTTCTGCATATAGCATCCTCATGTTCAGGTTTGAATTCTGTGGTTGCTTCCTCGTATTTGCAATCGCCGTTTTTCACCGCGGGGTGATCCCTCGCATTTTTACCACTTCCATTTCATAGTTCTACCGCACACCCCCTCCCCCACCCCCACCCCCAAACAGTTACACGTGCTTTATCAGTTAGCTCGAGCAGTTGGAGGACTAATTTCCTTCCTTTAGAAGTGACTTCCCTATTGTTGCAAAGGTCTGAAAAAAGTTTTGCTGACACAACCTGACAGGGTTTGTTTCTCCTACGCACTGAAAAATGTTTTTTTTTTTTTTGGTACAGATTAGACCTGTGTTAAACTTATTTGAACACCCCAATTCTCGATGCTTTGCCTCTCTGGTCTCTGAATACAGCTCGTGCAGCATGCTGGGGTTGCCGATCTTTTAACCATCGTGAGTCTCTTTGCGTAGAGGTCACACCTGCAGTAGATTTCAGGGCGAGTTTTAGCATAGCTTACCTTCCAGGACTGGGTTTTCTTCCCTGGAATAGACTTCGGCTTCTCCTTCTCCTTCCTCAACAGATTTCCTCCAGCAGAGTCCAGAAGTACTTGCTTCCTGGTCAAGTCTAGTTTCAGCAGCTGTGAATTCAGACCTGTTGAATCTTGACGCCATGCCATTGCAACCACTCGTATGATGTCCTCGCTCATTGTTCCTTCTGACGGCTCGACGCAGGGTCCCATCTCCAACGATGCGTGGCCGAAACGGTTCTTCAGTGTTGCGCCTCCGGCGGCGCTGGTCTTCTTCTTCGTGCTGATATTCGTCGCCGGTGCAATTGTCACGCTTGATCATAAGGAGGTGCGTTGTGACAGACAGCTAGACATGTCTTCAGTTGGCGTGGTCTCTGAATTCTGAAAGTTCATTCATTCCTGCACAACTTGTTTCTGCAGAGTCTGTCCATATTGCAGTTGCAACCAAAAGGAGTGATTGCAGCTGAGGAGACGAGGCCTCCAGCGACGAGCGAGCTGCGCGCTGAGCCAGCTGAGGAACACGACATCTGTGAGGTGAAATCATGGTCTCTTTGTTGTTATGTTGTCCATGAGAAATAAATTAACAGCTGAAGAGAGTTTTTACAGCAGCAGTTACTGAAAATTCCTTGTGCTGAAAACTCTTCTTCAGAATAAATGTAGAGCTCCAGGCACCGAGGCCCTGCCGAGGGGCATCGTGCAGGACAAGTCCAATTTCGAGATGGAGTCGCTGGGTGGCAATCCTGAACGGAAGCAGAACGGCAGGCAGTCGAAAAGCCTCCTCGCCATCGCCGTCGGCATCAAGCAGAAGGCGGTCGTCGACAAGCTCGTCTCCAAGGTACCAGGGCCCTGGCCCTCCACTGTTCATTCAGTTTATTATGCTCGTCTGATATAGTAGCGGTGATATAGTAGCGGCGTGCCTGCATGCCATCGTGACGCACAGACTAGCTGACTGATCAGCGATCACCGTGCCATACGTGTGTTGCTCTCGTGTCTTGCAGTTCCCGGACACCAAGTTCACCGTGATGCTGTTCCACTACGACGGCGAGGTGGACGGGTGGCGAGACCTCGAGTGGTCGGGCCGGGCGATCCACGTCGCCGTGCGCGACCAGACCAAGTGGTGGTTCGCCAAGCGGTTCCTGCACCCGGACCTGATGCCGGAGTACGACTACGTCTTCCTCTGGGACGAGGACATCGAGGTGGACAGCTTCGACCCGCTCAGGTACCTGCAGATCGTGAGGAAGGAAGGGCTGGAGATCTCGCAGCCGGCGCTGGACCGCCGGTCGCAGATCCACCACCAGCTCACGGCGCGCGCGCGGCGAGGCGACGTCCACCGGCGGTACTACAAGAAGAACGGGAGCGGCAGGTGCTACGGCAACAGCACGGGGCCGCCGTGCACGGGGTGGGTGGAGATGATGGTGCCCGTGTTCTCGCGCGCGGCGTGGCGGTGCGCGTGGCACATGATCCAGAACGAACTCGTCTACGCCTGGGGGATGGACTACAAGCTCGGCTACTGCGCGCAGGGCGACCGGAGCCGCAACGTCGGCGTCGTCGACAGCCAGTACGTGCTGCACCGGGGCATCCCCACGCTCGGCGACGGCGGCGGCAAGGCGACGGTGTCGACGTTGGGGACCGACCGGCTAGCAGTGAGGCAGCGGTCCTACACCGAGCTGCAGCTGTTCAACAGGAGGTGGAAGAAGGCCGTGGCGGAGGATGGGTGCTGGACTGACCCTTACCGGAACTCGGCGGCGACCACCGGGTGACCGTTGGACGGGACGAGGCTGTGCAGGGAAGTACACTGGTTGGTAGCTGTCAGGTTGACCTTGACTATAACTCTAGAAGATGATAGTATATCATACACCGCATCAATTAATTTACAGGTTCAGAGAGCCTCTCTATATATGATGTACAGATTGTTCTTTTTTCCCTGGCTCTTGCCTGTGGTCTATACAAAGGAATAAGAATGCATGAACAAAGAAATTTGATGTAACCTTTTTTAAGAAATAAATTCTTGTGGCACAATAAATGCATAACAAGAACTATAATTAAGGCACTTTCACGAAACAAGGATTACTCTTCCAATTCCTCCAACTAAAAAACAAATTCTTCGCTAGTTCTTTATTCATTAGTTTCTTTCGGTTCACCTCTTCAATTCGTGCACTCTCAGCCTCTTTAGACAATCTTTGTGCACAGCAACATATTCTTCCTCCTAGTATTAGAATGGGCGTCTGCTACCATCCCACCTAAAGAACACCGAAATATGGTCTTCTAATGAAAATCACAAGAAATGACCAGAAATCAAACAAAAAATGCGGGCATGAAGCCTAACCTTGTGATCCAAAGACCTGTAGAACATGCAGTCATAGTTGGGAATTTCTTGCTTCTTCACCTAGAACTCCAACACAATGTGCCGCCCACGCTCATTGCACACAATTAGAGGGAGCTCCGGCCTCAGCTGCTTACCATCCGATGCAGAGGACTGGAGCCGGACGCCATCTACGAGGGCCTTTGACGAGGTCTCCCCATTGGCCAAAACTAATGACGACGGCAGATGCTTGGCTGGTTGCGAGTGCATTAAGAGCATGGCTAATAAGCCAGCCGATTGCTGGCTGAGTGCTTATGCCATGTCACATGCAGTAGGTAATAAAGCCAAGGCATATAACAAGTTGGCTGGGAAGTCGGCTCTATGAAATGTACTAGTATTAACGCTTTGCATGTGTATACCATCTGCGGGAGTACAGAGCGCCGGGATTTCGCCCACTGCTGGCTGGATGCGGGCTTTGTCGTCGGATTCAGCCCGGCGAAGAGTATAGCGCCGGCTCGTTTTCTCTCTCCATTTCTCTCTCTGCCAGGTCATGTCTTTTTCCTACGTGGGCTCAATTCAGCCGACTGAATCAGCCTTATAATACTTGCTCTAATGAGCCAGAAATTGGTCAAACGTATACACATTGGCAAAAGTAAGTCATAAACCGGATGTCATTACCAAGTGAACCTTTAGGCCGGCAGTGATAGCAGAACATCATTGTCAGGTGAATGGTGAACTGGCGGTGACACCCTTCCTACTCCCTCCGTATCTGTATTTCTTGACGTTGTGGGCGTGTACATCGTTTCTATAACCTGTATTTTTTGACGTTGTGGGGCGTACTTGTATTTCTTGATGACGTTGTGGGCGTGAACATCGTTTCCATAACCTGTATTTCTTGACGTTGTGGGGCGGACATGTATTTCTTGACATTGTGGACGCGTACAGCGTTTCCGTAATTCTTGACGTCTTGGACCGCAGGGGCTGGTACTGGACGTGTATACCCACTGGGTAGGAGTAATGGCACACGCACGCCCATAAAAAAAAGCGCACGGTTCACAAAAAAGAAAGAAAGCGCATGCCCATCAAAAACAAAGCGCACCCGTGAGGACTCAAACAGGCGACCTTCAACCTCAGGTCACAAAGACCCTACGACTAGGGGTATGTGTGGTTGTTATATAGGTGGCACACACATAACTATTTAATAAGGGCAAAAGAGGAAACCTCCTAGTTAATCACTCCTTGGTAACACAATATAATCTATACCTAATATTTAATAGGCAAAATTTCTGCCTTTTTTTTTTCGTCTGGCCCATTCTAAATTAGCCCAACTATGTTGCCACTCGCTGGCTTTCGGTCCATTCGTGGCCCAATCCATCACCGCGATGGTGCGACTCGCCCGTCTCGCCTGGTCGCCTTCCGCGACGCCGCGCAACCCAATCCCGCGCGCCTCCCTCTCACCGCCGCCCGCCTATGCTGCGGCCCTGGCGCCGGCGAGCCCTGCCCCTCACCACGACGCCATCGCGCCCATGAGGGACGGCGGCGGCGCCGACAACGACAGCCCCGCCACATCCCGCGCGAAAACGAGGACAAAGAAGCCACCGCGGCGCCGCCACGCGACCAGGACCGGCAGCCGTGCGCCGACGGCGGGATGCGCATCGTCGTGCCGCTTCAAGGGGGTGGTGCAGGGCCGGGGGCGGACTGGTGCTCGGCTCCCTCATCCCCTGCGCGCTCTTCTACTTCTTCCAGTTCGCAAGCCCCAGGCCGGACCCGAGCAAGCCAGGCTGTTCTTGTGGATTCAGAATCAAATCGAACAGTCCTATATTGGTATGTTCCGAACTCCACGCGTCCGACACGAATTTCTTTTCCATGATTGCTTCCGCTTTTTCTCTTACCTATATATATTACTTCGGGCATTGGGGAAGCCTTGAAGAACAGACCTGATTTTCGCGGACAAGCACTTCGACGAGTAGACCTCTGATTTCGCCAAGAACAAGACCTGATTTTCGCCGAGCAGAGAAGCACCTCGACGAGTATACCTCTAATTTCGCCAACAGAGAAGCACTTCATGCAGTAGACCTCAATTTCCAATTCGAGCTGAGCAAGAACAAAATCCTCTGATCTTGCCATACACACGATGGACAAGATGGACAAGGTTAGCTTGTGGGATTTTTTATTGAAGTTATTTTATATATGATATTCCCTATGGATTATGCTAGGTTTAGTTTTCATGTGTATTTGTTTGATGATTTGATGGTCTTTTATTCATTGCTAACGCTACCTACTGGGGTTAGCTGCCGCTGCTGCCGTATGCTCCTGAGAAGCTGGCGCCATTGGCGTTGCCTGAAGCTTCAGCACTTTGAGTCAGAATTGGAATCGACTAGAACACATAGACACCTGGTTGAGGTCGGATTAGAAAAGTCCCTGGTATGTTGGACACGAACTCCATCATTTTTCTTTGTATTTATATTAGAGATATTTGTTAAAATTGCAATTCAAAGTTGCCATTGCAGACTCCTGATCTCGTCCGGACAAATGGAGCTCCTGATCTCGCTAGACTGGAACAAGGTATGGTTTCTATTATTTCTTATTCTTTAAATTGCAGTTTGAAGAAAATTAATGCCACTGATTCTTATGTTAATCATGTACTGACAAGAGTAGCAGTAGGGCTTACTGAACATTAGTACTGAGAAGAGTAGTGCTGATGAATTTTAAAAATAGCTGCAAATATTGAAGCATTTATCGTTCCTATTGGTGTAAAAAGAAAGGGCATCAAGGCTGGTAAGAGCAAATACCCTTATTGATAAATGTTTGAAAATTTTGTTTCTTCACATCACAATAAATTGGGAGTGTTTTATATCACCCAGTATGGTTTTAGAACACTGGCGTGTTGATTCAGCTTTTGTAGTAGCTGTATTGTTCATTGCATTTTTGGATGTTGCGATTGTAATTAGAACATTATCAACACTTTACAAGGAACTTGAAATTAGTTTCAGGTTTCTAGAAAGATATCTCTGGGGTGTTGAACTTACTCTTGCACTTAAGTACAACGAATTTTCAGACCCAACACAGCCCCTGTGTGCGCTTTTAGGAGTTGGGACCAAGGGTCCAGCCCTTTATGCAGCGTGACCTGAAGCTTGCTTCCTGAGCAGCGGAGCAGGTGAACGGGACAAGGTGGAGGCCAGGAGAATTTTGGGAGACGAAGAAATTAACGAGCCAAAGGTGCAAGGTCTGGGTGGAGGAGGTTCCACTTTCTCCCTCATATTTGAATAGGAATGGCCCTGTAAGTTATTGTGGGTGTTGGGTTAATAGTTCATTCTCCTGACCTTGATGAAGTGTGATATTGGTCTACAAAATACAGTTAAGCATGTCATTTGAGAATTGCATTTTGCATTGACATTTATTTTTCTATTCCAGTTTCAATAGAGATGCTTATAGTCTTTTTTTTTGACTAGATGCTTATAGTCTTGATATTGCTTTTATGAAGTATGATATTGCTTTTAGTTTAACAGTTCATTCAGGTCTTTTTAACTGTCATATCTCTTATGCACAAACCATGTTATTAGGGTGTCTGGTACATCTTTATATAGATGCTCTGTGATATTTGTGAAGAACATTCACTCTAGAATTAAGCGTAACTTTCACTTATCAAAACCTGCTATATGAGTGCTTTTAAGAGAGACTCAGTAGAGTTGTTTTTAATACCGTTATGTTTTAATCATAGCTCATATGCTATTCTGCATATCAACTAATATTTTTCCCCTTCCTATGAAAGAAATCTAATTTGTATCAGGGATAATCAATGTCTAAACTGAGTGCATATTTTTTTAGAAGATTACCTTTCTCTTGTCCCTACAAATTATTAGTACTCTTTTTCAGTTATATGCAGAATGATAACCTGCTGCTTTTTTTCGGTGATATGGATTGCGATTCAAACATATGAACTATATATTATTTAATTCATCTTTTTCAGTTATGTTGATGATATCCTTCAGCCCCACATCCTGAGGACCCCTTCGTGAACTGTCCCAATCCTGATGCACAGGAGACGGTGAGGCCTGTCATGCTCCTTGCCCTCGACACTCAGAAGGTTTGTGTTCATCTCCCTCGCGCTCAAGCGACCTGTGCTTGCACTCATTCTGGCCAGAGTGCTGCCGCCGCAGTCCGGGTAGGCGTTGGCCACCTCATGCTCCTCCTCGCCTCCATCACAAGGGTACATTGCAATATGCTCGCAATTTCCACTAGAATGTGAGTCAGCCCATTCTTCCATCACCCCTGGTTTACTTTATTTGCTTCTAGATCCAGTGGTCTCGTATGTGACCATATGTGTTCATTACAGCAAGGAGCACGCTAGGCCTGTTCATTCTTCCATCACCCCTGGTTTACTTTATTTGCTTCTAGCTGCTAAGTTCAATTAGAGATTGTCAGATTGTTAATTAATTTTTTAGTTTAATGCTAGATAAATTAATCTCGGGATTTCAGGGTACTGCTACTGATTGTCAGATTGATAATTGTGCATCATTTCTATGGGGGTTATTAGTTCAATGAGGGTATAAAATATTGTAGTAAGTACCAATGCCTTAGCCTAACATGAATTTAAGAAATTAGATAACATTATTTTCTGTAATCGTGTCCACTTTAATCTGTTAATATTTAATAATCATGCTATGGTTTATTTTCAAAATTTCAGATACCTTGACTGCAAGGAGGAGCATTGGTACCCTGGGTTGATGGTGGTCCTACGATGTGGACGACACGAACAAGCCGAAGGTCTCCATCTGGTGCCACCACACAATCAGCTTCCATGACATGGCGAATTTGGTGCTTATATGATGACAAATTAACTTCTGCTGTACACTAATTTTGATTATTTTTATCTAGCTTAATTTTAAAGGATTGAACTTCTGATTATTATCTATCTATAGTAGCTTATTTAAAGGTTTCAACTTCTGAACCTCCCATCTATTTGGAACTGTACCTCATTTTGGAGTAGTTTTTAGTTCTTTTAACTTATCGTTATTTATTAAGAATCAAAACATCGTTATGCATATGGGTGCCCCTATAAGAATCAACGATTTTGTGTAGTAGTATTGAACTGGGAATTAAATGAATGTTGCATTTGGCAACACCTAGGGCTGTATTCAGTAGAATTTATAATCTGGCTGATAACCTGAGAATGGCTGATTTTTTAGAGGAAAATAATGTTGGAACGGTTGATAAGCTGAAGCGAAATCTTGTTTTTCTTGCATTGTCAACAGTGAAAATCTCTCACCATGATTTTAGACATCATCAAATTCTATTATATACCCGTGGCAACGCACGGGCATATTTACTAGTCTTGTCTTAAACGTGAACTAATATGGATATAGAGGGAGTATGTAACAAAAATTAAATTTATGTTTACCATCCTCATATTTCCTAGTGTCGACATTTTCATCTCGATATGCACCGCCATCTGCATCCACACCGACCCAAGGATCGTAGGGTCTTTCTTTAGGTCCTAACCTATTTGTAGCGTCTCCAATTTGTCCAATCTTTTTAGTAGACCGTGTACTCATTCTTATAAAACAAAAGGGAGTGCACTAATTCATGTGTTGATATACTTAAATGTTGTGTTTGGAATTCGATTACACAATAGGAGATGCTTGCTATACTGACTATGTCTAGCACTTGGTGGCCAGTAGTAGTAGGTGTACTCCACTTAGATTGTAGGATTGAGACTTTGTTTTTTTAATAACTTCATCTCTGCTACATATATATGGTTTTCTAATTATGATGTATTCATATTTCTTGTCTCGTGAGAATATGTTGTCAATGAGAATTCTCTGAAGCATTATAATTATCTGTTGCGCTATAATAATAACCGTTGAGTGTTGTATTGAGCTGACACTGACACTCAACAATTCCTTGCTAGGTGTGGCACAGACTAGTTCAAAGCATAATCCGGCAGTGACAATTATAACATCACTGTCGGAAGATGTTTCGAATGGTAAGTGACAGTGAATTATCACTGCAGGGTTAGAAAACTGACATTGATAGGACGTCCCATCAATGCTGATTATCCTCCAATTATGGTAGTGATGGGGTTTTGGCCCAACAGATTGCCTATTCTGGTTTAGTGAATCCGCTCTTTGGCAGTGTGTTAAAAAAAATTTCCAGTCACTCAAATTTTGGAGATTTGTCACGTCAATAGTGCTCCAAATATGTAATCATACAAAAGTTGAGATGCAAACTTGTTGCTTTTGAAAAATTCATATAAAGATGACAAATTTGAGGTGTGCATGTACACCAGAAGACAAAATTCACATGTAATTTGTCATTTTTGAATGAAATTTTCTAGTTTAGGTTACATCTCGATTCCTATACGCATTTGGTTCCTTGCAATGAACGGCCACACGACTCCGACAGTTCGACGAGAGCCCAGCACGTGGGAGTCTGGGATTCGGGATCGGTAAGGATAGGATAAGGACGTCCGTCCCGTGACCCGCTCCGGACAACACTTCGAGTATAATAGACCTGCGCGGGGACGGGGCCCATCTAATAAAAAAAAAACAAATCCCACTCTCGCATCCTCATTCGGAATCACCGGCCATCTCAACACCGCGACGAAACATTTTTTTTTTTCGCTCGCTGCTGCGGTGCCGCCCGAGAGGCATCCCGCCGCCGCTCTACCCGCGCCCCTGCCTAGGCACGGGCGCTGGTCACCGAGCCAGGCTGCGCGTGGGGCGAGCCGCCGCTTGGCCCCTCCCCTGCAGCCCTTCCTCCAACACCTGCCCAAATCCCGCTGCTCCATGCTCTTCCCTCCACCACGCCGCGCCCATCCACCGCGAGTGGCGGACGGCGCTGGATGACTACGACCGAGCAAGCGGCGGCGCAAGAGTAACAGCGGGAGGCCATGCTGCGCGCCCATCCACCGCAAGCGAGCGGACGGCGCTGGGCGGCTACGACAGCGGCGGCGGCGCAAAAAGAGCTGTGGGGCCATGCCGACGGGCGCGCGGCGTTCTTTGCAAGCATGCTTGGGAGAATCAGGAGGAGGAGCGGCGGCGAGCGCATGGAGCGAGGTCGCCCTTACCCGATCTTGCTAATTAGCGCAGTTCCCCATCGGGTAGGCCACGGCTGCCGGCCACGTTGTGTTTCAAATGTTTTGATGATGTTTGAGACTCATGTTTCATATGTTTCGAGACTCATGTTTCATGTATTTCGATCCTGGTTTGTTGCAAATGTATATTTGACATGTTGCAAAAGTATATCCGAGATATTTCAATAATAATATACGCATGTTGTAAGACTATGTTTTCTAGTGTTTCAAATGGATTTTTCAAATATATGTTTTAAGTGTTTGCATCTGATTGTTGCATTTGTTGCTATGCCTATATTCGTATGTTTCAAACATATGTTTCTAGTTTTTTTAGACTCATGGTGCAAGTGTTTCATCCTAATTGTTGCGTTTGTTGCTATGCCTGTACTCGTATGTTTCAAGCATATGTTTCAAGTGGTTATACATGCATGTTTCAAATGCATATTTTAAATGTTTTATTTATTTCAGACATATATTGCTAATGTTCTTTTTTGGATGTTTCAAAACTAGATCTGGTGGATAGCATAAGTTAAAATTGTGTGTTGTTGGCACGTGGGTCATTATACTTTTCAAAGTAGTATACTGCTAGCTGCTGCGAAGGACACCGCGACGCCTAGTGCTACGGTGTGCATGCTGGCGCGTGACCACACTGCCTTTGTGGTGCCAACTGCTGTGTATGTGCATGGCGTGGGGGTCACTGTATGTTTGAAAAGTATGATGTTGCTGCTACTGCATGGATCCCTGTACCTCCTGCTAGTGGTTTTTTTTGACAGAGCCTCCTGTTAGTGTTGTGTGTATGTCGTCCTGCTAGAGTTGATGCTGCTGTGTCTGTTTGTGGGCGTGTGAAAGCACAACAGGCTCAGTGGTCCCTGTGGTGTGGGTGAGCGGGCCGTTTTTCTTATAAGCAGGCAGCAGAGGATGCTCGGGAGTTGTGTCTGGACGGGCTGTACGTCCGGACGTCCGGGCGGCAACTCTACCGATTCGGGATCGGATGCCAACCGGCAACCGCGCCGCCACGGCCACCGCCATCGGACTTGCTAGTTCTTTCATATACTCCATGCGTCCTGTCCAGTACTCGTGTCCGAGCGCCAATAATTTTCTCAAGTCGAAGTCGTCGTTCACCATGCCTAGACCAGACTCCTTCTCCATCACCCTTTTCCCCGTCCCCGACAAAGCTGATGAGGCCAAGCAACCAAGACGACCACCACCTACGACGACTAATCACTGCCACCGGAGTGCTTCACGTGTGCTGCAGCTGCTCGCCGGCCACTGCCCCTCCGAGATTCTGGACAGGACGGCTCTCAACATCATCGACTACGCATACACGGCGCTGCTCGAGATCGCGCCGCCCGAGGGCAGCCAGAGAGTCGTCGAGGTCAGCGCGCCCGTCGACCCCGCCGACCCATACTCGCCTCTGGTCCACGTCGCCGCCAGCTCCACGCACTGCCGCATCCGCCTGCTCGCAGTCGCAGGAGGACCAGCTGACGGGCGCTCGTGCGTCGAGCAGATCAAGAATACTCACCCCGGTCCCTCCCGCGCGAGTCTCAGCGTCTCGCCGGCAGCGGTGCACCTGCAGGCCCGCGACGTCGTCGGCGCCGGGGACTGGAAAGTACGGTGGAGGTTCGTGGACGCCCGGCCGGACGCGTCGCCCGAGGCACTGCTCAGGGTGCTGCGGACGATCGGGTCGCTCCTGGAGGAGGCGATCTCGCGGGAGACCACGCTGCTCGAGATGGTGAGAGCGGGCGGCTTTGGCAGGAGCCCCAAGGCCGACGGGATCGTCACGGTGCGCACGGCTTTGGAGGAGATGAGACGGGTGCTGGACGTCGACGCGCACCCAAGGCGCCAGAAGCGCTGCCGTGTCCGAGAGATCACCTGCCCGGAGATGGCGGCGGATGCAGAGATGCTGACCATTAGGATGAGAAGACTACACGTGGTGGATGAGGTGCAAGATGATGCAGAGGTGCTGGCCAAGAGGATGAGGACATTGCGCGTATGACGTGCATACATGTAGAAGGGCGATCCCAGAACGTCGATCGCTGCGGTCTGCAAAATCTTAGGAGGTGAATAGCTAATCTGCAAAAGCCTAGCATTGGCTTGTCGTTTCGTTGTAGAGTAGGCAGTAGAGGTGAATAACTAATCTGCAAATTCTGACAGAACGCTGCTGCACTTGCGGAACATTGTGTTCCCATGCACAGCACGAAGATCTTCCCCTGTGTATATCTCCTCTTTTTTTCAGCGTAAATAGCAGGTGCTCTGCCTTTGCATTATAGTAGGGGAAATCACAAGTATAGAGTTAACAAGGGAATGCAAGGGAGAAAAAGAAACCAAAAAAACTAGAAGTAAAGAACATAAAAATAAAATTACAACAGCCTTAAACTTCACTTATAAAAAGAGATGGAGATATCATTGGTGTGCCTGTATATCAGCTTTGATGATAACTGTAAGGTTTTGCTCATTTTGTGCCTTGTTGTCAAACACCCTTCTACATCTTTCTTTCCATATGTTCCATGCAGTATACATGATGGTTGTTGCTAGCAGAAATTGATTGCTGCCATTGTGTCTTCCTCCTGTGTTCAGCTTCTCCCACCAGTCATTGATCTTTTTTTTGAAAACAAAGGCAGGAGCTCTGCCGCTCAATTAAGAAGGATATAGAGTTTTATGTACAATGGCACACACGGTGCCAAAGAGCATCGGTCATAGGACCGGAACCCGTGTCAAAGGACACTACACATGCAACAATGTGTTAACCCTCAAAATACATGGCCCTACGCCTCTGAAGGATGTCTTCCTTTACGAGATAGGCAACTTGCTCCGCCGTTTTGAATTCATTTTCGAAGATCCTCCTATTCCTCTCTTTCCATAGGTTCCACACAATGTAAATGAGCACCCCATTAAAAGTTTGGCGTTCTTGCTTCGGGATATTTCTCGCCATGGCCTCCCACCAATCTGCAAGGCACTGCAGATTTTGTTGGTGCAGCTGTACATCAAAATTTTCCCAGGATAGCACCCTGCTCCAAACTGCTTTGGCGAAGGGGCATAGCAAGGAGAGGTGCAGCCCCGTCTCCAATGGTCCATTGCATAAGATGCAGTGCTCGTGATGTGGCCATCCTCTTTTCTGTAGGTTATCCGCCGTAAGAATTTTACCGTGCATTAGTATCCAAGCATGTACCTTGCATTTATTTTCTGCCCTTGCTTTCCAGATGAGATCAGCCCGGAACTTGTGGTGTAAGCCACGGAATTGGATCCTGTATGCCGAACGTGTGGAATATTTTCCATCCGCTGTCCATCTCCATACTATGGAGTCTTGCACATCGGGTGTGAGCTGCACGTCTTGTATCCTAATCCAGAGGGCAACGAATTCTTGTACATGGACAGAGGATGTGATTCGCGTCCTGAGGGAACGGATCCAACTGTCATTTTGTAGCTCTTGGCGAACCGTCCTATTCTTACGGCGTGCCAGCATGAAGAGATTAGGCGCTAGGTATCTTGGGGCCTCCCCCTCTAACCAATTATGGTGCCAGAACCGAGCCTTGTTACCATTTCCAATTGTTATTGTGGTTGAGGCATTGAAGAGCAATCGGTCAATGTCATTGCAAGGCAGTGTTGTCCCTACCCAAGGTTTCGAGTCATCAACCCACTCCTGCCACAACCAACGTAGACGCAAAGCTCTTCCAAACTTTTCCAAGTCTGGCAGTCCCAAGCCACCCAACTCTTTTGGCATGCACACTGTCGGCCAATTTACTAGGCAATGCCCTCCGTTGGTATTTTCTTCCCCCTTCCAAAGAAAAGATCTTCTAATTTTGTCGATCTTCTTTCTTGCCCATCTTTGCCGATTGGAAATCTTTGTTAGATGATAGGTAGGCATTGAGGATAGCACTGAGGTGACCAACGTAAGCCTGCCTGCTCTGTTGAGCAATCTCCCCTTCCAAGCAGGTAGTCTTTGCCCAATCCGTTCAATGAGAGGCTGCACATGGATCTTTTGTAGGGATCTTGTATGAAGCTGCAGCCCCAAATAGCGGCATGGGAAGGATTCCTTTGTCCCAGCAAAGGATGCTAGCACAAGGTCTAGATCGACGTCCTGGCATCTGATCGGGTGGACTGAGCTCTTTTGTAGATTTATGTGTAAGCCTGAGACCATACCAAATACCTGGAGGATCCTTATGACAGAGTCCAAGTCATCCTTTATTGGGTTGACGAAAATCGCTGCATCATCCGCATACATGGAGGTCCTCCATCCTGTCGTGGCTAAGGGTAGAGGAGAAAGGACGCCTTGCCTTGTTGCCATGTCTAGCAGGCGTTGCAGTGGGTCCATAGCTAGTATGAACAACATGGGCGAAAGTGGGTCGCCCTGTCGGACCCCTCTCATGTGGCCGAAAGCTGGACCCTGCTGTCCATTTAGAAGCTGTGGCAGAACCGCCTAAATTAATACCCTCACAAGAGTACCTGTCTTCCATTAGACACTAAGTACTCAAGGGAGCGCACTAATTTAATCGATTCTGTCGAGCACACCCAACGGGAGAACTCGATAAACCACAAATTTAACCAGGATACAATTGAGTACGGAACTTACATCACTTAATTCATTTCATACAATAAGAGTCTTAAAAATTTATTCATTACAATACCAGAGTTCAGAGTGCGGAATTTAAAACAGCGGAACTGAAATAAACTTCTAGCGGAACGCGATACAAGGATTCCGTCTGTGCCCACCAGATGAATCCTCCACACAAAGCTACTCCTCAAGCTGAACCTGCAACAGGGGAAAATAAACCCTGAGTACACAATGTACTCGCAAGACTTACCCGACTGGGAATTATATATATCCCGACTCTCAAGGATATGAGTAGGCTATATGGCTTACTGGTTTAGTTTATTTGCGAAAAACATTACTAAGCATAAATCCTTACTTCAAGTCATTAGCCGTGTTTTAGTTCAATAGCTAATCATACTATGTAAGCACCTATCTATTTGCAAGCATGTGGTAAGCAATCAGATATATCTTTAACCTCTTTTCCAACTTCCATTTCTTACTACGATGCCAGAATAAAGCCCTTGCCGCACCGTTCATTGAACGGCGATTCGCGAATCAATTTACCCGGTGGGTGCCCCGAGACACACACCCCCCTTTGCATCCTAGACACGACGAGAACAACTTGCTTTCCCCCGCCGGGGCTGTGTCCCCGTCCGAACTTGGACTCCAAGCCCCGACATTACCGGCCTGGCCGTGTAATGCGGTGCAAGGACCTCCACCATCCCCGCCCCCATACAGCCGGTCCGGACGAGCCGGAACCCAAGACAAGAGAGAGCAAGCCTTCCGAGCTCCCATAAACACGTATGTGTTCGGGACAAGAGAGATCGTGGCTTAACCTTCAACCCTTAGCAACGATCGGTCCTTAACCGACACTGACACAGGAAACCGTGTAACCAAATTAAGCCTCGTGGGCCGCAGGACATAACTTGTTACACACCACCAAGAACCATACCATATCCCCTGCCCGGTCAACATATTCATTTCCACCACTTTATCCATGTGAGTTAAATAATAAATCCTGTTGTGAGTAACGGCAGGTTACTCACGCTACCGATATCCTAAGCATAGCAGCTACATCGAACCTAAACTAGTAGGACTCATAGGATAGATTTATATATGCATGTGGGTTTCATAACAAATCCTGTAACGTAAATGCATAACATATAGATATTCATAAATTCATAAAATATAGGTTATGCACCGGGGCTTGCCTTGGGCAAGGCGGGTCACCGAGTCGGTCACCCACGGCTCCCGGAACTCCCGAGACTCCGGGACTTCCCAAGCACGAGTATCTCCTCGTACTCCTCGATCACCTCCTCGTACTCGGGCGTCCGCCGAGCAACAAAGCGGACTCGTTCTCTACATGCATGCGATAATGATGCAATGAACACAGGCAACAACAACTCTTAACAATAAAAGCACACATAACTAAGCTACCAGCTAGCTCTAATGACTAACACCAAGCTAAGTGTTATCATCTCAAATCAAACAATTATAATTAGTTTTCTAATTTATTTACTATATACTCTAAGTAAGGTATGTGCTTTAGCTATCTCATTAAACTAATTATTTCAGAGCTACGACAATTATAGAAGAGCACATAAAATACTACTAAAGCTAACCGATATACGAACCAGTCAGCAGGCAACGATTCTATCCATGTTACGGGCTTACGAACATCATTGCTAATGTATACGTAACCAACTTAATAAACTATCTATTTTATACTCATGGTAATAAATAACGAAAGCAAGAACAATTTATAACTCGTGCATACGACCTATTCAGAGGCTATAAAAGTTACAGGAGGTGACTTATAACTGCAGCGACGACCTCTTTGCTAAAATTTCAGGCCAAAAGCAATTATCAATTAATCCCAAAATTAGCATAACAATAATGGAAGCTTATTTGTTATTTATTTGAGACCTACAAATATGGAGCACGAAAGGCATACCCCAACTCAGATACGGTGTTGATTGAGACGGAGGGGAAATTGAGCAACGCTGGCCGCGTGCGACCGAACGGCTTGGCGGCGCGCCACGGTGAGCACGGCGCGCAGGCGAGATCGAGGAACGGCGGCAGCAGCTCGGTGAGGGTGTGCAAGGTAGAGATAGGACCTAGGAAAAGCTGGAGGTGTCATGGGATCGGATCTTTGGGGCTCTGGTAGCTACCGGGGTCTTTAAGCGTGGTGCTCTCGGCCTCAAATAAATCGACGGCAAGGAAGGCTCCCACTTAAATGGAGCCCCGACACCGCATTTGAGTAAGCGAAAGTGATGACTCGGTGTAATGATGGCGAAGTACAAGACATGATGAATTGGCTTGAGGTGATCCTTCCTGCCGCAATTTAGTAACAGCTGGTTTCCATCCAATGGAAAAGAAACAAGGAAGGGGATGGCTCCTCGTGTGTGATACAGGGTGAACAAGCAGCGGCTTGTCACGGGCGCGATGGGATTGGTCGACCGTAGCGCTTAATGGTGAAACTGTGGACGCGTCGAATCGAGCTGAGTCGACTCATCCATGTTGAATTGAATTAATCTACGGAGTTGGCTTTGGCGCGACGCTATTTGTCTTTCGCCCGCCGGCTGCCTTCAATTGCGATGACTGGTCGATGGTGTCGACAACCATTAATGGAGAAGACAAGGCGAGACGACGGCAAGCACGCCCACTTGCGCACACCTGTGGCGACGAGACGGCAGCTGCAACAACGCTGACGCGAGATGCATGATCGCACTTAATGCTCGCCATGGCAGTGCGGCGCATGCGGTGAATGGCATGCCCGTGTGCATGCTTGCACTTGCAACGTGCAGCTGCAGTGTCTCTCTCTTAATTAGTCCAAGACAAGAGCTTGCATGCCGCCAAGGACATAGGTGTGCATGGTGTCGAGAGGCTAGCTGTGTGTATGCTGATGATCGAAAGAAAGCAAGCTCGTGCGGCCGTAATGCCATAAATGGCAAGGCGACGGCGAAAGCACGACCACTCGCCGCCGGACGACTTCGGCGGCAAGCAAGCAGCTAGACTTGATGGAGCGGCAGCTATGCAACGACGTGGACGGGACGCCGGGCGTGCATCGTGAAGCAACCACGGCAACGGGTGGCTCGGCGCTCGGTTGCAGTAGTGCAGAGGCATGTGCATGGATGGTTGTGTACGTAGGCATGAAGGCTAGCTAGTTGGAGCTCGGCCAAGACATACGGTGCATGCTTGCAACTGCAAACAAGCAAGCAACCAGGTGCATGTGCATGTGTGTGTGTGTGTGTGTGTGTGTGTGTGTGGCTTCAGGCGTTGAGTACGTGAGTGTGAGAGAGAGTGTACGTAAACGTGAGAGAGTGTGTGTATGTACGTTTTTGTTTTTCTTTTATTTTATTGTCCTTTACACAATCGTAGAAAACTTATATTTATTTATTTACAAACAAAATACTTTAAGTTGATTTCTCAAGGCAAATTTATTATCTAAAATTCTAAATTCAATTAAGCCACTTGCTAAGCACAGAATATTAATTATTTAATACTAAACATTTATTTTCTAGTGTTTGACACAATTTTAATTAAAAAAACAACAAGCTTAACCAAAACAATATAATATGCAATAACATGAAATGATGATGCTTATGAGATGTTTTAGCAGATAATTTAGCGCGTAACACCGAGGGTGTTACAGCTCCTTCCCCCTAACAAAAATCTCGTCCTCGAGATTTCATGTGTGTGCCTAGTGTGGGAAAGATAGGATATCCTAAACATTTTTACTTTGATTACCTTGGCACATTAGGGAGAAGGTGGGGGTAATTTTCCAAAAGATAATCTTCTTGTTCCCAAGTTGCTTCTTCCTCCGAATGATTTTGCCACTTTGGACTTTATAGAACTTTATTATTTTATTTCTCGTCACTCTTTCCTTCTCGTCTAGGACCTTGATAGGGTGCTCAATATATGTGAGATCAGGTTGGAGAGATAACCCTTCAATCTCCACTACTTACATTTGGAACTCTCAAACACTTCTTTAACGGGAAACATGGAAAATATTATGGATGGCCGACAAGATATCTGGAAGCTGGATACGATAAGCAACAGGACCGCATCGCTCTAAGATCTTGTAAGGTCCAACATATCGGGGAGCCAACTTTCCTTGTACTCCAAACCGATGTACACCTCTCATAGGAGACACCTTGATATAGACATAATCACCTTCCTCAAACTCTAACGGTCTTCTTCTCTTATCTGCATAACTCTTCTGACGAGCTTGTGCCGCCTTTAGATGGCTTTGAATTACGCTAACTTGTTCTCTTGCATTCTTGATAATATCAGGTCCAAAGTGACCACGATCTCCCACTTCAACCCCGGTTAAGTGGGGTTCTACACTTCTTGCCATAAAGAGCTTCAAACGGTGCCATCTTAATACTTTCTTGATAACTGTTATTATACGAAAACTCAGCAAAAGGCAAGCACTCGTCCCACTTCTCGGGAAAAGAAATGACACAAGCCCTCAACATATCTTCCAAGATTTGATTAACTCTCTCAGTCTGACCATCTGTTTGCGGGTGATAGGCAGTACTAACCAGAAGTTGTGTGCCCAAACATTTCTATAACTGCTTCCAGAATTGAGAAACAAACACCGACCCTCGATTAGAGATAATGGTCAACGGTACTCCATGCAAACATACAATCTTCTCAAAATACAACTTAGCATAATCAGTGGCTGTATGCTTTGTCTTAACCGGAAGAAAATGAGCAGATTTGGTGAGACGATCTACTATGACCCAAATGGAGTCATGCCCCTTGGCAGTACGAGGTAGACCACTAATAAAATCCATAGAAATATCTTCCCACTTCCAAGCTGGGATAGGCAGAGGCTGCAAATAACCAGGGGTACGGAGGTGATCTGCCTTAACCCTTCTGCAAGTGTCACACTCCGCAATATACCTGGTAATATCTTGCTTCATATTGGGCCACCAATACAAGGTGCGCAAATCATGATACATTTTGTTACTTCCTGGATGTATAGACAATTTAGAATTATGGGCCTCATCCAAAATTGTCCTCCTAAGGTCTTCGTTTGCAGGAACCACCAAACGATTTTTGAACCTTAACACACCCACGTCATCAATGCTAAAATGGGGACCACGGTTTTCAGCCATCAACTTCTTGATATGAGGGATTTCTTCAGCATCTTGTCTCTGCTCCATAATAATCTTCTCATGTAAGTTAGAGACCAAGGAAATATGGGCTAGAATTTCAGGATGAGATTGAGGCCAGGACTCCTTGGCTCTATATGGCTTCCTACTCAAAGCATCAGCTACTACATTAGCTTTTCCAGGATGGTAATGAACTTCCAAGTTATAATCCTTGATCAATTCAAGCCATCTACGCTGCCTCATATTTAACTCAGGTTGAGTAAAAATATATTTGAGGCTTTTGTGGTCCGTATAGATGTGCACCTTATTTCCCAATAGGTAGTGCCTCCAAATTTTTAGAGAATGCACCACTGCAGCAAGCTCTAAATCATGGGTAGGATAATTAACTTCATGCTTCTTCAACTGACGGAAAGCATAGGCTATCACTCTTCCTTCTTGCATGAGCACACATCCAAGTCCCGTCTTGGATGCATCACAATATACATCAAAAGGTCTCTCAATATCTGGTTGAGCAAGAACTGGGGCTGAGGTGAGCAATTTCTTCAGAGTTTGAAAAGCTTCCTCACAAGCAGGAGTCCACAAGAATTTGGAATCCTTTCGAAGCAGATTGGTCATGGGTTGAGCTAGTTTAGAGAAGTCCGGAATAAAACGCCGATAATAGCCGCCTAAACCCAAAACCGACGGATCCGATGAGCCGATTCTCGAGATTGCCAATTCGGGACATCTTGCACCTTACTAGGATCAACAGAGATACCCTCTGGAGTCAAGACATGTCCCAGAAATTCCACTCGGTCCAACCAGAATGCACACTTGCTGAACTTGGCATACAACTTGTGCTCTCGCAGCCGAGTCAACACTACACGCAGATGCTGCTCATGCTCTTGCTGATCTTTGGAGTATACTAGGATATCATCAATGAAAACTACCACGAACTTATCTAACTCCGGCATGAAGACTGAATTCATGAGATACATGAAGAAGGCAGGAGCATTGGTGAGGCCAAAGGACATAACTAGGTACTCATAAAGGCCGTACCTAGTAGAGAAGGCTGTTTTAGGAATATCTTCAGGTCGGATTTTTATCTGATGGTACCCAGAACGGAGGTCAATTTTTGAGAACACCTTGGCACCAGCTAGTTGATCAAACAAGATGTCTATACGGGGCAAAGGATACTTGTTCTTAATGGTTACCGCATTAAGAGGGCGGTAATCCACACACATACGAAGAGTACCATCCTTCTTCTTCACAAAAATGGCAGGGCAACCCCAAGGTGAAGTGCTAGGACGGATGAAACGGTCTTTTAACAGCTCTTCTAATTGCTTCTTCATCTCAGCTAACTCTGGTGGAGCCATACGGTAAGGACGCCGTGAAACAGGGACAGTCCCCGGCTCCAATTCTATGGTGAACTCTACTTCTCTATCGGTGGCAACCCGGGGAGCTTATCGGGGAAAAACATCGGGAAACTCACATACCACGGGAATGGAAGCAAGGTCGGCAGTAAGCTTCGACATGGGCAACCACCGGTAAGGATGTGGCGGAGGCATAAGAAGAGACATCCTATCCTCGGAACAAGGAAGCTTCAACTCAACCGCTCTCACGATTAAGGTTTAAGACTACCCTATTTTGCTGCATCCGGTTCATCCCAAGGATCACATCTAACCCCCCGTCCAGCAAATATCATAAACCGGACACGATAGGTGTAAGTGGCTAGCACTACACTGACGGACTGTCTCTGTCCAGGGTACTAATGCACAGATGTGCTCCCGGTGTCAATATCTTATAGGCAATGCACATTTCCACCGTGGGAATACTGTTCCTTAGTGCATATCCCATGCTCATAAATGAATGTGATGCACCAGAATCGAACAACACAAATGCTGGATGGGAATTGATGGTGAACATACCAGCCATCACGGGCTCTCCACGTGGAATCTCATCCGCCTCGGTGTAGTTAACTTGTCCAGTGTGGCTGATAGGCATCTTCTTCTTAATAAAGGTCCTCTTGACCAAACGGGAGTTAGTGAAGACCGAGAAGGCTGGTTCTCGCGGACAATTCGAATATAGTGACCTTCCTTGCCACACTTAAAAACAGGCATTGGGTGGGACCGCCTTCTTTGCTTTCCCCCCGACCTCGACGAGGTGGAAACCGCTGTCTCTCGGGGCTGCTTGAGTCTCTTTGGGTCTCGGCTGTGGTTCCGCGTGGTGGGTGGGTGCACGGTATCGAGGCCGGTACACCGGACGAGCCTGCTGAGACTGGTATGAATGCTGTCCCCCAGGAGAGTTGTGAGGCACCCTCCGGACCATCTGGACCTTCCGAGATTGCTGATGACTAGAAGAACCCATAGCTGCTCTCTTCTCGCTCCACACGCCAGGTGTCACGCCGCAATCCCTCCATAGTGATGGCGGCATTCATCAACTCAAAGCAAAAGTACGGTAACCTCCAAAGATTATCTGACTTCCTCGCATAAGACCGGTAAGACCACGGTTGAAACAATCCATCTTCTTCTCATCGGTGTCCACACGAGTGTGCCAAAGATTTGGGGAAAGTCATTGAACTTGTGAACATAATCCATTACGGACATGTTCCCTTGCTTCGGATCTATGAACTCCTTTAGCTTCCCGCTCGGATGGCCGCGGGAACAAAGTGCCGACGGAAGGCAAGCACGTAACTCGTCCCAAGTCACCGGTGACCCCAAGGCCGCATGGCGGTGAAAGTGTCCCACCAAGTAGTTGCGGACCCCCGCAATTGCTTTCTGGCGGCAAAGTGCACCTTCGGGTCGTCGGTGATCCCGGTGAGCAAAGAAGAATTTTGCTCTAGACCACGAAGCCAATGCTCGCGTCCAAGAGGCTCTGCCGTTGGGGTGAAAGTAGGCGGCCGAGTCCCCACGAAGTCCTTGTAGGTGCGGGACTTCTCCCGGTCTTGACCACCGCCTCTATTCCCACCATTGCCACAAATGGGAAATCCTCCAATAGCCTGTGCCATCAATTCCGTGGCACGGGCCGAGTCTCGGCGAGCGGCTGCCATCTCCGCCATCATCTCCGCGATGGTCGGGGGAACTGGTGGTGGCGGTGGGACGGGCCGGGTCCGCGGCATCCCCTTCGGCACCTGCACCACCACCCGAACGAACCTCCTCGTGGCCACCACCGCCTTGCACGTTTCCACCACCTGTAGCTACCATGCTCGGAGTTAACCCTCATCCGCAAGCGGACCATCCAAAATCAGCAACTGTGTCTTCCAACTCAAAAACGGTGATCGAGGGAGCTGACAAGACTGAAACAACATCTTTTAGCATCTAGATTTCTACTTGGGTGAGAGCAATTATTTTTAGTAAATTACTAATTATTGAGGTTCACGTGAGGGAAGGCTTAATTAGGTAAAATTTTATTCTTAATGATGCATGCTCGACCTATTCGCTCGCTCAAGCCAGAAATATAGTGGCACGCAAAACTTTGGCACATCGCACACTCACTTGCCGGATGCTAATCGATTCTTACGCTATGCAAGTTAGTGTACTGCAGAGAAAATAATTAGTTAAAAAAAGTGCCACTATCCTAGATACATAACCATATTTCTAGGGCTTATACTTGTATACGCCGTAAACCACGCCCTATCTTTTGAAAAGACTTTTGTTGGTCAAGTT
Source organism: Chrysopogon serrulatus (assembly GCA_015844335.1). Taxonomy (NCBI): domain Eukaryota; kingdom Viridiplantae; phylum Streptophyta; class Magnoliopsida; order Poales; family Poaceae; genus Chrysopogon; species Chrysopogon serrulatus. Next base: position 57,303 of record JADLZL010002190.1, read on the forward strand.
TTAGCTTTTAGAAATAGGTTCTTAAGCTCCGAATACTCAATTATGCTCGATATACCACGTGGTAGAACCGCCTAAATTAATACCCTCACAAGAGTACTTGTCTTCCATTAGACACTAAGTACTCAAGGGAGCGCACTAATTTAATCGATTCTCGTCGAGCACACCCAACGGAGAACTCGATAAACCACAAATTTAACCAGGATACAATTGAGTACGGAACTTACATCACTTAATTCATTTCATACAATAAGAGTCTTAAAATTTATTCATTACAATACCGAGTTCAGAGTGCGGAATTTAAAACAAATGAACTGAAATAAACTTCTAGCGGAACGCGATACAAGGATTCCGTCTGTGCCCACCCGGATGAATCCTCCACACAAAGCTACTCCTCAAGCCGAACCCGCAAGGGGAAAAAATAAACCCCGAGTACACAATGTACTCGCAAGACTTACCCGATCGGGAATTATATATATCCCGACTCTCAAGGATATGAGTAGGCTATATGGCTTCTTGGTTTAGTTTATTTGCGAAAAACATTACTAAGCATAAATCCTTACTTCAAGTCATTAGCCGTGTTTTAGTTCAATAGCTAATCATACTATGTAAGCACCTATCTATTTGCAAGCATGTGGTAAGCAATCGATATATCTTTAACCTCTTTTCCAACTTCCATTTCTTACTACGATGCGAGAATAAAGCCCTTGCCGCACCGTTCATTGAACGGCGATTCGCGCGAATCAATTTACCCAAATTGGGTGCCCCGAGAGACACTCCCCCCCCGCATCCTAGACACAGACGAGAACAACTTGCTTTCCCCCCCGGGGCTCCGTGTCCCCCGTCCGAACTTGGACTCCAAGCCCCCGACATTACCGGCCCGGCCGTGTAATGCGGTGCAAGGACCTCCACCATCTCCGCCCCCATACAGCCGGTCCAGACGAGCCGGAACCCAAGACAAGAGAGAGCAAGCCTTCCGAGCTCCCATAAACACGTATGTGTTCGGGACAAGGAGATCGCGGGCTTAACCTTCAACCCTTAGCAACGATCGGTCCTTAACCGACATTGCACAGTGGAAACCGTGTAACCAAATTAAGCCTGCGGGTCGCAGGACATAACTTGTTACACACCACCAAGAACCATACCATATCCCTGCCCGGTCAACATATTCATTTCCACCACTTTATCCATGTGAGTTAAATAATAAATCCTGTTGTGAGTAACGGCAAGGTTACTCACGCTACCGATATCCTAAGCATAGCAGCTACATCGAACCTAAACTAGTAGGACTCATAGGATAGATTTATATATGCATGTGGGTTTCATAACAAATCTCAGAACGTAAATGCATAACATATAGATATTCATAAATTCATAAAATATAGGTTATGCACCGGGGCTTGCCTTGGGCGGTGGGTCACCGAGTCGATCACCCACGGCTCCTGGAACTCCCGAGACTCGGGACTTCCCGGCACGAGTATCTCCTCGTACTCCTCGATCACCTCCTCGTACTCGGGCGCCGTCGAGCAACAAGTACGGACTCGTTCTCTACATGCATGCGATAATGATGCAATGAACACAGGCAACAACAACTCTTAACAATAAAAGCACACATAACTAAGCTAATTTAGCTAGCTCTAATGACTAACACCAAGCTAAGTGTTATCATCTCAAATCAAACAATTATAATTAGTTTTCTAATTTATTTACTATATACTCTAAGTAAGGTATGTGCTTTAGCTATCTCATTAAACTAATTATTTCAGAGCTACGACAATTATAGAAGAGCACATAAAATACTACTAAAGCTAAGCGATATACGAACCGGTCGGCAGCAACGATTCTATCCATGTTACGGGCTTACAGAACATCATTGCTAATGTATACGTAACCAACTTAATAAACTATCTATTTTATACTCATGGTAAAAAATAACGAAAAGCAAGAACAATTTATAACTCGTGCATAGGACCTATTCAGAGGCTATAAAAGTTACAGGAGGTGACTTATAACTGCAGCGACCTCTTCGCTAAAATTTCAGGCCAAAAGCAATTATCAATTAATCCCAAAATTAGCATAACAATAATGGAAGCTTATTTGTTATTTATTTGAGACCTACAAATATGGAGCACGAAAGGCATACCCCAACTCAGATACGGTGTTGATTGAGACGGAGGGGAAATTGAGCAACGCTGCCGCGCGGCGGCCGAACGGGTTTGGCGGCGCGCCACGGTGAGCACGGCCGCAGCGAGACCGAGGAACGCGGAAAAGCAGCAGCTCGGTGAGGGTGTGCAAGGTAGAGATAGGACCTAGGGGAAATTTGGAGGTGTCATGGGATCGGATGTCGGGCTCGTAGCTACCGGGGTCTTTAAGCGTGGTGCTCTCGGCCTCAAATAAATCGACGGCAAGGAAGGCTCCCACTTAAATGGAGCCCGATAACCGTCACGAGTAAGCGAGTGATGACTCAAAGTGTAATGATGGCGAAGTACAAGACGTGATGAATTGGCTTGAGGTGATCCTTCCCGCCGCAATTTAGTGCAATTTGGTTTCCATCCAATGGAAAAGAAACAAGGAAGGGGATGGCTCCTCGTGTGATACAGGGGGTGAACAAGCGCCGCTTGTCACGGCGCGATGGGATTGGTCGACCGGAGCGCTTAATGGCGTAAACTGTGGACGCGTCGAATCGAAATGAGTCGACTCATCCATGTTGAATTGAATTAATCCACGGAGTTGGCTTTGGCGCGACGCTGTCGCCGGGCCGGCCGCCTTCAATTGCGATGATCGGTCGATGGTGTCGACAACCATTAATGGAGAAGACAAGGCGAGACGACGGCAAGCACGCCCACTTGCGCATACCGTGTGGCGGCAGATGGATGGCTGCAACAACGCGACGCGAGATGCATGATCGCACTTAATGCTCGCCATGGCAAAGCGGTAAAGATGCGGTGAATGGCATGCCCGTGTGCATGCTTGCACTTGCAACGCAACCGCAGTGGTGTCTCTCTTAATTAGTCCAAGACAAGAGCTTGCATGCCGCCAAGGACATAGGTGTGCATGGTGTCGAGAGGCTAGCTGTGTGTATGCCGATGATCGGAAAGCAAGCTCGTGGCGGCCGTAATGCCATAAATGGCAAGGCGACGGCGAAGCACGACCACCACTCAGGCTTCGGACGACTCGGCGACGGCAGCAAGCAGCTAGACGCAGTGGAGCGGCGGCTATGCAACGACGTGGGCGGGGACGCCGGGCGTGCACCGTGAAGCAACCACGGCAACGGGTGGCTCGACGCTCGGTTGCGGTAGTGCGAGAGGCATGTGCATGGATGGTTGTGTACGTAGGCATGAAGGCTAGCTAGTTGGAGCTCGGCCAAGACATACGGTGCATGCTTGCAATCGCAAACAAGCAAAGCAACAGGTGCATGTGCATGTGTGTGTGTGTGTGTGTGTGTGTGTGGCTTCAGGCGTTGAGTACGTGAGTGTGAGAGAGAGTGTACGTAAACGTGAGAGAGTGTGTATGTACGTTTTGTTTTTCTTTTTATTTTATTGTCCTTTACACAATCGTAGAAAACTTATATTTATTTATTTACAACAAAATACTTTAAGTTGATTTCTCAAGGCAAATTTATTATCTAAAATTCTAAATTCAATTAAGCCACTTGCTAAGCAGAATATTAATTATTTAATACTAAACATTTATTTTCTAGTGTTTGACACAATTTTAATTAAAAACAACAAGCTTAACCAAAACAATATAATATGCAATAACATGAAATGATGATGCTTATGAGATGTTTTAGCAGATAATTTAGCTGGCAGAACACCGAGGGTGTTACAGTTTGATGTAACACCGACTGTGGCTTAATAGGATTAATATGATACTCATACCAATAAGTTGCAACTTCTTTTCTGGAAGCTCATCATGAAAGAACTCCAAAGTTAAGCGTGCTTGGCCTGGAGTAATTTCAGGATGGGTGACCGACCGGGAATTCGTTCTCGGGTGCGCATGAGTGAGGACAAAAGTGCGAGAAAAAGACCGGTGTTGGTCCGTGGGGGGTAGTATTGGTCCTATTAAAGCTGTCAGGAGTAAGTGGGCCCGGTCTCGAGGAGGCGGGACGTTACAAATGGTATCAGAGCCGACTCTCGCGGTTTCACGGGCGCGTGTGTCGCAGTTGCGCAGGCATGGTGCGCATGGCTGGTGTGGATCCGTCGTGGTCACACAAAGATGGCACATGCGCCGGCACCGAACACTGACGTGGCCAAGAGAGGAGGTTCCCGGCTGGGGGTGATCGACGAGGACGTCGATCGCTTAAGGGGGTGAGGATGTAACACCCCTGACCAGGGCTTAATAGGATTAATATGATACTCATACCAATAAGTTGCAACTTCTTTTCTGGAAGCTCATCATGAAAGAACTCCAAAGTTAAGCGTGCTTGGCCTGGAGTAATTTCAGGATGGGTGACCGACCGGAAATTCGTTCTCGGGTGCGCATGAGTGAGGACAAAGTGCGCAGAAAAGACTGGTGTTGGTCTGTGGGGGTAGTATTGGTCCTATTAAAGCTGTCAGGAGTAAGTGGGCCCGGTCTCGAGGAGGCGGGACGTTACAGAAGCACTCTCGACGAAGTTGTGCGGAATAGGATCGACACCCACTCCCGCCACAGCGTGGGCCGAAGCCTAGAGCCTGCAATATTTCCAAAAGGTAGCTCCAGCTGATCGTGTCAAAAGCTTTGTGTATGTGAAGTTTCGGGAACAAGGAGGGGCTTCATCATTTTTTGCGGCGTCCAGGTTTGTGTTTTGGACATATAGAAAATTGTCGTGGATGCTCCTTCTTTTTAATGAATGCGCTTTGGCACTTTGAGACCAAGGAGTCTAGAAGTGGCGCCCTTATTTGGCGAGGAGTTTGGCGAAAATCTTCGCTATGCCGCGGAATGAGACCGATTGGGCGGTAATCCGTAACTGCAGGGCATCGGTTTTCTTCGGAGTAGGATGATGTTTGCCGAATTCAGAGTAGCTCAAAGCTTTGCGAAGTTTAGCACATACAAGCCATTCAACGCAGTTGTGACGTCGCCCTGATGATGTCCCCAACAGCCTTGAAGAAGGCCCCTCGTGAAGCCATCTCGACCCGGGCGCCTTTGTCGGACGGCATGGAATTTATTGTCCCCTTGATTTCTTCCTCGTGTGAACGGGGCCTCAAGCGCCGATAGATCCCTTTGGTGTATAACCAAGCGCCGGCCAATTGAAGGTGACGGACCTCGGCGAATGAGAGCCTAAGTGTCCAGAGAAATAGTCCGCAATGATTTCTTCTTTGTCATTATGTGTAGTCGCCACCCTCCCGCCTGCATGTAGGCAATGGATATAATTTTTCCTTAATCTTGAGCTAGCCCGAATGTGAAAGAATTTTGTGTTTGCATCCCCGCTACGGATGTACGTGAGTCTTGCCCGCTGTTTAATCCTTGATTTTTTCGATGGCCGCCAAACCGGTGCTTCTAATCTTCAGCGCGTCAAGACAAAGGTTAAGCTCCCGCCGCTGCGTGAGTGTCCTATACCCCCCTGGCGGCCTCGAGCTGTAGCAAGATCTCTTTGACAATGGCCGCCTGCAACCGTGTGTCCCCAATCCTCTCCTTGCGCCATCTCTTAAGGCCCTTGGCCACTCTTGCCAATTTTGTGTGCAGCCGTTTGATTGGCAACGAAGAGTGAACAGGTTTGCTCCATATCTGCGCCACCAAGTCCCTGAAACCATCCACTTTGATCCAGAAATTCTCAAAGCGGAAGGTCCTGTTATGCCGGTGCTCAAGCTCTCCCTGCAGGAGTAGGGGGGTGTGATCGGACATGAGCGAAGGCAAGGAGTGAAGAAAACATGTTGGGAATAGTAACTCCCAGTCCGGTGTGCAAAAGAATCTGTCAATTCTTGTCAAAGTCGGGTTATCGTGTCCATTACTCCAAGTGAAACGGCGCCCATTAAGGCCTATTTCCTTCAGGTTCAGATCATCGATGGCCGCCTTGAATGAGTTCATGAGGCGCCGATTTAGATTGGAATTATTTTTGTCATCCGCTTTGGTAAATGAGATTAAAATCTCCTAGGATGAGCCACTTTCCATGTTTGGACAAGGGATCGCCGCAAGCTCCCGAAGGAATTGTATTTTTTTTCGGCGTCACCTCGCGGACCGTAGACTACCGTGATCGCCATCTGGTTCCATCCGCCCTCATACCTGATGGTTGCATCCACGGTATGTGTGGATAGCTGGTGGTCGGAGATTTGGAAGTAATCCTCATTGATGGCGATGAGGATGCCGCCACGCCGCGTTTGGGTGGTTTTGGAAGGACGGCAAAATTATTAGTGAATTTTGCTCCAATTGCACGCCCGGACGACACCTTGGTCCAAGGTTTGTAGCTTCGTTTCCCGCAAACACACGATGGTGGGAGGCCTGTATCTCGACCGGCCAGGCTCACCACATCTTGCCTCGCCTGTATCGTTGAGACCTCTCACGTTCCAGCACAAAATATTACAGTTGTGTTGCGACCCCCTAGATGGCAGCTGTGGCTGGAGCCATGGCAGAGCTGTGCCCGAAGATATGTCATGACAATGCCAAAATTGGATTAGAAACCATGAAGGAACAATACAGGGAGACATAGCATGGGCGACACAAATACAATTTTTGATGGAAATCCTGTCATCCCCAGAACGCAACAACCAAGACTGTGTTTGTCAAGGCCTATGGCTTCCTCGTCTTTGTTTGGAGCAGTACTGGGTAGGAGGTTGCATTACAAAGCTGGACGCTACACCACAGATGACGAGGTTGCAAGAGTGATAAGGGGCCCCTGGCCATCCTCCTTGCAGCCCTCAAGGACAACAAGAGCAGTCTAGGACGCTGAGACTGACGAAGGAACATTTGACAGACGACAACGCTAATGGAGGAGGTAGTTTGCTGATATGGGCTTGACATAGCAAACAAAAGCAGCCCAAACTGCTGACACAAAGAACTCTAGACTGGGGAGCAATTTGCTTGCGCTGGGTTGTCGCCAAGGCCGCTCAAGGCCGTCATTGCCTTGATCGCCTGCTCGGAGAGTGGCCCTCTGAAGAGCCTGAAGTAGTTGAGCAGCATGTCGTCCATCGTGTTGCCTTCTTCCTCTATGACGCCGAGCTTCTTCATGAGCACTTGGCGAAGCCTTGCATGCATCCCTCGTGGCCAGGCGATGGGGATGCGATTCGGACACTTTGGCGTCGCGGTGCTGAGGGCCTCTTTCCCCTATGCGCTGGCCCAGGGCGATGCAGGGGAGCTTGGAGCAGTGGCGCCACCGTTGGCTGCGTGATCTGGTCGATGAAGGCCGTCGCCGCGCCCTGCAGGGTCGGCAGAGCTGCCGCGACGTTTCGGCACAAGACGCAAAGCGTGGATGGCGTCTGGTGTAGACACAACCTGGTCGAAATCTTCCGCAACGTGCTGAGCAGACACGTGGCGAGCGACGTCCTGGTGTTGTCGACGGTGCAGCTTGAGGAACGTTCTGGCTGACAGCAGATGCTTCGGACCTGTGTAGCAATGGGGGGTCAGGTGAAATAGAAACTGAATCGAACCGTGGAGCTAGGCATGATACTGGTGGAGGTGATCTGCTATCGCTGTCGTCATGGTCAGCAGGGTTGCACCTCTGGCTGCTGTGGGGGCTGGACGGTGTAGCAGTTCTAGGCGACTTCCTGGGTGTGGACCGCTTCCGCCCGCTGCCATGGCCTCTCCTTTGGCGTTCACGGGTGCGTCCCCGCCGCTCGCTCGACGAAGACACCAGCTGCGTCTCCGGAGGAGTCACGACAAGGGCCGCCCCATTCCACGCCGGGCTTGTAGGCGCTCCTTCCACTGCAGGTGCCTGGCCTGTAGAGGCATGGTGCCGAGCGCGCCCCTACGCTAAGCCTGGGGAGTGGGGGGAGTCGTCGCTGCTGTGATGACCGGGCCGCCGGAGAGAGGGCGGGACCGAAGTCGGGGGACACCGGCCGCGTCTCCGGAGGAGTCACGACCGTGGCCGCCCCATTCGGCCGGGCTTTTTAGGCGCTCCTCCATTGCAGCGTGCGGCCGGGCAGAGGCATGGTGCCGGGCGGCCCCCCTCCACGCCAAGCCTGGGGAGTGGGGTGGGCCGTCGCCGCTGTGATGATCGGGCCGTCGGAGAGGGCAGGACCAAGTTGGGGCGCGCGTGTCGTGGTGTCGAAGGCGAAGTTGAGCTGCACTGTCCGACGACGGGGCGGTGTTCGCGGGCGGGCGTCGACCGTCCGGGCGCCGACGACTTGCCCCGCCGCTCGGGCGTGACTCTCGAAGCGCCTCTCCCCTTGCCCGCCCCTGGGCACGAGAGATGCTCGAACCAGCTCTGAGCGCAAGCTTGTCGCCGCTGTCTTTCGCGGGCGCGCCCACGCCGATCGCCGTCATCGCTGCCGCCGCGGCGGCGCTATATCTCGGAGTCCGCAGGTGGCGCTGTGATGACGGCCGCGCGGCCCGCGCCACCATCCACCACCCCGTAGTGCCAGGTGAAGTCTTTCACCTCCACCCGACCATGGGGAGTCCGGGGGCATCTCCAAAAGAAGTCCGTGTGAACTAGGACTCACGAAGGTGAGTCCGTGCCGCCACGGGGGGGTCCCGCACCATCATGAACTAGCACCGCATTTCCCGTAAGCTGCCAACTGTGTTACCTTCGGTATGTCCGAGGGGTTGTACGTCCACGCCCACATGCACAAGGCCCTAGTGTCTTCGATGGGCCTCCCGTCGCGACGTAGGGACTGCTGCTCCACGTAGTCGATGTCGCAGGCTCTAGCCACCACCCGCTTGGCGATGCTCTCATTCCAGGCATGTACTGGAATTCCCTCGAGGCAGAGGCGAACGTGGTGGCGCATGTCGCAGTTGTCGGCGTAGGGAAACAGACTCCACGGCAGGATGCGGAGGAGGCTGCTACCCAGGGGAAGGCGCTTTTGGTGGACGGCGGCGTCTCGGTGGTGGGGGTACTTGAAGATGGCGAGGAAGTCTTCTGGCTGGTGACGAGAGACGGTGACGTGCCCAGGCCGGACACCGAAGTGCACCTGAAGTGCCTTCTCAATCGTCACTGGCTCCACATCATCGACATCCCTGCAGAGACACAGGACAATAGCACAGGTGGAGAGGCGCTGCAGCTCCGCGTCCATGTCCGTGGTTGTGGCCGCCACCGCCGCAGTCTCTGGTGGGCGCGCCGACGGGTCCCCCGGCATCGACATCCCACACTGCGGAAGGGATGGGAAGGAGGCGAGGTCTGGTGGTGGTGGCCGGGATGCCGCAGTGGGACGAGGAGCAGCAGTCTGGGCTGCAGGAGCTTGGCGAGCTGGGCGTGGGGTTCCGGCACGGCAGTCCCTGGCTTTATGGCCGAATCGCCAGCAGCGCAAGCAGCGGACCGGGTCCCTGCAGTCTGCTGCTCGGTGACCCCCTGCAAGACAACGCAAGCATTTACCTCTGAAGGATTCGAGGAAGGCAGGGGCAGTTGGGCGCCTTGAATTCGTTTGGGCAGAGCCGCTGGAGCTCCCACTCCTCTTCCTTCGGACAGTTGACCATCCATCCTCGTCAGACACCAGGCGCGTAGAGGAGTGATGGCCGGGCATGGCTCCGGTATGCTCCATCTTGTCGATGCCATAACTGCAGGGGGCGCCACCAGAAGCCGAAGATTTGCAGCAGGATTTGGGGGCAGCGCTTCTGGGAGTGGTGTTGAGGGCTTGGGCGGCTGGTGGGTGAGAAGGGAGGGGAGGAGTAATGGCGAATCGGACCTTCTTTGGTGCTGCTGCCGGAGGAGAGGCTGGCGCGGACACTCCAAGGGGCAGCACGAGGGAGCCCACCACCACAGATCGGAGGCGCAGGTGCGGGGCGGGTTCACTTCGGCGGTCAAAGGCCGGAAAAGTGGGGTCGGGCGGGGCAGCGGAGGCATGTGGGGAGGCTGGTGCGGTGGTGGAGGGCTGGATGGCCGCCACGGCGGCGGATCTGGGCCGCGACGGCGAGGGGCGGCGGGGGGCCGGGGAGGTGGGGGAAGGCTCTAACGGACACATTTTCTCACTAGTAGCTTATATCTGTTT
>JADLZL010002191.1:0-354256 GCA_015844335.1 Chrysopogon serrulatus
AGCACGGCGTGGTGGCGGTGGCGGCAGGGCTGGTGGCGGAGGAGCGCGGGCGAGGAGGTGGTGGTGGTAGGGTGGGCGGTGGTGGAGCGCGCCGTGGTGGTGGAGGCTGAGGAGGCGGCGGAGCACGCTGTGGCGGTGGCGGGGCTCGGATCGGCGGCGGGAAGCGTGGGGGCGGCGGGGCTTGTGGCCGTGGCGGTGGCCTTGGAAGGAAAGGGTTTGGAGGGAAGTAGGGGAAACCAAGTCCTGGAGGGTTAGGGTTGAACGCCATTATTGCTGCTGGATCAGAGTCAGAGGAGAGCTGGGAGCTGGGTGCACCTGTGCTGCTGTAGTGAGGCGAGGTGAGTGAGCTGTGGTGGTGATCATGTAGCACATATTTATATATCCAATGGCCTTTTTGGAGGGAAGGGAAGAGCGTGAAGGTTTGAGTTGCAAGTGACTTGGCTCCTCTGCTACGGTTTCGGCTGGGATTGCATCGCTTCTAAACAATGCGTTGTCCCTTGGCACCCAAAGAAGCCCATGTAGCTAGCTAGCTGGCTCTGCCTGCCTCCAATCTGTGTATCTAAATGCCTAGTAGCCGGTCTCCATCTGCCTTTTTGATTCCATGATTTTACAGCGCTACTAGTAGTTCCTTGATCCTCAATGAAATGAAACAGAACCATGTTCTTTGTTTGGAATGTCGTCGCATATGGATGATCGACACACGCATAATCTTGTGCTTCTTGTGCAGCTTGAGCTTCAGTTTCTGCAATGCTTTTGAGTGAAGCACACAGGTGGCCTGACCATGGCTTGAGGAAGAGGACGGCGACAGCCATGCTTGCTTTCGGCCGGTCGCCCATGGAAACGCGCGGTGTCACCCTAGAGAGATGCTGCCATTCCTTCTGTGGATGGCTTGTAAGCAAATGGCACCTGCTTGAGTGTGTTGTAAGTGACGGATGCATTCCAGTCTTGCTGTCATAGTATCATGCAAGATTTGTGCAGAGTCTGGCAAGTCTTTGCAAATCTTGGATGATCATTTCGCACTAGTGCAATTATAATATTCCATATGGGTTCATCATCATACGCCAGCAGAAAATGTTCATTTAGTTTTTCTTCTACAGAAAAATACAGAGCGCTCTGAACGAAACGGCGACATGGATGGCGCATTGTCTGACGGCCAGGTTAGAATTCGGGCTGATTAGTTTGTAATGGGCCGTCCTGATATCTTACCCTGTCCGGCCCAACAGAACTGGAAAAAGAAGCCCACGGTGCAAAAGCCTCACACAGACAGAACAGCTCTACTAGAAATCAATCTATCTTAGTAGGAATAAGAGAGAGTCCTAGATGGGCATATAGATAGATATATTAACGACCTGGTATTTTAGAGCCGGTATGATAGCATCAGTGCCATACTGCCATGGAGCTGGCTAGGTCTCAGCAAGTCCGGCGTTAACGAGGCCCCAAAAGAGGGGAGTACTTGGCTATACTCGTATCCACCTCAACCACGTGGGTTCAAGTTGATTTGGGTGGAAATTAGTTGTATTTCCACTCCACCATATGAGGAAATTACTTGGCTATACTTGTATCCGAGCAGTATGACCGATGGTCAACAAAAAATAGCATTCATTAAAAGCAGTTTTTTTTAATTATCTGCTCGGATTTGCAGGTGCAGGTTTAACTGCAATGTCGGGAGGCCGTCTAAAGATATTTCATCTGACTGGCTTTCGTGAGGAACCACATTCACGTTGAGGAGGAATGAAATGTAATGCAGTTTAGAGGCGTTTATGTACAGGGTGAAGTACCTCCCCGCATATACTCTCTCCAAAGTATAATTTTGACTTCATATTTTTATAAAAATACTCATCACAAAGTGATATATCCTTTATATTTTTATGAAAGTATTTTTCAAGACTATGGTTTTCACATTTCTAAACTCAACAACTTAAAAGTTATTCATAATTTATGTTACTAATGTTTGACCCAAATCTTATCTAAAATGACTTCTTTTTCCTATCCCTTCGTACTTTGTAATTTATATAAATCTTTATGTACCCCAAGAAGAATTTGTCATGTCACACTGATGCATACAATCCTCATTGTTGTTGCGAACTGTACAATGAAAACATATATATCAAGGGATTTACAGAATTGTGATTACACATTAATTTAAAACATAGAAAAGCAACACATTAAAACCTGATCGAGTGAAAACATATAGCAGTTCACACTTGGGTTACATACACACTGAATTAAGAAAGCAACGCATCAAAAACACAACTGAGTGAGTGAACACATAGAAAAGCAATCAACATCAGATCCACAAAAACATTCAGTTTGAGATTACATACACACAAAAAAACTAAAACATAGAAGCAGCAGCACAAGCCACACCTGATTGAAAACATATTAAATCTCATGAATGATTTTAGAGAGCATTTCATTTCATTCACAGCCAAAATGCCACTGGATCCTGACAGACGGTACCAATTCTTGCTTCATGAGGCAGGCTGTAACAACGAACCTTGCAGTGTTTAACCTTGAGGTCTCCTTTCCTGTCATAACAGAGGGAGAAGGTCTTCAAACGATACATGCAGCGACCGCCTTGCGGCCCGCCTCCGATAAAATCCCCCAGATCAGCCCCCACCGGCGGCTTGAAATGTTGATCCCAGTCCTTGATGTCCTCCTGATCATCAGCCCCTCTGCCGATATCAACGCACTCGACAAGGCAGAATTTGCCGGGGCGCATGTGCACAAGGGTGGCACTGACATGCCACCCCTCCTGAGCTGGGTTCTTGTTGAACATCTTCTCCTTGCTGCACTTGAAATCATCAGGAGAACGCATGGTGTTGCTGCAGCAGACGAGGTACCCAAGGGTCTCCGGGTCTTTAGAGAGGCCGACAAAGCCCTGAAGGGATGTGTCATAGTGTCCACGGCCGGCAAACGGCAACCTGGCACCATTGTTACCACTGTATGGTTTCCACGCGTACTTCTCCTTGCAGGTGTCGTCGAAGATGTAGGTGGCGCCATCGTTGGTACCGACGAGGATGCATCCATCGCCGTCGTGGAGCACGCCGTAGGAGACGACTGCATGCCCCCTCTCAATGAATGGCGGATAAGGGAGGTCCTGCCGCTCCCACCGTTCTTCGCTACATTCCGGCTGCTTCCAGAGGTAGCAGCAATCGAATGTGCAAATATCCAGAGCGAACAGCCGGTCGTCGCCGACGGGGAAGTAGATCGGACAAGCGTTGCAGTTGGGGTCAGGTCCGAAGGCGAAGGCCTGTTCGTGGACGTCGATCACTGGGATGTGCGCGCGATCGCGAACAGGATGCGTCACCAGGATCCTGGCGCCAAAGCCTGACGCGAAAAAGTAGGGGAACCCACGCGGCGCCCCGACGCGCATGAAAACGTCCGGCAAGGGCTCACCGGCGCCGTGTTCGCCGGACGATGATAAGGGCCGCCGTTTGCCTGATGTGCGTGACAAGCTCAGCTTGCGGATGGTGTATCCGGACTCCCAGTCATCGAACAACAGGTACAGGTGCTGCGTGCGCTGCTGCTCTGCCATCCTCCTCGTTGTTTACCTTGCTGGATGGATTTTACTGATCGATCTGCAGGTTCCTGCGATTCGAATTCTAAGAAGAATGAATATACACTAGTACACAAAAGCTGCTCTGTACTGGCGGTTTCAAACCCATTTGTACTGGCGTTTTTTAGAACCGCCAAAAAACCGCCAGTAGAAATCGATTTCTACAGGCGGTTCTCTTAAGGAACCGCCTGTAGAAATCGCTGCCTTTAAAAACGCGAAAAAAATAGCAAAATAATATTTTTACAACAGCAAAAAATATTTTCAAACCGGGAGAAGTCGCGCATTTTTTCGCGTAAAATCACGTGCTACGCGGCCGTGGGGGTTCGAACCCGTGACCTCGGCCTCGCGCGTAGCCTCCTCTACCACTCCACCCATACGTCACTTGTGTCTATATCCCATTTCGGTTCCCCACGTATTATCCCAAACCGATAGTAAATTCAATATTTCGAGGCCTAAACGAATTCAAATGAAAAAGTGGTCAAATACAAAGTTTCATAACTTTTCAAGATCTACAACTTTCATTTAGAGTGTTTCTCCATCCGAGGTCATTTGCAAAATTTGAATTTCAAATTTGAAAATTTTGTTCATAGTTTTCCATAAAAAAGATGACTTCAAATGAAAAAGTTATCAGCTACAAAGTTTCATAACTTTTCGAGATCTACAACTTTTATTTTGGGAGTTTCTCCATCCGAGAAAGTTTGAAAAACTCAAAAAAATTAATTTCAAACTATTTCTACAAGGCGGTAGAAATAGTCGATTTCTACCTGGCGGTTCCTTAAGAAAACCGCCAAGAAATCAGATTTTTACCTGGCGGTTCCTTAAGAGAACCGCCTGTAGAAATAGGGCCGATTTTTACAAGCTGTTCTAAAGAGAAACCGCCAGTAGAAGAAAAAACGCAGGTCAAGAGAAATGGTTTGTGTACTAGTGATATATAATCCGATTGTGTGTCAAATAGAAAACAATCATGAGGTCTCCAATCGACAATCGTGTCCGTCGTCCTGCTAGCTGCAACTCAACCCGACAGTCCAAGTATCCAAATCATAATCGAGGGCAACAGATCCAGGAGAAGAGGGAACTGCAGGAACGCACCTATACGAGACGAAGATGCATGGTGCAGTGGCGGCGCCGGCGGACGTTGAAGGAGGCGAAAGGATCAAAGAGGAGGAAGGATCAGCTCCGAAACCCTAGGAAGGAAGTTTCTTGATGGGTCGTACGTACGTGCTGGATGGAATTCAACTCATGGGCTGTTTGTTAGCATATATATGGATCACTCATCACACATTGATCGACACACACACACTCAAACAGATGTTCTTTGTTTGGAGTGGCACCTTGCATGCATTGCTTGAGTGTGTTGTAATTGTAACTGACGGATGCATTATATTCTATCACCGTCTAGTATTGCTATCATATCCACGCAAGATTTGTGCAGCAGCTGCCAAGTCTTTGCAAATCTTGCATGATCATTTCACAACAATTTATTTATAGTTCATCATCATATACCACTACCAGCTGAAAATGTCCATTATATTTAGTTTTTCTTCTGCAGGAAAAAGAATCAGAGCGCTCTGAACGAAACGGCGGGATGGTAGTTATAGCCCAAAGAGACTATTCTGGCCAGGGCCCGGTTAGAATTTGGTCCGACTAATTGTAATGGGCCGTTCTGATATCCTAGTACCCTGTCCAGCCCAACAAAACTGGAAAAGGCTTATACGGTGCAAAAGCCTCACACATCCCTGCAGCGCTCTAGTAGTAGTAATCTCCTCTAATCTAAATAAACCAAGTAATCAAGTAGACTAATATATAACAGATCCCAAGGATAAGACAACCAGCTGAAGAGGAACACTGTCCTCTAGGGACAAAAAAAAACAACACTGATGCCTTAGGTGGGCACGGGCGCTGGCGGAGGCAGGATATGCGGCGGAGGAGGCACGAGCGGGCGAGGTGGCGGTGGGCGAATAGGCGGTGACGGTGGTGGGGGAGCGCGGCGCGGTGGTGGTGGAGGCTGAGTGGGAGGCGGAGGAGCCAGACGCGGTGGCGGTGGCGGCATTATAGGCGGCGGAGGAGCACGGCGTGGTGGCGGTGGCGGCAGGGCTGGTGGCGGAGGAGCGCGGCGTGGAGGTGGTGGTGGTAGGGTGGGCGGTGGTGGAGCGCGCCGTGGTGGTGGAGGCTGAGGAGGCGGCGGAGCACGCTGTGGCGGTGGCGGGGCTCGGATCGGCGGCGGGAAGCGTGGGGGCGGCGGGGCTTGTGGCCGTGGCGGTGGCCTTGGAAGGAAAGGGTTTGGAGGGAAGTAGGGGAAACCAAGTCCTGGAGGGTTAGGGGTTGAACGCCATTATTGCTGCTGGATCAGAGTCAGAGGAGAGCTGGGAGCTGGGTGCACCTGTGCTGCTGTAGTGAGGCGAGGTGAGTGAGCTGTGGTGGTGATCATGTAGCACATATTTATATATCCAATGGCCTTTTTGGAGGGAAGGGAAGAGCGTGAAGGTTTGAGTTGCAAGTGACTTGGCTCCTCTGCTACGGTTTCGGCTGGGATTGCATCGCTTCTAAACAATGCGTTGTCCCTTGGCACCCAAAGAAGCCCATGTAGCTAGCTAGCTGGCTCTGCCTGCCTCCAATCTGTGTATCTAAATGCCTAGTAGCCGGTCTCCATCTGCCTTTTTGATTCCATGATTTTACAGCGCTACTAGTAGTTCCTTGATCCTCAATGAAATGAAACAGAACCATGTTCTTTGTTTGGAATGTCGTCGCATATGGATGATCGACACACGCATAATCTTGTGCTTCTTGTGCAGCTTGAGCTTCAGTTTCTGCAATGCTTTTGAGTGAAGCACACAGGTGGCCTGACCATGGCTTGAGGAAGAGGACGGCGACAGCCATGCTTGCTTTCGGCCGGTCGCCCATGGAAACGCGCGGTGTCACCCTAGAGAGATGCTGCCATTCCTTCTGTGGATGGCTTGTAAGCAAATGGCACCTGCTTGAGTGTGTTGTAAGTGACGGATGCATTCCAGTCTTGCTGTCATAGTATCATGCAAGATTTGTGCAGAGTCTGGCAAGTCTTTGCAAATCTTGGATGATCATTTCGCACTAGTGCAATTATAATATTCCATATGGGTTCATCATCATACGCCAGCAGAAAATGTTCATTTAGTTTTTCTTCTACAGAAAAATACAGAGCGCTCTGAACGAAACGGCGACATGGATGGCGCATTGTCTGACGGCCAGGTTAGAATTCGGGCTGATTAGTTTGTAATGGGCCGTCCTGATATCTTACCCTGTCCGGCCCAACAGAACTGGAAAAGAAGCCCACGGTGCAAAAGCCTCACACAGACAGAACAGCTCTACTAGAAATCAATCTATCTTAGTAGGAATAAGAGAGAGTCCTAGATGGGCATATAGATAGATATATTAACGACCTGGTATTTTAGAGCCGGTATGATAGCATCAGTGCCATACTGCCATGGAGCTGGCTAGGTCTCAGCAAGTCCGGCGTTAACGAGGCCCCAAAAGAGGGGAGTACTTGGCTATACTCGTATCCACCTCAACCACGTGGGTTCAAGTTGATTTGGGTGGAAATTAGTTGTATTTCCACTCCACCATATGAGGAAATTACTTGGCTATACTTGTATCCGAGCAGTATGACCGATGGTCAACAAAAATAGCATTCATTAAAAGCAGTTTTTTTAATTATCTGCTCGGATTTGCAGGTGCAGGTTTAACTGCAATGTCGGGAGGCCGTCTAAAGATATTTCATCTGACTGGCTTTCGTGAGGAACCACATTCACGTTGAGGAGGAATGAAATGTAATGCAGTTTAGAGGCGTTTATGTACAGGGTGAAGTACCTCCCCGCATATACTCTCTCCAAAGTATAATTTTGACTTCATATTTTTATAAAAATACTCATCACAAAGTGATATATCCTTTATATTTTTATGAAAGTATTTTTCAAGACTATGGTTTTCACATTTCTAAACTCAACAACTTAAAAGTTATTCATAATTTATGTTACTAATGTTTGACCCAAATCTTATCTAAAATGACTTCTTTTTCCTATCCCTTCGTACTTTGTAATTTATATAAATCTTTATGTACCCCAAGAAGAATTTGTCATGTCACACTGATGCATACAATCCTCATTGTTGTTGCGAACTGTACAATGAAAACATATATATCAAGGGATTTACAGAATTGTGATTACACATTAATTTAAAACATAGAAAAGCAACACATTAAAACCTGATCGAGTGAAAACATATAGCAGTTCACACTTGGGTTACATACACACTGAATTAAGAAAGCAACGCATCAAAACACAACTGAGTGAGTGAACACATAGAAAAGCAATCAACATCAGATCCACAAAAAACATTCAGTTTGAGATTACATACACACAAAAAAACTAAAACATAGAAGCAGCAGCACAAGCCACACCTGATTGAAAACATATTAAATCTCATGAATGATTTTAGAGAGCATTTCATTTCATTCACAGCCAAAATGCCACTGGATCCTGACAGACGGTACCAATTCTTGCTTCATGAGGCAGGCTGTAACAACGAACCTTGCAGTGTTTAACCTTGAGGTCTCCTTTCCTGTCATAACAGAGGGAGAAGGTCTTCAAACGATACATGCAGCGACCGCCTTGCGGCCCGCCTCCGATAAAATCCCCCAGATCAGCCCCCACCGGCGGCTTGAAATGTTGATCCCAGTCCTTGATGTCCTCCTGATCATCAGCCCCTCTGCCGATATCAACGCACTCGACAAGGCAGAATTTGCCGGGGCGCATGTGCACAAGGGTGGCACTGACATGCCACCCCTCCTGAGCTGGGTTCTTGTTGAACATCTTCTCCTTGCTGCACTTGAAATCATCAGGAGAACGCATGGTGTTGCTGCAGCAGACGAGGTACCCAAGGGTCTCCGGGTCTTTAGAGAGGCCGACAAAGCCCTGAAGGGATGTGTCATAGTGTCCACGGCCGGCAAACGGCAACCTGGCACCATTGTTACCACTGTATGGTTTCCACGCGTACTTCTCCTTGCAGGTGTCGAAGATGTAGGTGGCGCCATCGTTGGTACCGACGAGGATGCATCCATCGCCGTCGTGGAGCACGCCGTAGGAGACGACTGCATGCCCCCTCTCAATGAATGGCGGATAAGGGAGGTCCTGCCGCTCCCACCGTTCTTCGCTACATTCCGGCTGCTTCCAGAGGTAGCAGCAATCGAATGTGCAAATATCCAGAGCGAACAGCCGGTCGTCGCCGACGGGGAAGTAGATCGGACAAGCGTTGCAGTTGGGGTCAGGTCCGAAGGCGAAGGCCTGTTCGTGGACGTCGATCACTGGGATGTGCGCGCGATCGCGAACAGGATGCGTCACCAGGATCCTGGCGCCAAAGCCTGACGCGAAAAAGTAGGGGAACCCACGCGGCGCCCCGACGCGCATGAAAACGTCCGGCAAGGGCTCACCGGCGCCGTGTTCGCCGGACGATGATAAGGGCCGCCGTTTGCCTGATGTGCGTGACAAGCTCAGCTTGCGGATGGTGTATCCGGACTCCCAGTCATCGAACAACAGGTACAGGTGCTGCGTGCGCTGCTGCTCTGCCATCCTCCTCGTTGTTTACCTTGCTGGATGGATTTTACTGATCGATCTGCAGGTTCCTGCGATTCGAATTCTAAGAAGAATGAATATACACTAGTACACAAAAGCTGCTCAGACTGGCGGTTTCAAACCCATTTGTACTGGCGTTTTTTAGAACCGCCAAAAAACCGCCAGTAGAAATCGATTTTACGGCGGTTCTCTTGGGCGAACCGCCCTGTAGAAATCGCTGCCCGTAAAACGCGAAAAAAAATAGCAAAATAATATTTTTACAACAGCAAAAATATTTTCAAACCGGGAGAAGTCGCGCATTTTTTTCGCGTAAAATCACGCGCTACGCGGCCGTGGGGGGGTTCGAACCCGTGACCTCGGCCTCGCGCGTAGCCTCCTCTACCACTCCACCCATACGTCACTTGTGTCTATATCCCATTTCGGTTCCCCACGTATTATCCCAAACCGATAGTAAATTCAATATTTCGAGGCCTAAACGAATTCAAATGAAAAAGTGGTCAAATACAAAGTTTCATAACTTTTCAAGATCTACAACTTTCATTTAGAGTGTTTCTCCATCCGAGGTCATTTGCAAAATTTGAATTTCAAATTTGAAAATTTTGTTCATAGTTTTCCATAAAAAGATGACTTCAAATGAAAAGTTATCAGCTACAAAGTTTCATAACTTTTCGAGATCTACAACTTTTATTTTGGGAGTTTCTCCATCCGAGAAAGTTTGAAAAACTCAAAAAAATTAATTTCAAACTATTTCTACAGGCGGTAGAAATAGTCGATTTCTACCTGGCGGTTCCTTAAGAAAACCGCCAGGTAAATCGTATTTACCTGGCGGTTCCTTAAGAGAACCGCCTCAGTAAAATAGGGCCGATTTTTACAAGCTGTTCTAAAGAGAAACCGCCAGTAGAAATAAAACGCCAGTGTCAAGAGAAATGGTTTGTGTACTAGTGATATATAATCCGATTGTGTGTCAAATAGAAAACAATCATGAGGTCTCCAATCGACAATCGTGTCCGTCGTCCTGCTAGCTGCAACTCAACCCGACAGTCCAAGTATCCAAATCATAATCGAGGGCAACAGATCCAGGAGAAGAGGGAACTGCAGGAACGCACCTATACGAGACGAAGATGCATGGTGCAGTGGCGGCGCCGGCGGACGTTGAAGGAGGCGAAAGGATCAAAGAGGAGGAAGGATCAGCTCCGAAACCCTAGGAAGGAAGTTTCTTGATGGGTCGTACGTACGTGCTGGATGGAATTCAACTCATGGGCTGTTTGTTAGCATATATATGGATCACTCATCACACATTGATCGACACACACACACTCAAACAGATGTTCTTTGTTTGGAGTGGCACCTTGCATGCATTGCTTGAGTGTGTTGTAATTGTAACTGACGGATGCATTATATTCTATCACCGTCTAGTATTGCTATCATATCCACGCAAGATTTGTGCAGCAGCTGCCAAGTCTTTGCAAATCTTGCATGATCATTTCACAACAATTTATTTATAGTTCATCATCATATACCACTACCAGCTGAAAATGTCCATTATATTTAGTTTTTCTTCTGCAGGAAAAAGAATCAGAGCGCTCTGAACGAAACGGCGGGATGGTAGTTATAGCCCAAAGAGACTATTCTGGCCAGGGCCCGGTTAGAATTTGGTCCGACTAATTGTAATGGGCCGTTCTGATATCCTAGTACCCTGTCCAGCCCAACAAAACTGGAAAAGGCTTATACGGTGCAAAAGCCTCACACATCCCTGCAGCGCTCTAGTAGTAGTAATCTCCTCTAATCTAAATAAACCAAGTAATCAAGTAGACTAATATATAACAGATCCCAAGGATAAGACAACCAGCTGAAGAGGAACACTGTCCTCTAGGGACAAAAAAAAACAACACTGATGCCTTAGGTGGGCATATACATGCATCTAGTCCACATGAACGGTCTGATATTTCAGTGCTCGTATGATAACATCCGGACTATCAAGTTCGTCGGCTTTCGACAGGTCCCGGATTAATGAGGCCCTAAAAGAGGAAGTACCATATGACCAGTAGTCCTAGGCAAAAGCCAGTATGTATGGTAGTTTAAAACAAGGCCGCTAATGCAAGTCTCCAAATTCTGGGGGAAAACAATTTGGTGAGGATGATCTCCATGAAGTGGCTTTGGGCATCTGTTGTGGATCACAGCATAGCGTATGCATCCCACGTATAAGAATCGAAAGCTATATTTTTTTCTAAGTAGTTCTCCTAAATATAATTAAGCAACAGTAATATTCCTTAGATGCATGTGTGTAGACATGTCCATTGTTACTTCATAGACACCATCTCCATTATCTTTTTCCTTCCAAAATCAGGGTCCAAACCCTGATATGTAGCAAGAAAGGTGGCCATCTAGTTCCCCGTTTGAAGGACGACTCACGACTATAGGAAAGGTGAAATGCCTTTGAGGTTATGTCACAACACACAACAGGACGAAGATGTGTATAGCATCTCTGCTGGGCTTCCTTCGGCGCTGCCAGTCCAGAGATTCGACAAGCTACTGCTAGTACTTGTGATGTTCAGAGTTTCAGAGCTCTCTCTGCTGGTAGTACTCCCTCTGTCCCTTTTTATATGTCGCCGTGGGATGCGTGCCACAAGTTTGACTTGATTTATAAAAAATACGTATAATATTTATATCTCTAAATAATTTTGTTAAAAAAATTAGATCCGAAGATCTTTCCGATGATACTAATTATGATAGTAATCGATGATATTTATTATTTATTAAAATTGCCGGTATTTCTATCTCGGGAAGCGAAGCGACAAATAAAAAGGGACGGAGGGAGTACACCCCAAAGTCGACCTCCCGACACCAAAAGGCAAATCCATATGCATGGTAGTATGATGGTACACACATAACACACATGCTGCATCTGCATCGAGCCATCAACATCACACACACCATCTCTCTCTTTGAAGCAGATGAGAAGCTTGGCATGCATGTAGCATGGCAATATGCATGGCACGCAGTGTATGGGATTAGCTGCTGGTGAACGCCGACCAACTGGGAAAAGGCCGTTAGTACACAACTATACTTATTGGAAGGAGCTGCTGCATGCACTACTGAAGATTGCAGAATGCATATATGGATGGCATGGCATGGCATGTAATGCACTGCTGTTCCTGGTAGTGTGCTGTACTAGTACTATAATGACCTGCACATGAGCAGCACAATGAAAATGAGGCATGTCCTTGGCCTCCCTTTCTGCCCATTCATTCATGGCGCACACACACCGCCCAGCCGGCCGGCCGGCCGTATATATGACGATCTTGCTGCATTGGATTGAGCTGCTGGCCGTTTACATATTATTTGCAAAGCATGTATCACGGTTTTCCCTGTTCATTCCTTCTGTAGATATAGGAACCAAGTTCTTGTTTGGATTACGGAATGGATGGCCACCATATCCAATTATGTATCCATGGCCAACAATTTGTATGCACGGGTGATGGGTCGATTTATTTTTCTATATAGGAGGACACTTTTTTGTGGGAAATAGAAAAAGTCAAGCTTTCCACGACCCTACACAGCCAAGTTCATACAAATTTTCAGCTTAACGACGGGTCATCACAAAAAAGGAAGGAAAAGTGAACACAAACAAGTGGGACATGAGGACAGTCTATTATTAATTAGTTACCCATTCATTATCAACAAAAACTTACATAAAAAATCATTGTCAACAAAAATGTCGTGATAGACAAGAAAAGCTCCACTCACCCGTGGAGAATCTCCCTTGTGCCGTCATGTTGTAGCAAAACCAAAAACTATATATATGTTCTGTTGAAAGTATATCATGCATGTATACAAGAATTTTTCTCAAAAGGACAAGATCGTTTTGGGTGCAACATATACATAACCCAAATTTACAAGAGCTGCGACCACAAAGATCAATCTTAATTTTCCCCCTTCCGAATAGTTCCCAAGAATATGCATGAGTATAGACCTAGCTAGGAGGAGGGCAACCCAATAGTTGCGTGTAGACAGTTCTCTAGCATGCTTGCCATCTAAAATTATAAGGTGTGGTTCCATTATTGACTCTAGTACAGCCTTCAAAATCACATTTTGACCACTGTTTTGTATAATATACCATTTGAAATAAAGTTTAATTGCCATTAGAAAATATTTGTGAATAAATCCAATGTAATCACTGTTATAACACAAAAAATTCATATGATTAGATTAACTATTGGTTGGAAATAAAAAGTTTGAATACTATATAATACATGTGCACCTTATACTTTTGTGATAGATTATTTAACTTTGCAATGAACAACTTTAACGAAACTACTCAAATCAGGGCCACTACTTTTGATTTGAACTGACATGAAAACGTGCAGGAAGCCTCAGTCCAGTGTCTGGAGGAGCTCACACATCTGGGGGTGGCCTGACAGAGAGGAGTGCTAGGCTCCGGCGAACACCATTCTTGACGAGAGAGGAGGTAAACGGCCGAAATCTAAAAGTAGGGATCTCCTCCATAGGTCCCCAAAAATAAGAGCTTGAGGGTTGAATCCCAAAAATAAGAGCTTGAGGGTTGAATTTAAGGGTCTCCTACATTTAAGGGTTTAAGTAGGGATTATTTTATGTTGGATCTCTGTTTTCTAAGTCCTTAAATTTTACTTTAAACTTTTTTGAACCAACTTTAGACTTCTAGAGGTTTGTTTATCTGAGTCCTGCTACTTACGTTCTGCTGAAGTTGCTCTAAGAAAATGCACGAAGGTATAGGGTTAAGTCTAGCTGGTAATGTGTTTTTGGGGAAAAAAAAAAACGTACACGGTGGCGGCTGGCTTATTAGAAAATAATAACCCAATATATACCGGCAGGTATTTTTTAATATATATATATATATATATATATATATATATATATATATATATATATATATATATATATATATATATATATATATATATATATGGACAGGTGATGGCATGCTAAACAAGTACTACAGTAGCAGTAGAATGCATGCAGTGCATTGATGAGCAAGTGTCCAAGCATGCAGTGAGCCGGCCGTATAAGCCTACGGAGCTCACGCGATCAGTGACGTGCACTGTTGCCCGGCCGGCCGGCTGCTCCGTGCACTGTTGCATACATACAGAACACGATCGAAAGCGTACACAGTACACGCGGCGGCGAGATCGCCGAAAACATCGATCACAACTATACTATGTTCAGACGTACACATGCACCTCCAGGCGTGCCAGGACCACGCGCCGTATGTATATGTGTACACACTTGCATGGAATTTTTTTTCTTTTTTTTTTTCTCTCCCTCTCTCCTTAATTAGGCCCACAACGCATGCATACGCCCATAATGTTAAGAGAAATCTAGTATTCATTTATTGGAAGAAGAAAATAAAAGTAGTATGGTGGCTAGCAGCTGGTGCTTTCCCTTTTGGGTTGCAGCATCGGTTTTTTGCGCCTCTAAAAACTGAGCTAGCAGATTTTGAGATTAAACTAAATCATATATGTATGGTTTGTCAATCTAGCTCTCAAGATTATCTAAGTCACGTGTGCATCACTGTTAACATAGGATGGGCACGATGCATGCTTGCCTTGTGTATCCTTGTCGACCGGCCGCTAAAAGAACAATAACATTAAATCTGTACTCGCATAAGTCGAGAGAACTTAAACCTGGATGAACAGGTTTCACTGTATCATATACTTGATCCAACCAACTGAGCTACGACCTTCTGCTGCCTTCGCGATTGTGATGCTAACCAGTGGAAACCTTAAATTGAACATGTTGGGTGGCTTCTTCTATAGTGTATGTGTTATGGGCAATGTGTAGCAGTTATGAGCATGCATTTGTCTTTATATCTCCATGATGCATTATGTTGTAGCAACCGTATTATTACCATGGTACATACAGCGATCAACCGTGGTACCATGATGCATTACGTAGTATTACGTAGTACAACTCAACAACAATTTTGAAAACTCGTGGTTAGTTATAGTTCTTACTTACTTTTGTTAGTTAGTCATTATATATGTTTTTTAAAAGGGCCTTTTTTTAAAGGTGATTATATATGCTTGTGTCTGCCGTCCGGAAACAAAGCTGAGAATGTCCTACTAACACACATAGGAAGCTGTACCGTACCGTACAGCATCGTGCGGCCAAATTAAGGTTTGTTGTCTGACCTTGCCCGGTCTGCGCCTGCCGCTGCATGCATGCATCCATGCCTGTAGTGTAGTGTTGGAGCATCCCGGCCGTTGCATGCATGTCTCTATATGCACTATGCTTGCTGGTTAACCTAGCTCGCTCCTCAGAGCATATGTTTGCCCAACACTATGGTAGCCTTTTTCTCCTCAGTGGATACACTGCTTGCTAGTTATATACTCATATATACTACATTACAGTGTTACTCGATCAATCGTCAATCGTGCATATATATTCATATATATACTGATAGCGTAGCATAGCATAGCATGCATCAGTATATGCTTGCGCACAGTGACATGTCAATGATGAAACAGTCGACTGCAACAAAGATACAAAGATCCTCGTTCCATTGGGTCCCACAGCAGCAGTGGGGCCTCCTTCGATTGTGGTGTGCGGTGGCACTTTTGCCAGATCATGGGGCCCACGTGCCCATGCATGCATAGCGCACACACATGCTGTGTATATATGCTTCATATATATACATATATTTAGTTACTCTAACCACTCTTCCACTGTCCTTAGCTAGCTACTAATTTTTGTAGAGCAAATGGAAGTCAGATCACTGTACTAGTACTGTCGTCATCATCCATATATAGGAGTATGCATGATGGAGCCGCCGTATATTTCTACGCACCTAAAATCTCTACTTACACGTCCACTGATACGAATCATCTCCCACTCGGATCCAGTTTCAATACAAAGACCGCATCCATGTGTCCGCGTTCAATATAAAGTCCTCAAAACTTATGTGTATATGTGTCCGATCGCAGAGTTTTAGTTGAAAAAAATCATGGCCTCAGTTCAACGCCTAGTGAATATATATAATTTTGAAAAAAGTGGGATCAACGTCCTGTGTTGTTTTTGGGCGTGATATCATGTATAATATATAATACATAGCATATACACCCTAATAATAATGCTATCTATCTATGGAAACAGTAGTGGATCGGTGCAAGTGTGTGTTGTGATGCATATGGGTAGAATGAAGCAGCTATAGCTAGTAGAGAGCGTCCTTGCTTTGCTTCCTAGTGGCTGTGGCAGTGGCAGTGGCAGATACAACAACCTACTCCCTCCGTCCCAAAAGAAGATCGTTCTCGCTTCCCGAGAAATCACTGCTAGCAATTTTTATAAATACTAAATATCATCAATTAGTATCATAATTAGTATTATTGAAAAGATCTTTACATCTAGTTTTTTAACAAATTTATTTGGAGATATAAATATTGTACGTATTTTCTACAAATCGAGTCAAATTTGTGGCACGAACACCCAAAACGTCATCCTTTCTGGGACGGAGGGAGTAGCTAGCTTATCTCCTGTATGTTGTGCACCACACCGGCATTGGCACTGCACTGCTAGTGACAGCGACTGCTCAACGACACATGCTGCCGCCTGGCCGGACCGGCGCCCGGGCCCCAATAATGGCGCGACGATCCTCCATCCCTCGCCGGCCGGCGTAGAATTTTTGCGTACATATGGACCCGAGTATATTTGCTATCCGGGAGGCAAACCGACGCCGCCGTACAATTTTATACTGTGCTCACATCGATCGCCGTCAGT
The DNA here is from genome assembly GCA_015844335.1 of Chrysopogon serrulatus. Classification (NCBI taxonomy): domain Eukaryota; kingdom Viridiplantae; phylum Streptophyta; class Magnoliopsida; order Poales; family Poaceae; genus Chrysopogon; species Chrysopogon serrulatus. The sequence continues at coordinate 16,909 of JADLZL010002191.1, forward strand.
GTTTGTGTCGGCCGTGCATGCATGCATGCATACAGATCCAATTTAGGTCTTGTTTAGATGGAGGTTGGAAAGAGAGTGTAAAGTCCTGTAGAAGACTTCGTTTGTTTGTGGTAAATATTGTCCAATTGTGGCCCAACTAGGCTTAAAAGATCTCGTGATTTACAACCCAACTATGTAATTAGTTATTTTTTTTTATTTATATTTAATGCTATTTACATGTGGGAAACAATTTGTGAGAGGAGAGAGATTGAAAGTCCTGAAGCACTTCGTTTGTTTGTGGTAAATATTGTCCAATCGTGGCCCAACTAGGCTCAAAAGATTCGTCTCGTGATTTACAACCCAACTGTGTAATTAGTTATTTTTTATTTATATTTAATACTATTTATACGGGAAACAATTGATGTGAGGAGAGAGAGAGTGGAAAAACTTGCATGTAACTAAACAAGGCCTTAGTGCTACTACATATATATATTCAAATGTGTCTATGCGTGTTCCATGCATATATAATATAGTATGTGAAGTGCCAAATAAATGCTATGTGTGTTGTAACGGAACATCCAATTTGTGGTGCGATGCTCATGTCATTGATAAATGAACTAGCAGTATTTTTGTTAAATTTAATTGGTTTTGTCCGACCTTAATTCAAAAAAAAAAATCAAAGGACCATACTATTGCAATAAAAGAATCAATACAGTATGGAAAATTGACTCAACTTAAATAAATAACTATTATGCATGCCTATTATGAGTTTAAGAAAGGTGGAGCGAGCCATACGCCTAGGCCGCACACACCCACGACACACACAGGCTGTCAGGCCTGGCCTTGACATATGAGTGTGTGCGGTGCGGCACCGACGAAGGTTTGGAACTCCAAACTCAAAACGTGAAGAGAGAGTGAGGGGCGATAAAGGCGAGAAAGGTGAGAGTGAGGCGGGTGATGGACATATAGAGAGTGAGAGATAGAAGAAAAGTGGGAGATGGAAGGTGAACAAGGAACAAAATAGATCTAGAGTGTGAAGAAAGAAATTTACTGCATTTAATACTAGTTATAGATAAACAGCATGCCCATACGTTGCGATGAGATGACGGTTTATGGTTCAATGATTTATTCAACGACAATTGTGTGATTTTTTTTTTTGATGTCCCCGGCCCATACATTTTGGATATCGAACTCTCTGTACTGCTGCTTAACATGTTTTGGAACCGGAAATCCATATTGTCACTATACTCGATAACAGACTCCATATATGTACTATCTATATATGGACGTGATAATTAAGGATCATGAGTCTATGTCATGATTTAGGAGCAATGTGGAAAGCAGAAAAAACGAACGGAAGAATCATATACATAGCTATAGATATATCATATAACAATATTATTTCTACTGTATATGAGGTTTTTTTACTAACACATGCATGCACGGTCAATACATACATGCTTATGGTAAGAATGGCACAATCTTTGACAGACGATATATATGATCAATATAATATATATAACAAGAGGCCAAGAGAGCAAAAAGACTCTTCGTACATTTGTACTCGCTAGTTCATATATGTTATTATTGGTTCATGTACTGTAGTAGTAATTCATCGGTTTGTTTTCTTTTATAATTTCACGAGATCCAAGCAAAGAGGGGACAAATAAATTAAAGGAGATCGACCATGGAGTAGTATATAGCAGCAGGGCGCAACCGATCGAGCATGCATATGCTGCAGTGCAGAGGAGTGATCTAAGTACTGAATACGGCCGGACGGCAGGCGTCGCTCAGCGAAGGCCATGCGTACGCACGCATTCATGTGTAGTACATACAGTATGTACAACAGATCCATCCATCTCCTCTTGCATGATTGGCTCCTGTCTGTCAGCTCTCTGTAATAATCAGTGCATGCATGCCTACCTCAGATAACCTTTTCTATTCAGATATATGCCTTTATTTCGCCTTCTTTACCAGATCCTAGTTACTCCCTCCGTCCCAAAATAGATGACGTTTTAGGTGTTCATGCCACAAGTTTGACTCGATTTATAAAAAATGCGTATAATATTTATATCTTCAAATAAATTTGTTAAAAAACTAGATCTAAAGATCTTTTCAACAATACTAATTGTGATACTAATCGATGTTATTTACTATTTTAAAAAATTACCGGCAATCGTTTCTCGGGAAGCGAGAATGACATCCTTTTTGGGATGGAGGGAGTAGCTTTCTTCTCTTTAGGTCAGCCAATAAAATTTAAAAGAAGAAAGTAAGATCCTCACAGTACAATAACTTGGTTTTTGTCACACGTTATTCTTTTTCCCAAACCAGAAGGAAGCTATCTGTTATTACATTAAGAAAGAACAAGAACATGTACGCATGTTCATCTATCACACATCATAATATATTGGCAGCCAAGCTTAAGATTTTTCTTTGTTTAGTGGAAAACAATGCCATTTTAACCAAAGACAACATGATCTAGAGACATCATATATGATCTTATATATATGCAGGGAGGCTTCAAAAGGAGGAGCCTTCTAGCTGTGCCCTTGACTTCGCTGCAAAATATGGAACAAATGGAAACATCATGTTTGTCGTGCCAATCATCGGCGAGCGAGGTAGTTACCACAGATTTGTTCTACCAAGAATCGGTGATGGACTGATGGTTCAATAATAGGGCCGGCTAGCTATGTGTGTCAGTTGATCTGTTGATGTTTCAAACATTGAGGCTTGTTATTTTATTTTGTTTCTTGATGTGTTTCATCGTATTGAGAACTAGGCATAGTAATGTAACAATCTTATGTAGGTTTGTGTGCATCTCATGATACAGAGGTTGGTATGGTTTTGATTGCCTAAGACAAAGCTAAGGAGCTAAAGAGAACAAAGGAAATTAAAGAGCTAAAGAAATGTTAGTGTTGTTATTAGTTTCCATCAACTCCGAACTTAGAGGGAGGAAGAGAGGTGACCGACATGTCATGCCCATGTATGGGTGGCAATGCAACTAATGAATGGGTGATGAGCAATGATGGGGGCACATGCATGGCATGTCTTCACAAGTTAGTGTGGTAGGGCCATAGCGGCAAGGGTTTTACCCTTAAGGGAATATACTCTTCTGCACATCACCATTAGATTTGCATGAGATTTCTACATAGAAAGCCAAACAATGATTTAATGTACAAAAAATCTTAATACAAATCCAATCATTACATGCATATTGAATGGAAATTTTCCATTAACCATAATCATTGATGGAAAGTGTGTCAATGGCAACATGCGGGTCACTATGCCTAAAGACAAAGTACTAGTAGTTGAAAGCATGCCTAATAGGTTGATGAAGAGAGGTGGAGTCATGGGGTCTCAGGCTGAGGTTGTTGGTGATGGAGTGTTAGCTATTGTGTAAACATCCATCCCATGCATAGAGCCTCATAACTTGACTTGAGGACATCAACTGTATTATGTAGCTCCTATGTATTTTTCAATAATTAGACACATGAGTGCACTGTTTGTACATTTGTGTATGGCATGCACATTTGAAGTTTCTTCCATAAATAAGATGTGGCTTAAACAACTTGCTGATACAAGGGCCTACAAAATCTCTTTTGATCATGTATTCCACACTGCAGAAGCACATTTATGTGTATCTTTTCAATGACGACCATATATGTGTATCTACGTGTGGGAGCACATTTGTTTTCTATATATTGTTCTTGTTTCTGAAGACACATGACACATGTAAGAGCAACTCTCAGGATTACAATTAATGAAATCATTTTTTTTTAAATTGGCATGTATGTTTCTGTGGATGTGGAGATTGAAATAGTGCATACTGTTGGAATAACTAGGGAACAGAAAAATAAATTTAACTAAACCAAGACATTTATTAAGCTTGTCATTGTTTCAACATTCTCTTTCTTTGATAGTTGCTACATATATATGACAAAGTATGGATCATCTTCTTTTTTTATTAAGGTCAGCTCAGTACATGTGTGAAGATTAATTGGTTTGTGCACCTATATATATGCAACTTTTTTTTGATTTGGGGGTAATAATAATCATCCATCACTTTTATTTGTGTTGTTTCTTTATATTTCTAGGTATGATATGCATGCATAAAACCATTAAATTAATTAACACTTAAGAGCGAGACTATATTGTACCATATATAGTTTATTACCATTACCAGCATGCTCAAGGGTGAGCTCAAAAGTCTCATCAGAAAAATCGCACTTAGCTTAACCTTCGAGGTGGGAAAGGCAGCAAGCTGAGAGTTCATTTTATTTTCATTTTACTATGTTTCCGTTCAACATTTTTTCTGCTGAGTTCAAATCCCAATGATTTTGTAATACCATAGAAACAATTTGCTTATCAAAATCAAATTTATCGCGAGCTTTCTAAAATAATATTGGAATACCATAAACTGCATGTCCTGGTAACTAAGTGTCATTTATGTCAATTCTTTCCTTAAGCTAGAGTTCAAGGAAAATTTCATTTGGTGTATGTTCCTTTCTACATGTTCATTTTGTACCAAGACCAGTTTCTGCAGCATGTATAACCCTCTGTCCAAATTTCCTAGTATTTTTTGACAAAAATTTGACATGAAAATCAAACTATAAAAATGTATCAACACAGAATTGTAGTGTTGTAGATGAAAAATACACTCCAAAATGAGTTTGAACTAATACACAGAATTGGAAGGGGGAAAGTATTAGAACCTTATTTAGCTTACATATTGAAACAAAACCATATAAACACTAGATAACTCATATGGGTGGCAACGTTGCACTTACTCATGGCATATATATCTAGGCTTTGCCATTTGAGATATATATAGAATCCTCTCGTGATGGAACACATGTACATTACATAAATTGAATTCTTTAAGGTATCAAATGTTTGTGTTTTGATTTCATGATTTGGAACTTGTGTTGAAAGTGTGTAAAATAATAAAAAAAATACACAGAACATGCATCTTACAAGCATGGTATCTTTCTTTTCAGCTCGTGTGAATGCATGCATGCACAAGCAGGCCTGCTATATTAGGTTACCATGGTGCACTCTTATATGCCTTATATTCGGGGGCCGGGATAATATAAAACCAACTCATACAAAGTTCATTGGGTGGTCTGGACAATTAATTGTCTTGCAATCAGAAGACATCGAAAACATCCTCTTATATGCAATAATTATATGCGAAGTGTGTGTAGCATATGCAATTTTCATCAGTTCTGACATTATAAAAAAATATAGGAGAAACGTGGGAGAGCAATTGACATAATATACAGCTGATCTGGGCTTTGTCAAGACAAAGAGAATATATGCACATTGAAAGGCTAAATTGTAACTATACATAACTACACTCATGGCATAAAAAATATAAGCAGGTGCATCACCATGTACCGCATAATCTGCAGACAGACGACCATATTCATGTGCTTAACATGTGTTTGATCTGGATTTAAGCATGCATATATATGTACTGCCTCCCATGATAAACACTAATAGAACAATTTTCTCCAGAATATATATAAAAGCTATAATATACTCACCTGACCCTATACATACACATTTTTCTTCAATCACAGATAAAAAAAAACACGCGTACACATTTTGCATTGCTAGAAGCATATATATCCTGTACATGCATGCATATATGCGTGATGGAATTTTTGCCAGGGGTGGAACGAAGAAAAAAAGAAAGAACACAAAACATTGTCAGTTTTTTCCATTCATGCTCTGCAGGCTACTAGAGAGGGTAGGGTGGTGGTGAGGTAAGCGTGATACACTAGACATCATGCATGCCTAGACGATCGGTGTTGATAGAGGTGGTCGTCAGGCACAGCTTTTCGATGGTTGGTTTGGTCCGATCCTCTCTGGGAACTCTCTCCAACCAAAATCTCCAATATTTTTCTGCCTGCACACTGCATCTCTCTGATCTCTTTCTCTCTCTTGATGCATAGAATTCAGCACCTCACCACTCATGACTGATCACGGCACTGAATACCTTGCACCAATAATTCATCCTCCACCTCCCCTAGCATATCCACTATTATGACTACTAGCCTCTCCTCACTCACCTCACTCTTTTTTCTTTTTCTTCTATACTAGTATTTGAAGTTTAGCTAAATTTATATAAAAATAAACTAATATTTATTAGACTAAATGTATCATCGGATTTTTCATGAAATATATTTAGTATATCTACTCGATGTTATACCTTTTGCTGTTGATAATATTTTCTATAAACTTAATTAGATTAATTTAATAGTCTGACTGTATCCTGATGGTTAGACATAATTTTTTTTCTTTTTTAGAAGGGGTTAGTATATAAGAACATCTCTTGAATTAATGAAATGAATTATGAAGAATCCAAACAAAAATGCAAATTTTGTTATTGATATGATAAATTGCTAACAAGTAACCAATAAAATGTATCTCTACATGCATGGATATATATATTGATGCACATCCATCTATGCATCACTGCACATAGTATTTGCTGAAGTGAAGCATGCAGCAGGTATAGTAGTATTGTACGGCGGAGTACGTATAAAACATGTAGCTAGTCAACCAGCCCTGCGACTGCAGCCTGCAGGCTTGGATGACGGATGGAATGGTGCTTGCCACCATGACACCACACGCAAGCCGGCAATGCTAGTACAACGACACAACAACACATCATGCATGCATGGACAATTTTATATGTGTGTAGCATAGCATCTAGTACATACTGTCGCCGTCCCTAATTCAATCAATAAAATTCTGGGGTTAGTCCATTATTCCCTCCTTAGATATTGTTTTTTACAACAATTCCTTAGATATTGTTGGTTGAAATTTCAAAAAAAAAAAATGTGATGAACATTCAAGGATATATATAATTAATCAGAGGAGTTGGGAAGAAAAGAACAGCAGTACAGCAAGAAATAAACCTGGTCAGATGAACTGATGAAGAAGGGTCGGTAAAATTGGCACAAACCCTAGCTAATGAACTTATTGATTAGTTTACTTTGATGATTAAAACATGCATGGATTAACACCGTACCGTACCAACAAGAACTGATCGAGAACAACACATGGATTACTACCTCCATCATAAGAGCTGACTAGCTAGCTAGCTACAATGATTATATTATGTGATCAAATCAAAATTACCTCTGATCTCTAGTTCGTCATCTCATCATCTCATCATCTCCATCATCCACCAATACTCCATAGATCCATCATCATCGATAGAGATAGTAGACTGATTCCTAGTTAATCCGATCCGCTACAAATTAAGCAAAGGAAGCTCCTTTAATTAATTTTCCCCTCCTCGCTCGCTCAGACTCAGTGCATTCCATGGCTGCTCTGGCCGCCGGCGCTGCTGAAGCCGAAGCCTAGGGCGGCGTGGGCGCCGCCCATGGACGACGAGGACGACGACGACGTGGGTCCGTGGATGTCGACGGGCCTGACGAGCCCGGCCCAGTCAATTAGCGGCCCTGGACCCAGCGGCAGGAACGGCGGCCCGCCACCGGGTCGCCCCGGCGCCGCCGCGCCCACGACCGAGGTGCTGGGTCCGGCAGCCGCCCCGGCGGCGGACGCCGGGTACTGCTGCGGCGTTGGCGGCTGGTGCTGGAGCTCCTGTACCTGGCGCTTGAGGAACTTGATGTAGCGGATGGCCTCGTCGAGCATGGAGGCGGTGTCCATCTTGGTGCCGCCGGGCACGAGGCGCTGCAGGATGCGGATGCGCTCGCTGATCCGCTCGCGCCGGTGCCGCGCCGCCACGCTCTGCGGGTCCTCGCTGATGCGCACGTTGCGGCGGCGCGGCTTGATGGTGGAAGGGTCGATGTCCACCGGCTGCATGGCGGCGATCCGGTACATCATCTCCTTCATGGCGCCGAGCTCCTCCTCCACGTCCTCGGCGGCGCCGCCGCCGCGGTCCTCCTGCCCACCACCGCCGGCCGCCTCATGCTGCTGCCTCATCTCCTCCTGCTCGTGCCTGCCGCCACCGGGCTCCTGCTGCTCGCCGTACTCGTGGTGCCGGTGGTGGCCGTGGGAATGGGAGGCGGGGTCGATGTCGAGGCCGAGGTGGTGGAGCCGGTGGTGGTGGTGAGGTTGTGGGAAGAGGGAGGAAGACGGCGAAGGATCCAAGCCGGGATGGTGGTGGTGGTGTGCAGGATGCGGTGGTGGGTGGTGGTGTGCAGGATGAGAGGAGGAGATGTGGAAGGGTAATGGCGGCGGCGGCGGCGGCCCCGGATTGGGGTGGCTGTCGAAGAGGAGAGGGTGGTGGTGACTGCCGAGGCTCATGTCCAAATCCCATGAGCTGCTGCTGCTCGAGTTGTGCGTGATGTTGTCCATGCCGGCCGGCCGCCCACGGACACCGACAGCGCCGCCGCCGGCGACCCCCTTCTTGCAGTTTCTTGCCTTGGTATGTACAGCGACCACACACTATAGTAAAAGAGCTCCTCAGCTCAGCTAGCTTAGCTCCCAAGTGCAGCTCTGTATGTAGTAAACCTAGCTAATAGCTAGCTAGCTAGCAAGAGAAGCTGCTGATGCTGTCTCTCAGCTGAGAGAGGAGGAGAGGAGAGGGAGCCCATGAGTGGTCACATAAGTGAGGGCTTTATAGGGGAATGGGGAGGAGCTACCATCAATAGCAAGAGAGAGGGGATGGAGGAGGTGGAAGAAGAAGAAGCTAAAGGAAGAGAAGGAGAAGGCAGCAAGGATAGCAGCTTGAGTAGAGGTGATAAATAAAGAATATGTCATGTGAAAGAAAGAGGTGGTGGTGTAGTACTAGTAGTCCTCCTTCATTCCTAGATATGCATGGTAGTGCAGCCACAACACAGGTGTCATGTGCTACAAGAACAAAGGTTAAGGGCACCACAGGCAAAGGGCTGGAGAGATAGAACTTGCAAGCTTGGCATGGTGCTGCTGCAGATCAGGGGCCATATGCATTGCATGTTTAGAAGATGGGGCAAAGTTTGCCTTAACATCTAGGTATACCTATACATGATCCTATATATATCTCTATGCCTTGACAGTTAGTCACTAGCTAGCTAATTGGCAATCCCCATATTGTAATATAGTATAGTAGCTGCTAGCTCTTGTTGTCCGTTGCTATTCTGCCTATATATAGCGTGTGCTTGTCCTACATGTGTATATGCATGCTATAGTTTTCGGTGTAATCTGTTTTAGCACTATCATGGACAGTTATAAGTTTCTGTAAACTCTATATACTACTCAGAATCAGGATTCTCGAGGGCAGATCTTTGTTTGGTTCCTCTCTCTCTCTCTTTTTCTTTCCTTTCTCTTCTTTTTCTTGCCAACTATCTTTGACCACCGTCAGCTAGGTACTGTATAGGTAGCTAGTAGGCTCGGAATATGGGTATATATAACATAAATAAGAAATAAAGCAATCTAATGGTTAGAAGCCACTAGTATTTGGATTTCTATGTGGTACGTACGTAGGTACCTCATAAGAAACAACTAGTTAGTGATGAGGTAATCCTTACAAATTGTATAGGTTGGGCATAATATAGCTTTGATGTATAACCACAAACCATGTCAACAAACATGTATGACTTTGTCATTCTTTCGCTCACTCTCACCAAAGATCATAGATTTTTTCGGCATGCGGGTCGCACCTCTCCACCACCACCTCCATGACACCAAGACATATTATATTATGATGCTCAATAATAACTCTAGAACTTGATTTCTAAGTTTCGTTAGTTAATTTATTTGAATAAGTGCATGATCACTAATTTCTCTAATTTCTCACCCCTATATATGCATGACTAAAGTGTTGTTCCGATGTTTTGACTAAATAGTATATATAGCTTCTTCAATATCACCAATCATCTACGGTGGAGCTACGGAAGACAAAAATATTAGACACTAACCTCTATTTAAATGTGATAATGAAATATATCAACAAAAAAGTAGGAAATAGAGGTCATTGTCAGGTTGAAGCCATTAACTCGGTAGTGAGGATCATGTGGTCTCATTGCCAGGAAGAGACTTGATCCAGCAATGATCCTCAGCTTATCGCTGGTGGGTTAACCTTGATCCAACAGTGATGTTGTCTTCCTATCACGCCTCTGAATGTAGGAACTGGAAGTGACAGAAAAGCCTATCACTGCTGATTACCCTTTTCTAGGTCCAATTCTAGCAGTGATGCCAATTTTAGACCCAGCAATAATCCATGGACCTAGAGTAGTGGTGCCGCGGATACCACGACACTCTCTAGCCCATGTATACTTAGGTAATCTTAATGTATGCATTCCTTGTAGGAAATCAAAATTGAGTAGTTAAGCAACACCTATGTAGACAAAACAAAAGCACCAAGGACCTCCTTTGTCTAGTCCTTGTTTTGTCACATGTTCATCTTATTACTAGAGGTTGAATATATAGTATCTTCAATTTGCAGGCATTGCCTCGCTTAACCACCTCATGCTGCTCTTGGATGACTAATCTTGTTTCTGATTCTTAAATTTCTTGTCAAATTCAATCAGATGTATCCCCTCTCTCTATCTAATCTACTATCATTATAATCTTGGATATGTGGCCCAAACCAACTGTGACGTCTAATTGAACCATTCCTTCATTAGTGACCTGAATTTTATCATCGGAGGTTACATTTGCATCATTTGCAGGCGACTATTTGTCTTTCCATCAATTGCTTTATACTGCAAACTCATACTACCAAGCCTAAATCCTCTAGTATCCATATTCTCTTCTAATGGCCATTTTCCATGGGCTATCTTGTTCTATGGATTTGATTGATTTGAGCTATATTGTTCCCCTAATCAAATTGTTTGAGCTCTTATATAATTCGTTCCAAATTGCAGAAGTAGTTCACTTTGGTTTTATCTTAAGTCAAGATGCTTAAACTTTGACCAAGTTAACAAGAAAAAACCCACCAACATCAAATTAGCTTCACTGAATTTGTGTGTTGTCAAAAGTTAAAAAAAGATTGACTCAAGACAAAACCAAAATAAACTATAATTTAAAACGGAGCTTAGTAGTAACCTAACCACAATACATGTGGATATTTAATTTACATTTCTCCCCTGATCTCATCATATCCGAGTATTTATTGAGGAAGGGAGCCGACGGATGGGGGATCAGGTAGGAGGACGAAAGATCCAAGATAGAGAGGGCCTGTCGTGGTAACTAGTAACTAGGGCACGAGGTGGGGTCTGCCCATGATGGATATGGTGGTTACTAAATATGGCAATGGTGATGCAGCAGCGGCATGAGAGAGCAATAGAATAATGGCGATCGATGGATCGCGGGGTGCAGGTGCAGCAACAGCAACCGCAGCAGGAGGACAGGAGCAGGCCACGCCAGAGGAGCAGCTTGGGCCGAGGAAGAAGACAGGCGACGCATGCATATGCAAGGCTGATGTGGGTGCGAGTACTAGCAGTTTCAGTACTTGTAGTACTGCATGCCATGGCCATGCTATCAGAGCTCAGCTGATCGATCAGCAGCCAAGCAGGAGAGAGAATGAAGGGAGACGCAGCTGATGCTCGAAGCTTTACGTGAGAGCTCTCCTCCTCTCCATCGCTGCCTGCATGCCAAACACCTCTCTCTCTCTCTCTACAAAAAGTCTCTCTCTCTTGCAGTCCTCCCTGCCTGCACCCTCGTGAAGGTCCTGCAGGCTTTATCTCACGCATCCCTAGGTCCAGTCCAGGCCAGGCCTGCTGCTGCTGCCACCTTATTACCTGTATTCTTTCTCTCCTCTGTCCTCTCCTCTCCCTCCTCTTTTCAGGTTCCTTTCATTCATTCATCTCTCTTCCTTGTTCTCACTTGCTCATGGTAAGTAGATCTCTCCCATTTATGACGCCGTTGGGAATTTTGCCGGCCGGCCGGTCCCATGAAGAAGATGAAGCACAGGTCTTTCACCAAATTACTGGCCTCGACCAATAGTAGTGTTTTTATTCATGTCAAATTTACCCCTGCACTCTCACTCTTCATCATCAACCCATCGTCCATCAAATCGACAGTGACGTATCATAGTATAATATGTAGGCGTACTAGTAGTAGAATTCAGCTGCTTGGTCAATGAATGGGATGGAGCATGAGCTGTGCATATTTCTTGTGGACAATGAGAGGTGCTGCACTTGAACCCTAGCTAGACCTCTCTCAGATCTCTCTCTCTCTGGTCCTCTCTCTCTGCCATGAGTCATGAATGTCAATGTGTGTGTGGGTGACGAAAGCAAGCAGGGGAGCATTGAATTCCTAGGTTTCCTGCTTCAGCCAATGTGCACCTTCCCTCCTCGGGTAGACAAGCAGTTGCCTAGACATAGATATATCTGCTAATATAATCACTCTTTCATTTCTCTTCATGTGTCCATGCTCCATAATGTTATACTTTCACACATTACTCAAACTTTGAGGGAGTATATATATAGTAAGTGATATAAGTGATTGGGGAGAGAGTAGTACTAGCTTGGTAATGGACAATGCAAAGATTCTCGGTTCCATGCATGGACAATACCAGTTGTCCTGTGGGCTGCAGGTTCCTCCCCATCCCAGGCATGTACCCCAAACATTTGATATACAGTTGTGGCTATAGCTAGCAACGACAGTGGGAATAGGTTCATTTGTAACTCCAGACTATAAGTTAATTAACTATACTATATAGTTAATTAACTATATATGCATATGCAGCAGTGATCTCTCCAGATTGCTTTCTTATCTAATTAAGGAGCTAGGTACATTCTGCTAGCCAGTTGTTCCTTAAATGGAAACAGAGTATACAATAAGTATGTTTCAATGTCCTTCCTGTATACTCCCTCCGTCCCGATTTAACTGTCGTTCTAGCGACAGTTCCTTGTCCCGATTTATTTGTCGCTTAGGCACCTACCGTTGGCCTATATGCAGCTTTTTCTGTCACCCCGTCACACCGGCCCAGCCCACCTCCACTGGCACGTTGCTACTACTCGTTCGTTCTCTGGACGTTGCACCGCGTTGTTTATTCAGCTCGCGTTGTTTATTCTTTGGCCGCTGGAAACGAGGCCACAGAGGCGACAGATCATTGTCATCTGTACTGACTTCATAGGGTCCCTTGGTCTTTGTGCGTGGCTCCCGACGACAAATATATCGGGACGGAGGGAGTATGTCAACCTAAACAAATACTATAAATGGGAACATATGCTAGATTTTCGATTGAAAAGTTGACTGTGTATTGATTATTTCATGATTTATGCAGTATGATGGTAAAGGAGAATAAGCATCTTCATCGGCTTTGGGAGAATATATCAATGAATAACCATTTGACCCGCAAAATAACAATGTTATCTTGCAAGGATGCAGTCAGAAGTTTAATAGGGATATATGAAATGATATCTAGTCCTGTTTGCCACAACTCTAAACGGCTATTAGTTCATTTTGAGAGGATCAAAGAGACAAAAAAAAATAGTAACTTTTCACTGCAGTGTGCTAAAAGGAGCTGAAGCTGACTGAATCTCCACAAGACGAGCCCTGATTTCAGAGTGCTGGAGCAATTTGGAATCAAGACAAACGTGGCCATCACACCCCAATTATATAGTAGTACTACTGGCTAGGTTCTCCAAGGCTGTGATGACATGCAGCATGATACTATGGCCTTGTTTAGATGCACCTGCAACTTGCAAGTTTTTCCACTCTCTCTCCATCACATCAATTTATATCCGCATATAAAGAGCATTAAATATAAATAAAAAATAACTAATTGCACAGTTTGGTTGTAAATCACGAGACGAATCTTTTGAGCCTAGTTGGACCACGATTGGACAATATTTACCACATACAAACGAAATGCTACAGGACTTTTCAATCTCTCTCCTCTCACAAATGATTTGCCGCATGTAAAGAGCATTAAATATAAATAAAAAATAACTAATTGCATAGTTTGGTTGTAAATCACGAGACGAATCTTTTGAGCCTAGTTGGACCACGATTGGACAATATTTACCAAATAAAAACGAAGTGCTACAGGACTTTTCAATCTCTCTTCTCTCACCATCTAAACAAGGCCTATGTAAATATATTAATCACCGTGCCTCTGCTAGCTGCATCGATAGCAGGCTTATACTTGTTTAATAATCTCTCTAGTGCAGCTAGCAGCTTGCTGAACTTGTCAGCTGTGCGAAGGTGTAGTCAAGTCAACAGGACATGCAGTATATATAACTGACACGTACACCATCCTGTCGACACACACAGACTACGGAGTATGCAAGATCGAGTATGCAATCCCTAGATTAGTTACTGTTGTTCTACAATCTACACACTTTATTTGATATAGACATTGCAAACGCACGTACGTGCGCTTTCTCTAAAAGAAAAAAGGCCGGCCCTAAAATAGTACTAGCATATATTCTCATTTGCCTCTTTTTAAGGCAAGTTCCTTTTTTGAAACAAAGCAGCTAAGCGCATGGAACCCTAGCTGCCCTAGCTACAGTCCTCTCTTCTTTGTTTGTTTTTTAAGCCCCTTTCTACACCTTACTCCATATATATGTATTTCAGTCTGATATGTATGAATATTTACGAAAAGGGTGGAGACCTGTTGTATAATTAAACACCATTTATGAGCATTGAATTTTAACATTTTCAACTCTAGCAATTTATATATGTGTCTCCTTCTTGGAGTATATATGCTAATTTATAATGGGAAAAATAAACTTTGCTACATGTCCATACCTAGCTCTAGCTAGACACATACTATGCAATTTAAGAGGTATGTACATAATGAAATATGTATCCATTGTGTTTCTGATAGCTTGACAGAACTAGATACTCTCTCTCTCTCTCTCTCTCTCTCTCTCTCTCTCTCTCTCTCTCTCTCTCCTTTCCAATTTGTTGTTGATGTTACAGCAACAACCAGTGCCCCTGCAGCATTGCATATTGCGAGCTGGAATCTAGGAAACACAATCCCAAGTTAGCTTGGCATCATCACATGGCACCCAGCATGCAGCATTATTATATGTATCCAGCTAGATTGTGCTTGCTAGCTAGACTGTAAACATGTCTATAGGGCAGCATCTAGTGAGCTCAGATTTGTGTGGATATCTCTGCACATGGATACTCCCTCCGTCCCACGGTCTCTGTCGCTCGATTTCCGTGTTTGTGAGAGCAGCGCGAAAATCAAACGACTCTGTCGTTGAGACGGAGGGAGTACATATAAATTATTAGGACAGCAGGAAGCAGAAAGACAGTTTACTAGGGCAGAAGATATTGATTTATATTTCTATGGGAAGCCAAAGTTTCAAGAACAGATGTCAAGTTGGAACCCCACTAACATTTATCTCTCCCCCACCAGAAATGGAGGTATCCTTTGCTGCCAACTCACCCTACAGAGATGCCACTTGCTGCCTTCTCCTTGTTTAGCACAAGCACAAGGCAAAAGTAATACTATACAAACCTTGCAAAGGTCAACAGAAACTAGCTTATTCAATAAATTAGCTGTCAAATCTTTGTTTACTATATTCTGCTTTTCCTGAAATGGAAGTAAGGGTTAGGTACACATGTGGGAGGAATAGTTCATGCATGTTATCAACATATATAGAATAGTGTTTGTCTCATATATATAATCATACCAGCTAGCTCCATCATGAAGGAACACAATGTGTATTAAAGTCAAATTAAGTTTAGTGTTTTACCTCTTGTAGCTTCCGTTTTCATATCTCAAAAACGTTCACACACTATATTCGTTTTGCACTGCTATAAATCATATATATTTTTTGTAAGAAAAGAATAGCTAGTTTGAATAATGGAGAAATAAGAAAGACTAAGGTGTTGGAGCAACATGGCTTTTTGGTTACATATCATCACGTTTGTAAAATTGTTATTGTTTAGCATAAAAGAATATATAAGGCACCAACCTTATATAGGTCACACTGAGAGACCATATATACTCTACTTTTAGAGGAGGTCCTAAAATTATACTCTATTTTTAGAGGTCCTAAAATTTGTCACGCCTAACACCCATGGCCCATTATATACATACTCTCTGTCCCATGGAGTTTGTCACTTGAAAACCGTGTTTGTGAGGGGGGGGCACAGTTTTTTAACGATAAAGTCCATGGGACGGAGGGAGTAGTACTTAAAAATAGCTTTTCATATATGCTTTGCTACTTTTTCTAGCCATTTCTAACTAGTCCTAGGGTAGCTACCATCACTACAAATACATTTTTAGAGACAGTTCTATTAAGTAAACCACCCTTAAAAATATATTCATTTCAAAAGTGGTCAACTTAAGATAACCGTGAGAGTATGATCTAGGGGCATATTAATTTAGTCAACCACCTCTAGAACAGATAACCTCATAACTTTCCAAATGTTGTTGGTTGAAGAAAATTTGTGAAGGTCAATGAAATCTAAAACTTTGTAGTTGAAGACCATACCTTTTCATTTGAGATAGCTTAAGAGCCCAGGTATATATATTAAGTTCTTAAATTTAAAATTCAAAATTTCAAATTTTCTAAAATAGCTTCGGATGGATACACACCCTATATCAAAGTTATAGTGCTCGATAAGGTTTAAAACTTTGTAGTTATATTTTTTAATTTAAAATAATTTAGAAACCAAATTATTCAATACAATGTTCATATATGTAATACAAAAGGAAATCATCAGGGTTATGGTGGTAGGAGAGGCTGGGCACAAGAGGCAAGTGGTAGTTGGAATTCCCACTGATGCACTTAGTTGAAATATTGTAAAAAGTCAAGGGTTTGGATATCTATGATAGTGTAGTAGCACCCTCAAACATATGGAAATATTTTTTATCTTTTATAATTTTAAAAATTCTCCCAATTATATTTTTTATCTAGTTTTTTAACAAAATTATTTGAGGATATAAATATTGCACGTATTTTCTACAAATCAAGTCAAACTTGTGGGGAAGACTGGTTCTGCTTAACTCAGTCTTAAGCAGCCTACCCATGTTCATGATGTCCTTCTTTGAGATCCCTAAGGGGGTCGTTAAAAACCTAGATCACTATAGATCAAGGTTTTTCTGGCAAGGATCATCAGGAAAACATAGATATCGACTTGCCAAATGGGACATCATATGCCGCCCTAAGGACCAAGGAGGATTAGGTGTCCTGAATTTACAATTGCAAAATAAATGCCTACTAGCCAAATGGCTGGTTAACCTACTAAACACAGAAGGCATGTGGCAATCTCTTTTAAGGAATAAATACCTATCGTCTAAAAGCCTATCTCAAGTGACAGCAAAACCAACTGACTCTCACTTTTGGAGAGGCCTCATGCATATTAAAGAGGAGGTATTGGCTATTGGTTCGTTTGAGATCAAAGATGGAACCAATACTAGGTTTTGGGACGATACATGGGTAGGAGATAAGCCTCTGAAAGTTAAATATCCATCTTTATATAATATAGTGCGGAATCCTCACGCAACAGTCTCAAATGTGATGACTACTAGCCCTCTAAACATTTCCTTTAGAAGGGCCCTGGTGGATAATAAACTTACTGAGTGGCTTAGGTTAGTAGCACAGATTTCAAGTGTCCAGTTGGTTTAAGGTCCAGATTATTTTAGATGGAGTTTAACCTCATCTGGGTTATTCTCTGTCCGCTCTATGTATCTCTTTCTTATAGATACACGAACACCTTTTTCGTCATAGAAAGATATGGAAGATAAAAATTCCTCTAAAAATTAAAATCTTTCTTTGGTTCTTACAAAGGGGTGTCACCTTAACCAAGGACAACCTGGCTAGGAAAAATTGGACTGGAAGTCAGAAGTGCATTTGTTGTAATGAGAATGAAAATATCCAACATTTATTTCTGGATTGTCCCTTCTCCAAAATGATATGGAGAATTATCTTTTATGCTACTAATCTAACCCAACCAAGATCAATCAGTCACATGTTTGGTAGTTGGCTATCTAATCAGGATAAAAGGATTAGAAATTTGATTTGGGTGGGGGTGGCTGCCATATGTTGGGCTATCTGGAGATGCCGCAATGATGTTGTTTTTAACCAAATGAAGTATAATTCTCTTATGCAGGTAATTTTCAGAGGAGCGTACTGGCTACGCTCTTGGGCCCAACTGCAACGTGATGAGATAGCCAAGGACGCAATCTCAGCGATGAACAAGAAATTAGAAGTAATTGCTTTAGAGATTTCCAATAAAGGATGGAAACATTTATATTGTTTGAACTAGCGTCCTCGTCGATCTATATGACGTTGGCTTTCTCTTTTATTTCATTCCGAGACTTTGTAATTTTTGGCTGTGTACATCCACGGATGTAGATGCCGGATATTTATATCCATTATCTAAAAAAAAAAAGTCAAACTTGTGGCACGCATCTCACGGCGACACTTATTTAGGGACGGATGGAGTACCTATCATCTCAGCAAGAGCTAGTAGCATGATAAAGCTGGACCATACCGAAGCTGCAAGGAAAGCTCCAAAATTTCTCATCACATAGGCAACTCCACTGGCCGGCCGATGGTGTGCATGCCTGCCTCCACATAAAAGCATCATATGCCTGCCTGCATCTGCCTGACAGTTCTTGGCAACTAGGACAGGCACCAAACAACAAGGATAAAAATCGCATCTTGGATTCATATGCAATCTTGTTTTCGGCATAGCTTCTCTGTCTGCATGCATCGTGTGCTTGTTGCATTGCAGATCGATCCATCCAAATCTCGCCGTGTAAATATTTATATCATCTCACGGGAGGGTCGTCAGATCAATTGATCGTATTACATATATATATCGCTGCTTCAGGAGATAGAAATAATGTGCACACATGATAATATGCATGCAATGGGGGCCTAGCTAGAAAGCAAAGTATGCAAGGATCAATGTGTATATATGTGGACAAGTAACAAAAATATATATGCTGCGCATTTATAGTATATAGTTCTAGTGCTGAATATAATGAATAGCTAGTGGATCTGCAGAAAGATGTGATCAGGTAAGGCCATCACGCATGGAGAGAGACAGAGACTTGCCAAGAAGATAGCATGTTCTCTAGGAGCGCATACACATTTGGTCCATGCCTAGGCTCCTGCCTACATACCCGAAAGGCGCCTTTCGGGTTTTCAAATCAAGTAAAATGGAAATGGAATTGTGTACTCGATCGCTCCGGTCCCTTTGCTTGTTCCTAGTAGTGAGTGATAAGCTAATATTTAAAGTAGCTTTATCATTGCTGAAAGATTAATTTTACTCAAGCAGTATATGTAGTGTGTCGAGATCTATGGCAAGCTTCTTTTACCTTTTTGTGCACAGGAAAAATCTTTCACTAGTGGTTCTAAAACCGATGGTGATAATCGTACCACAATACTATTACTATCTAATGGCCGGCATCGATCTTTTTTTTCCGAAATCGTGCGCTGCACGTTTTGCATTAAGAGAGAAAGGGGAATACAACAGGTAAAATTACACAGGTGTCGTGCTACGGTGAGATGCCAAGGACAACTATGATACCTACTATATATACATGTTAGTAGTGTCTATATATATATGACATGGCAACCGTGGAAACTACTTCGGCTTGGTAGTGTCTCGGTTGTGACTGTCCTAATTAACACAAACTAGCTCATCCAAATTGTCTAGGTTGCTCAAGATACTGACATCTATGTCACATAATTGAAGGACTCAGAAACTATCGTTGTATGATAGCACTGCTGTCCAACATCTTGTACTAACTTATTAGCAATTCATGCATCATGGCACTGATCACATACAGCATATCTCATTCATGTGTTGTACACTTGTACGATGAATTGATGATAAAGGAATCGATGGAGCGATGATCCAGTACCGGTAGGGTATTCATGGGGATCGTTAGTGCTCAGATCAGATGGTGGGCATCGACGACCGCATGGATCGCGATGTGTTGAAATAAATGAATATGGTGACTGCGAAAGCAGGTTCTTCTTCTTGTTGCTATGCTGCTAGCGCTGCTGCAGGAGCATGCATGAGCATTGGTGGTCCAAGTGAGCCCTGAGCTCGATCGATCCAGCATGCATGCCGCAGTGCAGTGCAGAGTGTGCTTTTAGCAGGCGGAGGCTTTGCTCTAGTCTGCTGCTGATGCAGCAGCTGTAGCGAGTCCCAAGGCGAGTGTACTTGCTGTTGTTAACAACAAGTTGGTCTTTACTGTGCATACCTTTGTTTGGCGCCTTCTCAGTCTCAGAAGCATGCATGCACAGCCTGCACTATGAGTGATGAGTGTGAGAATAATGCAGAGAGAGATACTACTACTATGTGTAAAGACTGATGGATCTGATTAAAGGGAGGGAGAGAGAGAGAGAATACAGTACTATAATGCAGTGCAATGCAATGCAATGCAAGCAGTTGGAAAAAGGTGTGGCATTTCCGAGCCGAGTAGGATAGCGATGTGTGGGGATGATGCAGGGCAGGACTGCAGCAGGAATCAAGACAGGATTGCAGCTGCAGGCAATGGTGGAATTGATGAATTGAAGGGAGCTGGGAGCTGCAGGAAGAAAGGGGTCCTCCAGTCCAAAGCCCAGCCGGCACTGAATCGAATGCCTGACGACGGCGCCCTAGCAGATTTTTGCATCGGAGTGCGAGCAAAGCGCGTGAGCTAGCAGAGGGCTTTTCTTTCGGTCCTGACCTGGGTGTTTGGATGGGAGGGGCAAATTTTTTTGCCCAGTCCCATCGAATCTAGCTACACATATATGAAGTATTAAATATAGTTTAAAAAAATAACTAATTATACAGATTACGATAACTTTGCAAGACGAACCTTTTAATCCTATTTAGTCCATGATTTGATAATGTGCTGCTACAGTAAACATTTGCTAATGACAGATTAATTATACTTAAAAAATTTGTCTCGTGGTTTCCTGACGAGTTCTGTAATTTGTTTTTTTATTAGTATTTGAAATCTCCTCCCGACATCCCTCCGACATTCCGACGTGACACAGACAGAATTTTTTCCACACCATCCAAACACCCCCTAGAGCATTGCCACTGATGCATCTCCCTCCTCTCCTCTCCTCTCCTCGTGCGAACGCCGAACGCATGGCTGGATCCATACATGCCTCTGTCATTATGCTTTTCAGGCACATGCATGCATGCTACTAAGCAGCAGCAGATCCATCATCTCATCTCATCTCATCTGATCATAAAGAAAACATAGTTAACACCCTCTCCTATCCTGATCCTGATCCTGTCCTGATCGCGTACAAGGTTGCATATCAGTAATATCATCAGCGATCGATGATGCATCAGCTGGACCATGCTCCTCGTGCATCCAGGGAAAGGAATTATTAATTGGACGTTCATCAGTCTTTGTTTAATTTGCCCAGGAACAGGAGGAATCAGATAGAGTACTGTTTAGTATTAGTTAACCTGATTGATGGACAAAGATGTGGATAGAGATAGACGACAGAGATCATGCCGTGCCACTAAAAATGTACTGTATGCAAGTCTCTGTTGTTGTTGTTTTTTTTTTTTTTTGAGGGCCCTGCATGTATGGATCCTGAGGTACTAGCTTTTCTGGGTGGTGGCATGGCATATTTGTCCATGAAACCGGTAGATATCAAAAGGCAGATGAAAGGCCCTGCTCATATATGCAGTATGTTTTCTTCACTTCAGTGCAGCGCAGGTGCTTGCAGAGGAGGGGCATCATGCCGTCCATGCATGTCAAAAAGAGAGGAGGACGGCTGCTCGATGATGCGCCGGCCCAGGCCAAGTACAGTACTAGCACTAGTACTACTAGCCAGCCAGGACTGCAGCAGAGTGAGTAATAATACTTGAATACACATACTGAACACTGAATAGTATTCACTCCATTCTAGGAGTACTCCCTCCGTCCCTTTTTATTTGTCGCTTCGCTTCCCGAGACATAAATGCCGGTAATTTTAATAAATAATAAATATCATCGATTAGTATCATAATTAATATCATCGGAAAGATCTTTGGATCTAGTTTTTTAACAAAATTATTTGAAGATATAAATATTATACATATTTTCTATAAATCAAGTCAAACTTGTGGCACGCATCCCACGACGACAAATAAAAAGGGACGGAGGGAGTAGATCATAAGTTCTTCTACCTTTTCGAGATATATAACTTTTACTATCTATCTATATATAATATGTATCTAGGTCTACAGCCAAAAGCCCGAAACTATATATATCTAGAAAAGCCAAAATGATATACAAAATGGAATGGAAGAAGCAAAAATATATACAAGGCAGCCTTGCCAAATGCTGATGATCCATGGACGGTGGTGGTTGAGCATGAAGGTAGCAGCAAACCAAAAGGGATATTTGGTTTTCATTAAAAAAAAAAGGAAAAAAAAAGGATATTTGGCATCCCAATGCAAGTAAGGAGACTGGTGTGTTGTGTATGAGCAAACCAAAATAAGGTCAGCTACCTGCTCATCAACTTGGCTTCCTGCTAACTAACCAGCAAAATGCATCAGCCTCACCTCAGCTGCTCAACTGATGGATGATGAGAATGTGAGAGCCCCTGCCTAGCTAACAACTACAGTACTTGCTGCTCTTGGTCTTGGGACCAAGATAGGATCCAACAAACTTTGAATCTGCAGGCCTACCTAGGTAGGACTAGGATACTGTGCACATAGGCATATGATTGCCATCATGCCTTCTTTCTGCATGCAGGGCAATGCATGGACTTGCGCTTGTGTCGATGAGCTGAGCAGAGGAACTTGGGGTCGCTGCTGATGTGCTGAATGCTGACCTGACCATGTCTGTCACAGCCATACTATGGTAGTAGGGTATGCAAAACCAGATTATCAAAGACCTCTTTCTCGGCAGCCGTCTTCAGCAATCAGCACAGTGTGCAAACTGAACAAATAGCAGCAACATGCATGTCAGTACATCTTCAGCTGTCTCATTGTTACTGTATTATTATGTGGATTGTACCCATGCAAAACAAGATTGAAGTAGAGATATATGTGCATCTTCACTATATTTATTGTTATTTTTTTCACACCATTTCCATGCACTGATGATAGTCTGCAATTCTGCATTAGGAATTCAACATGTGAATTTGTTGCCAACTAAAAGGAACAAGTGTTTAGGAGATCAAATAACATATAGGTTCCTCTCTCTCTCTCTCTCTCTCTCTCTCTCTATATATATATATATATATATATATATAGGGATGCGCTAATTAGTCCCCTGGGTACTGAATAATATTCAATACCCGATCCCTCCGTCCATCCGCCGAGCCCGATTCTGCAACGCGCGAATTCCACCACGGGGCGGTTTTTCTATCGTGTGCCTCCCACGATCTGCCAGCTGTTTTTCCTTTTTTAAAAAAAAAAATTTGACGTCGTCGTTATCCAGCCGGTTTTCTGGTTTTTGATATTTCTATTTCTATAACGTGGTTGTTACTGCTAGTTTTCGTTTTTTTTTTTTATTTCTGACTAGATCGGGATTACTACTTTGGTTGTATTGTCGAGCCAATGTTAGGAACTTAGATATCCTATTATTTCTTATGAATTGAAATAAAATTTAATTTCCTCTGGAAAGAATGAATTTGGAGCTAGAAATATAGAATTTTATTGTTCAAAAGTGTTCAAAAATAAAGATTCGAGAAACAAATGTTTCGCATTGACAAGTATGACTACAATTATTGTGGTTCAAGAAAGGTATATTATTTATTTGTTAGCATACACTGCTGTAGGGATAAGATGTTATTCTATGAATGGCACCATAAGATTTGTTAAATTATTTTGTCATACAGTAAGGGCGATAAAAACAAATTTTTGCCCATGTTTCGACATCAGCACGCACACACACACAGACGGTGCACCGACACATACCCACCAGGTTCTATGAACATGCTCGGATGCTCCCAAACCTATTTACATTACTATAAACTATAAACAAGTTAGGAGTGCATGGCTAGTTGGCTACTTCAAGGTACAACAGCACTAAACAAGGCGTAAGCATTTGTGGTCCACTGGGCAGCGCATCTGTCGAGCAGCTAAACAAGGCAAAGTTCAAGGCTTCTCTCAGTCGACCTTCGTCCTGTTTAAGCAACAAGGAAAATGTGAGTGGTTTTGCGGTTTGAAAGCACCACAGAATAGGTAAATTTGCATGGAAAACAAGACATACCAAGAGCATTTAGTTAAACATTGCATAATTCGAGTGATCTAGTTTTTTATGGTTTGAAAGCACCACAGAATAGATAAATTTGCATGGAAAACAAGACATACCAAGAGCATTTAGTTAAACATTGCATAATTCGAGTGATCTAATTTTTTATGGTTTGATAGCACCACAGAATAGCTAAATTTGCATGGAAAACAAGACATACCAAGAGCATTTAGTTAAAAATGCATAATTCGGGTGATCTAATTTTGCATGATTAAAAAAGACAGACTAGATCTGGTGCCTACTCTGTTTCCAAACCTATTACGTGATGTTGGAGTTTGAGACTAGAGGAGACAAATTGGACAGTGATTGGCTGAGAGGGTGACGTCCCATTGTACTCACTACTACTAATCTGGAATCAAAGATAGTAAATATGAAACAAATATTAAGAAACTGAACCCAAAAACATAGAAATTCAGAAGGTTAACTGAGTGTGCATAGGCTAAAGCTGCATCAAAGAAACAATAGTAGGATATGGAGCGAGTATGCACCATGCCGCCCAATGGCCAGCATCCCAACTAAGCTGCACCTCCAACAAAACTCGTAGGATTCCAATAAAAAATAATTCTGTGTCAAGTAAGAAAGCTAAGTTAACTACTGCACATATAATTCATTGTAAGATAGGGTGAGAATTTGAATTAAAAAGGTATTGGCTTGTTTCATGGTCACAAATGGTGATAGGTATGATCCCAAAAAATTCAATTCTTATAAAAAATAGTTCCATGTGTGAACTTCAAAATACAAATTTTCCACTTTACATGATGATATTTGTGAAACAAGCTATATAAATCATAAAACGATATGGAGATATTTCACGGTTGCAAATATTGATTTTCAGGGTCGGCCTAGTCTAGTGGGGTTTATGAATGCGTGCGTGGATGTTGGCCTTCATATGGAATAATTAATTTAGGCACATCTTGCTTGTGAGATCTTATTGAATGAATCCCATGAAATGAAAAAATAAATAAAGCTAACTACCATAACAATAACAGGGCCTAATTTCGACAAAGCAGAGATGCTTGAAACAAAAATTCAGTTTGATATGGTGGCTTACACAATGGGGTTGCGTCATAGGTCATGATGAGCTCTTTGGAACGATGCGGTCATAGGCTTGACCACATCTTGGTGTAGCTGCATCAGTGATGGAACTCCATGAATCATTGAATCCTACTACTGTATCCCATGCACCTGCTCATGCCGCCACAACCAACGGCCTTGCTCCCGATGTCCTCCATGGATCCCGCTGGGAACCCGTCTATTTGAGAACAAAGAAATCAAGTAATGAGCGAAAGCATCAAAACCAAGCATATTGAATCGGTGCATGGGGTTGTGTTGCCAAAGGAAGATGTATGTGTTCATATGGCAGAGGGTGATTTAGATAGGGGAATCACTGAGAATTCAAGGTATGGCAGGGCCATGCCATACTGAGAGCTCCACCCCTGACAGGGGCAGCCATGCATATTTGTTTTAAATCGACATTTCATTGTTTCACTTACGGGTCAACCATAACTTCAATTCATTAGGTACCGCAAGAGGCACGGAAAGATTTATATTTCAGTTTAAACATTTGTTAATTGGAATCTTAGTACATCAAACATTTTTGACATGGAATTAATCTAAGTTAAAGGGCTCATAAGATCATGACTTGCAAGAAAACATCTTGAATCAGTGAGAAATAATGTTGAGTGCCCATTGGCTCGGAAGTGAAGCAAGCAATTCACCTACGGTTGCCACAAACCTTCAGAAGAGTAGAGGCTCTATATACATTATAGATCAGTGTACAATGGATAGCCAACAAATAAGACCTCCGAGCATCTACTAGACTGCCATTACAGAACTTCAGGATGCTAAATATCCATTTTTGTAAGTGGCATTAAATATACTATACAAGCTAAAGGCAATAAAGATTTTCAGCACACCAACTAACAAGAGCAAATTAGATCACGATTTAAGACGAAAGTTTGGATTATCAACACAGGACAAAAAAGGTGATAATATAGTGGGGGTGCAAGAACAGGGTTGACCGCCACTATAAATTTTATTGAAGTAAAACAAAGGGTTGCATAAAAGGAAGGCCAAAGAAAGGAGGCCCAGCCAAGGCCAAGAAGAAAACCTAGAATCCTACTCTCTTGTAGATTAGCATACTGATGGGCTGCAGTAAAAAATCATCGATCAAGATGGATTGTGACTACATACTAGTTTGGTGTGCCTACTACTATCGAAGCTTCAGAAATAATTCCTCAAATAATCGGGAACATAAAAAACATAGGATTATGAAGAGCTCGATAACAAATATCCTTGCCAAAAAGAATATTTCCGAATATTTCTTCAACAACAGCAAGTTCAGGAAATAAATGAAGGTGATGTTTGCATTATTTATATGCGATAATCCTAATTAAAATGCATATATATTCTACAGGACCAAAGCCAGATGAATATTTCAATGAACTTTGGGCTGCATCTAGAAACACATAATATTCTTATTAACACTACTAGTTGGGAGTTGCAGGGAAAAAGGTTAGCACTAACTAGGGCAATTAGAACAGTACAGTATGTGTATTCAAGTAGCATAAATACAATTCCGTCTATGTCCTTTGGCGCTTGGTAGCAGTGATTTGACAGTGGCATCATTGCATAGATGGGGTGGGTCGCTAGGATTTCAAGGACTTGAGTTTGTACTTCTCTGTTAGATGGAATTACGGTGTAGCCCTGGTTTTTAGTCCATGGAAAGAAACTAAGAGTGAAACCGGGTGCATTTACAAATCCTATGGGAAGTATGAGATAAAAGGCATGAGTTGATGGCGATTACTTGAGGAAATCTGGGCCATAGCATAAAACCGGTGAAGGTCAACAGGTATTGGGAACTGATTTTGGGTTGTTTTTTGAATAGCTTATGGAAAGGTATTGTGTCTCTTTCAATATGAATTTGAAAATAAGCGCATATTCTGCTAGAGTTCTCGAATGGAGTCTAGTTCCAAGACTGCATCATGGGTGTGAATCACTCGTTGACCACTGATTTAGAATGGCAATAAATTTAATCCGGCATGTTTAGAAGGCATCTTGATTAGATGGGTGTGTTAACAGAACCCTGGTAGCTAAAGAGACAAATGGGCAAATTAGGAGAGCACGTATCAGGATAGTGCTGCTACATTTGAGAATCTACATATCCAATATGTAAGATACCAGCAAGCCCAATACAATCAGGAAAGAAAATGTGGGAAAAAAACACAAATAAAGCCGCATAGATGAATACATTAAGTGAAGCACTATAAATCAAAGAATCAATCGAGCTGATAGGTGGGAAATGAATTGCCTATATGCAGTTAAATGGATTGAGATTTGTGTAAGAGAGGGCAAAGCTAAAAAAAGAGAACACCTCAAGAAAGAACTTTTTGAATTATTTGTTACATCCATAATGCAAGGTACTTTTTAAAAATATAAAAAGAACATCCAGGAAGAACATGTAATGTGGAGAATAGCATTCTGAATTGTTGTTACACTATAATGAAAGGTACCTTTTGGAAATATAATAAAAACATCCAGATCACATGTGGAGAATAGCAGCATTCATAGAACCAAGCCAGTAGACATTCCCAACAGACTATTTTTTTCTTAAGCTAACCTATGATTTTCAGAATTTCTGAAAGCGCTATGGTGCCAAACTCGAATGAATTACCAATTGACCTCAATTTTTAAGAATGCCAGTAACTCAATTAAGATAAGGGCTGCAAGTAATGGCAAATAAGCTGAGTAAACAGCAGGCACACTTGAAACTGTATCAAGAAAGTAGCTCAAGGCGACAAACTGCATTCACACAAACTTGAAACCAACTCAGGGGACATAGGCTGCAGAAACACTCACTTTAAAAGGTACTGCTATATTGCTATCGAAGGATTATGACCCAGCTGTATCTGCTAAGATCGCTTTTTTGCGGCTGTCTTATGAATAAGTGATTCCAAAACCTGAAATTGAGGAAATGCAGTTACTGAATGATGAACCATGTTTTTTCCCAATGGAATCTGCATTCTGAATAATCGAAGTATAGATAAAACAGGTTAGATTGAGGGATGAGGACAACTTGTTTTAATCTAGCTAATCTTATCCAGCACCATCATCAATAAAAGCTAATATGTAAGACGGCTGGTGTTTATCCTCTTCCTATGCTGGCTAGGCAAGGAATTAGCCATATAACATCCAAGAACTTATTTAGTTTCAAGCCTTGGTTTGTAGCACCTGTAAAAATATCGGTGCTTGTACACATTTGATGGGTTTGGGTCAGAAAACTACCAGGCAATATCCCATAGGTACCCATGATCCATCAAAGGAAGGCCACCTGTGATCAATTTATTTAGACATGACAATAAGATGTCATCTAAAAACAAAAGAAACATAAGAATTCGAGAAATGATTCTCACTTTATAATAGAAACGGCAAATATGTCTACGAAACTGATCTGAGAATATGTTGAAATGGTAAATTGTTAGCATCGACCATCACGTTCATAATAATAGGAGTAACTTACACAGTTGACACTTCGAGTTCCTCGTGGAGCATGTTTTTAGCTCAACTGTTAACCTGATAAGCAGCAAGTTCAATTAAACGAAGAAGCTCCAATTTCAATCTGTCAGGACAACTTTAAAAAAAAAAAAGAAGCAATTTTACTATTTGTTCATGTAAAGCACACCAAATCGAAACAAAATAAGCTAGGACATCATATTTACATAATCAACTGTGGTTGGATCGCAAGACCTCACGAACCTGACACTCGACCGGCAGGTGGAATTTCGAGCGACGTCGCTGTGCACGATGCGCCGCTTCGCCGGAGGCCGGGGCAAGGCAGTGGCACCGACGACCCATAGGTTAGCACCGCGCCGCCAGGTGGGCGCTGGCGGGCGGTCAGGCCTCCGCGTGCCGGGCTTGTCCGTGTCGGGGCTGCCGTGGCCGGGCTTTCCTACGATGGTGTGCCGCCGCGTGAGGCCATCCGAGGCGAGACCGGGCCCGCCGCCGCCGCCGCCGGGGACCGCCAGTGGCGCTGTGCTAGGGCTGCCGCGCTACGGGGGCCGCGTGCCTCCGAGCGGGGCAGTACTGGGCGATGGGGACGGCGAAGCCGCGCGAAACGGCGCGATCAAAGGCCGCGGAGGCCGCGGATCCCGCCTTGGAGGCTGCAGCTGCATCGCGAGCTGAGCTAGTGAGGCGGGGGGGCGGCGCGAGCCGGGCTCCTCCGGCGAAGGGGGCGGTGAGAGGGCGCTGCGGCGGAGGGGCGGCGTGGGCTCGCGGCGACGGAGGCGGCGGCCCCGAGCGAAACCGGCACCTCGGCTCCTCCACCCACGATCTGGATTCTGGAGATTACATATTAAATTAAATTAAACTAAAGGAAAAAAAAGGGAGCGAAAAAAAAATGAGGAGGAAAGACGGATGTGTGTGGGGCAAAGCCCGCCCGCCAAGTGGCTCGATTCGGGGCTCGTGGACTGTGGGTCGGGTATCGATTATTATTCTATACCCAGGGTACAGTATAGAATAACTATATATATATATATATATATATATATATATATCTTGATAAGGAATTTTAATTTTTTGAGAAAAATCTTGATAAGGAAATGGAAAGAGGATCAAACAAAAGAAAGACACAAAATGAAAAGCTCAGCCCCGGCCCGGTCTCAATTTCATCTCTGTACCAGCCCACAAGGCCCACTACAGTGGAGCCCAAAACGGTACATATAAACGACCAGCCTTTGAAGTTGACCGTGAAGACATCAGATACATGCATGCACGGATTTGATCTTAGTCTCAATCTTTGTGCTTGCGAATTCACTTTCTGGTATTAATTCATTGCAATTTGCAACTCAACAGAATTTACCAATTAATGTTCAGAATTTGAATTGAAGAAACGGAAGACGTATAGCGTGACGTCTCAACACAAGTTGCGTTATATTTTACCATATCTGCTTTGCGTGTACACCAAACAGCGATCAAAGTTGCAAGATATATATCTAGATAAGAGTACTAGAGTAGTACGTGCAAATATGTATAATATATTTTGCACCTTCAGTTATTTATATTAAACGCTAAGAAACAAACTAGGGGTTATTGTTGTTTGGCTACTGTATTATATATATTATGGCTATTGTTTGGTAAAAGTGCAAGTGTGTCAAGAATCTCATCCTGATCCACAGGTTATGTGCAACTCATGAATCCAGAAAGAGCAAAGGAACAAAAACAAGGCCACAAAAATTATTGGCGGTTGTTGGTCCTTTGGCAAGCATGAATCGAGATGACTCGTTTCACACGTTTCTATTGCTCCCTCCCTCTGTTCAAAAAAGATACAATTTTCACTTTTCAACTGTCAAATGATTTAAAGTTTGACTAAAGTTATATAAAAATACTAAGATTTATGATATAGGATAAATACCATTAAATTTATTATAAAATATATTTTCATAGTAAATCAATTTAGAGACATAGATGTTAATATTAATCACCATAACCTTGATGAAGGTTAAGCTAGTTTGACTTCGCACAAATTACATAGTTGCATCTTTTGATGGAGAGGAGTATTTGTTAATTTAAGGGGTTACAATTAAAAAACAACCATTTTTTGTATTGTTTCTAGTCATCCGATTGTTAGATTATAGTCCAACATCAGAAATTTATAGCGAGGAGTACAACATATGAGATAAGATATATCTCACCCATTAGGTTTGTGTGAGCGTGATAACTAAGGGACAATACATTTGAATATCTAGCTATGAAGAAGTTCGCAATCAGATTTCGATACCATAGTTGAATGGTGGCCTGGTGGGAAGCTGCGGGAACAATCAGCTTTCAAATGGAATAGTAATATCTATTTGGTGGAATGTCAAAAAAATAGATTAATATTTAACAATTAGCTTCAAACGCCAACATGTTGCTACTAATGTCAGAGGATTTAGCATTAAGAAGGACGGCACTTGCTCGAGTTCTGTAAAGGCTCTGTCTTTTCGGCTTATTTTGGCTCTTGGGCTCTCTGTATGTGCCCTTTTGCTATTGAAAGACACTCTTGTAATTAAATTTATTTGTTTTCTTCATAATTGAAAGACAGAGCTCTTGCCATTGCATTCAAAATAAATTCAAAGAAAACATGCACTATTCAATTCGTCGGTATACATGCCCTAAACCACTACAGGGACAGGGACACACTGAACACTTTTTTTTTTTTTTTACACATTCAATTTGGTACTAGAAATCTACAAGCAAAATCCCAAAATTAAACCTTTCACTTTTACAAGCACGATGCAAGGTTAGGTTATGCAGCTATGTACAGCCATCAGGTGATCGGCAAAATCCATGTGTCCTAAGAGGATTTCATCTTGTCCAAGTTGTGCTTAGCCTGCAAATCATAGACTGCATGAGCAAGAAATTCTTATCTTCCATTGCAACTTTAATTAATCTCAGCAAACAGATGTGAAGTTCGAAGCTCTAACCGAAATTGCTTCGATCTCCTCTAACAGGGGCTGGACAGCATACGCCAGCATCTTGGCATCTTCTGCAAGATCCTCAAAGTCTTGACAGTTACCCATCAGCAGAGCTAAGAAGAATTCTCTTTCTGGGATGAGCTTCAGTGCTACCTGACAACTATGCTCAACAGATTAGGTCAGTGAAGAAAACCAAACCTACTAATCCATCGCACAATCAGCTCAGCAAGCATGGTCACAAATGTAAACAACAAACAAGTGTGTCTGGAAACAAAAAAAAATCAGAAATAAATGTTCAGGTGATACCTTGTAAGCAGCTGATGAGATCCAGCCATGCCATGGCTTCAGAGTATTTCCATAGGCTTCTTCAACAATCTCTTCCAGGCTCAACTCAGGAGTTTTCAGCAGCCTTTCCAGTAAATATTTTGAGAAATTTATCGACTTAGACAGCCAGATTATAGCTCTGGTGCAGCTTTTGGTCTTCTTTGCTGTCCCCTGCTCCATTTCCTCAGTAACTATCGCCGTCAAGCTCCCATATTTGGAAGAGTCTCTTTCAAGCAGATCTTGTAATCTCTATGGGAGGGATATCAGAGAGGCAATTCTAGGTTAGTGATTCGAACAAATGCAAAGGAATCGGTGACAACTGCAGAGCAACTTAGGAATAAGTCTGTGCATGAAGTGGCATGCTCAGTGCAGAAATGGTTACCTGAACATTTTGCTGAATGTCTTGCCTCAGGACTAGCAACGTTGGTCCAATCCCATCTTCATTGAACAGAAGGTAGGGTTTGTCAGTTTAATCTGATTTTTCAGAAAGAGAGATATATAGTGGAGAGAGTAGCACAGGGAAAAAGAAACAGCTGAATGGAATATGTTACTTTTCCAAGACTTTGTGTCTTCTCAATGTACTGTTCTTGGGAATTTTAATAAAATCTTCCATTATAGAAAAAAAAGGTTAATGACAAGCACTATGATGTCTGAAAAACAAATCATTTGGGAAGGGCTATGGCACTGCATCACTGGTCACTGTACACTGTATGCCAACCTAAAAGAAATATCTGTCTGAGAAAGAGATTTAAAAGAATTCCCCCCCTTGCACATTTTGCATGTCTAGTTCCATGTCCAATTTGGTGGCATCATGACAGAAAAAGGCCAAATGCCTCTGGGCCACTTATTTACTTGAGTTATCCATTCCCTAGAAGAATCCATCAGGGCATAAAGGGTGTATGCAAATTCTCACATCCCATATATGACAACACAATGAGGAATGCTAAACTTCCCTCCAAAAAAATGAGGAATGCTAAACCTGACCCACAACACATGCATACAGAACCTGCATAGAAACGACCAATTTTTTCCCCATTTGTTCAATGCAAAGCAAGAATCAAAACAATAGCATCACTGTCCTGAGCAAAGGAACCTATCTGACTCTACTGAAAAGCTCCTCAGAAGAACGTACTAAATATATATAAACAAAAAAATAAAACAGTTGATGATTACTGATCAGAACACTAGACCTACTGAAAGTCTGAAACTACCTGACAATCGATCGAAATAATCCCTACTGAAAATGGAAAAAAAAAATTCAGTACAGAACTTGCATATATAATCAATTACTAACCAAGGACATGGATGAGCTGCTTGGAGACAGAGAGGAGGTCCATGGTGGATGACTTGGGCTGCTCCTGCACTTTCACCTGCTGCACCTGCACCTGCTCCTCCTCCTCGTCTCCTGGACTGCACAAACGGAGCTCTTCCATGGCCAACCTCAGCTCAGACTTGCCCTTCTCCATCTCCTTCCGTTTCCTCTCCATCTATCCTCCTACCACTACCTTCCTTATCACCTGAACACCCTGTGCCTCAGCTAATCCACTACTTATACACACAGAACAGAAGCAAGCTCATTTGCTGACATTTCTTGGGACAAATGATGGGGTCAACTTCTAGTTTCTGTCTTTTTCTTCTCCTTTTTTATTAAAAAAAACAGTGGTGTCTTGGTGTTCTTCATCACATCCCCCTCTATGTCAAGTCAGAACAGCCAATGGGGAATAATTGAGAGTAAAAAATGGGTGGTGGATCCTGTCCTCCTCGGCTGGGAGATGAATTTAATTGCTTGATGCAGTTGGCCGGGATGGACTAGTTTATTAACATTCACGCATTGCCGTGTACTTGTTATACTAATATAATCTCTTTTTATATGCATGATTGTTGGTGAAAGCTTTTGGCAACCTACACCCAAACTCCAGCCATGAAAATATAGATTCTTTTTTTAAAACCAAAAAAAATATAGATTCTTGAAGGTAAAGTAGTACATTTATTCTTGGACTTCTCTACATGTTAGTCAAGTGGGTTATGTTTATTGCAATGACAGTGGGCTTAAACAAATCCCATGATAAGTCCCTTTGGTGTGAATGTGATTACAAGAAAAGAAAAGAAAATGCAGTGGCAGAGTTTGTGACACAGAGAATGAACCATACTTAGTCCCTCTTGAACTCTTCTTTCCTGCAATTTAATACAGCTCTTGCGGATAATGCAAACATTTTGTTTTGTCAATGGGTAACTGGGAACCAATAGAAAACTGAAGCTGAGCTTTGTTCAGTTCTTCTAGAGCCTTTGAGATGTTGGCCTTTGTCTTTTCTAACATCCTTTCCTGCCCAGCTAACCCACGGCCAGATCCATGCGTTCATCGCAGAAACGGATTATTCCTAACAGGGGTTTATGTATGTACCCTGATAGTTACATTTTCCACTTGGATGATCCAATCAGTATTCAGTGGGCTACTGCAGCTAACCTAAGCTAACAGATACAGTATATTAATTTAGTTACATCCATCCTTGTGATTTGTGAATCTCTCGGTCAAATAGCCGAATAACATCGACATGAGAGTATGTGACCATGAGTCCATGACAGCATGACTTGTTAAAGATGAAAACCTTAGCGCCCTACCAAATGTTAATTGAGGGGGAGTGTGCCAGAAACAATCCGCAGGTAACTAAAGCAGGTGAACCCACAGAATCTGCTCCCAGGGCAATTTGACCTGACCACACATTGGCCAAATTAAGCAAAGTCAAGCAATACTAGTACTAGTACTAGCTAGGACTGTAAATAAATTGGAGAAAAACTACGATCGCCATCTGTGTGTCATGGAGATTGGAGAGTATATATATATATATAATATCAGCAATGGAAGAATGTAGGCATGCAATGAGACATACAGTCCTATCTAATCTCCTAGAGGCTAGCTGGGTGCCTCCTGCACGGCACCTTCCTTTGCGAATTTGTGAACCAATTGCAGTCGAAAGCACAGCCCTAGAATAGTAGTATATGTGCACCACATCACATGACTTCATCAAGTTTACATGTGGCCTATGAGATGAGAGCATGGTTGCTTACTTGCTTTGCTTCCTCATGTCACATGAGATCGGTTGACTTGGATGTGCTGGCTCTGTCTCAAAAGATAATACACTTCTCACTTCAAATTTGACCAAATTTATAAAAAAAATACTAACATTTATAGTATCAATTATATTATTAAGTTTCATTAGACTAATTATAGAATATATTTTTTATAGTAAACATATTTAGAGACATAAATGCTGATATTATTTTCTATATACTTGGCCAATTTTTTTTATACAAAAAGGTGGCTTGTCTTAAACCTAGAATTACATACTCCTACGATTCTATTTGACGGGGGAGTATATTGACATATGAATGCAGCCATGTATATAATACTAGCATAGCATTGTTGCGATAAGATCGAAGGAAACTTAGAGATATACACTAAAGTTTCTGCAGTTTGCAGTTTTAAATGTTGTCAGTACACATCCATCAATCGTGGTGTTCCATGATGAGTAATCTTACAAAATGACGTGAGGAAATAATAGTATTAGGACCAGAGTCCTGCCGGCAGCTGTATTTTTGAACAGTGGGGGTGGAGGGGCTAGCTGTGTGATGAATCCATATTATTCTTTTGAGCAGTCTGAATGAACAAACAATCTGAATTTGAGTGAACAAGGAACCTGAATGAAGAACAAGAAGCAGCAAGCAGAGAAAGTCTGGTGATCAACGGAGGGTTGGGTTAGATATATGATGATGACGACGATGTTCACTCAATGATTGAACTGAATCGTTTGTTGAGAAACCCTTTTCCCAGCCTTTATTTGCTAGATTCTCCGCTGATCTTATTTGTGCTCTTGTTCTCCGGCTGTGACGTTGACGATTAGCCTTTTCTTGTGTCATTGTCCTAGGAAACAAGAAGAAAAGGAAAGAAAATTAGGAAAATATATGAAGACAAATGGAAAGTTATAATGCAGTGGTCAGAAGTGGATAGGCTAGCTGAACTAGTACAAGACATTGTGCGAAGTAAAATATGATGGTTGGAAGAATCCGCTTTTGAATCTAATATTTGAGATAGATTAAGAAATATTTGGAAGTAAATTAAATTAAGCTCTAGGAAATTAGGAAAATATACATAAGATCTAGAAAATACCTGAACATTGTAATTAATGTCTAACAAGTTCTAAAAGCTTTTCACAATAAAAACCTGAGATGCAACTAGCATTAATGCATTCAATATAATTTATGTTATATTTATGTCGGTTGCATCTCATATTCTTGTGTTGAAAATTTTTTTAATATGTGTTTAGGCGTTCAATGTTAAGAGAATTTTACATATTTTTACAATTTAATTTTCCTAAAGATAAATCTAAAATTTTGGGTGCTTAAATATGATTATTATGATTGATAACTATTTTTTTAGTGGGTTTCTCCTATCCCAGTTTATTTCTAGGATTTTCCTTGAAATTATCTAAAGCATATAGATTTCTTTTGTTGTATTAAAAACTTATTGAGTCTTTAGTGTAATTATTAATTAAAACATGACAGAACCACCTTGAATACCATTTATAACCAGAGCAGGAAGGTAATGTAAACAATTTTAGTTTAGAGTTTAGAAAAGCAGTTCATCTGATTATGAAGTTCGAGGAAAAAAACTTACATCAATAGTTTTAGCTGCGGTTGTGACCCAGAGGAAGGGCCCTAAGGCAGCCCAAGCAACATGGCATTTCTGGTTCTAGGCCCATGGCAGTTGGCAGCAATTAACGCCGGCCCAGGAGACAGAGAGCTCATGCCAACGTTAAGAGTTGGGACAAAAAACCGCGCTCTTCGAGTCCCACAAGATGAATGAGGCGCCAAATAATAAGATGGATTTTCATCTAAAAATAATAATAAGGTGGATTTAAAGGCTTGAAGCGAGTTTTTTTGTGAGTTCCCTTTTCTAAATAATAAACATATAATGACTAGAATTTTTTTTTATCTAGCAAGTCGAGCAATCATTCCACGCTATAATAACACTAACAGCGGCAAAATCTTGAGTCGATTCTTTAGAAGATTGAGTTCGTTTGCTCCATGAAGATGGTTTTTTTGTGGGGCAAGGTGGCCACCAAGCTTAGAGATATTTCTAGAATGGGTTATATTAGTTTCATAACAGTATAAGTGGGTAATTTAAATAACAATTAAGGATTACTTTATGTTTTTAATACATATTTAAGAGAAGAAAGAGACATTCTCCTAGTTTTGTTCTTAAGAGGATTGTGCTAAGCTAAAAATCTTAACTAGTGACAGGGGTCTCATTGAAGACTTCAATGTTCTAACAACCAATATAACTCATGGCATGTAGAGGTTATGCTCTACTTTAGAATATTTTTCAACTTCATTAAAAAATAGAATAAATCCAATGGCTACTATTGTCAATCACTCTTCCATAAGATCAATGAGTAAGAGCATGTTCGATATACATAGCTAGTTACTAGTTAGGGCTAAAAAATAGATTAAATTAGTTCTGGTCGGCTAGCTAGTCTTTTTTTTATTATTCCCAATTGGCTTGCTAGTTGGCTAATAGATAGACTATATTTTTTTTTGTCTAAATCTATCAATTAGCTCTTCTGTTTGAATACATAAAGTTAATTTTAGCTAATTTTTATCTAGCTAGCAATTAGCCCTTATATCCAACGGACCCTAAGTCAAGTATCTCTTGAGGCTTCAAGCCATTGTCTACTGCGAACACGTCCAGATTAATACGCTCTGTTATCCTCACGGTTCAAAGTGATATACCTGACTCTCTCTCTTTA
This sequence comes from Chrysopogon serrulatus, assembly GCA_015844335.1. Taxonomy (NCBI): domain Eukaryota; kingdom Viridiplantae; phylum Streptophyta; class Magnoliopsida; order Poales; family Poaceae; genus Chrysopogon; species Chrysopogon serrulatus. The sequence continues at coordinate 54,552 of JADLZL010002191.1, forward strand.
TCCTATGGACCAATAATAGACACATTCTTGTACTCAATAAGGTTGTATACTACAACGACCGCCATTTATACATTGTAGTTGTAGAGTAAACAACTTAGATATATCCTATGTAGCGGAGGACGAATTTGGATTATCAAGCATGCGAAAAATAGCATGACATCAAATTGGTCTTTTAAGTTGGTTTTTAAGGCTATGGTGAATACATGACGAGTCTTTAGGGAGTCCTAGGACGTTATAGTGATGGGTAAAAGACAAGAAATGACAAACAAGTCAGTATCCAGAGTTCCACACCTTAAAGCGATAGGTGAATGTGAAATTTGACACTTTTAATAGGTAAGAAGTGATGATGGATCCTTACTTGCTTCTGGCTATGACTTTTGCAATTATGTAAAAAAATGTTCTAAGAACACTCTGAACAATAAAATCAACTTGTTAGCCTATATGAACTTTTAAAGAATAAAATAGAGTACCTTAACAATTTGTATAGGGAACTGTAGGTGCATATAGATACATGAATCAAAGGAAAGTTTATGAGCTTAACTTCCTTACTGAATAATATGAGACTATGTAGATTTTTTTTGAGAAAAATGAGACTATGTAGATAGATGACAATTGATGAATATGGATACGAGAAATATCTCTAAGCCTTTAAAATTTCTGAGAAAAATCTAATCAGCGGCTAACCAGTTCTAAAATCTTTTCACAATAAAAACAAGAGATGCAACTAATCAACAAGTTTTAAAAATGTGTTTATATGTTCATAAGAATATTTTTTGAGAATTTTACATATTTTTTGTATTAGTAAAGCTATTTTATAATTTGTGGAAGCTCCTACATATTTTTTCATGATTTATTAATGATTTATTTGGATGTATCGTGCCCTAGTTCTTTCTAGGATTTTTTTAAAGCTTAGAGACATTTTTGTTGCTTAAAAACCTTATTAAGTGTTCATTATAATTTTTATTTAGAATTTACAAAAGAACATTTAAAACCATTTCTAACCAGACCAGGGAGATAAATTCAATGACTGTACGAGTTTAAAAAAGCAGTTTGTTCTCATTTTACAATTCGAGGAGAAAACTTAGACCACACATCATAGTTTGGAGAGGCAGAAATGACTTAGCAGCGGCTGTGAGCCGAAGGGCGTTGAGGCAGCCCAAGCAGCCTTGCACTTCTGGGCCCATGGTAAGGACGCCCTTTTTCCAGCATTTCTGCTGGGCCGAAAGCCGCATTGTTGGAGGCCCAGAAAATGAATGGGGCAATCAACATTATGGTTCTCTCAGGGGATGTTTGGATTGGCTAGGATAAGAATTGGGATGGGGATATCCTCCACTCGTAAAAGGTATTATTGAATCCTAGCCATTCATTTTTTACATCTCATTTAATCCTAACCGTTCATCTATTTCCCTATCCCTATCCCAATCCCTATCACTTCTATCCAAACAAACCCTCAGCTCGTTCTTTACATTTAAACAACTTTTATTTATGTTGTGTGTGACTGTGTGTGTATGATGATGATGATGAAAGAGAAAATCAGCCGACTGACCAATAGAAATTTCGTATACAAAATGCAGTGAATTCTTTTTTTACCACCGCATCGCCGGTTTACTAGAAGATGATGATGCAGTAACAATGTAACAGCTCGGATAGAGAAATGTTGCTGCACCATTTTGACCTCCTTAATGAATCAGCAGCATCACTATCACATTAATTAGTACCAATTCGTTGGTTGCCATGGCCAGTCACTGTGTATTCGTACGTTGTTGGCAATGCAGGTAGTTGTTGCGGTAGGTGATCTTACTGACAGCACTGTACACAGTACTATCTATCGATAGTAGGCACCAAATCACAAATACTAAGCAGTAGCACTGTACGTAAAATGAACAAGCTAATATATGCCGCCGGTGCCACTGAAATTCTGAAACTGATTACTGATAGATTTTGGCTGACAGCCAGTCTTACCATGGCTGGTAGCTGGATCTGGATGGATCAGTATTCAGTTGTGCTCTGCTACTAGCCTACTGCTGCTTAGTACTAGATCTTCTAGCTGGCTCAGACGACTGCTGCTGGCTGTCTGGGCTTCCAAATGTGGCTACGGAGACAACTGTGACACTGGGCTTCCAAACACAGCTTGGGCTTCAAATTTTTGGTTACAAAATGCCGCGAGTTTAATTGATTTATGAAGCTGCATCATCAAATTTACCCTCTGTCAATGCAGGTCACATAGCAGTGATGCTGGATTAATTTGGACCCGACAATGATCCACGAACCTAGCTGGAGTAGTGTCAATGGCTAGGAACCTTCACCGTAAATTGCCCAAGGTTAGTTAATTCTCCATGGTCAGGCTAATTAACACACAACTAGAATACAACACGTTGTAGGGTGTAGTATATGCCTATTTTACATTGACAGTGGAAGGTTGGTTAAGAAAGATGGACATGAACGGACATTGCAGTTGTATGGACTATGGAGTATGTATATTTTGGAATCATAGACAACAGTACGAACAGAATGGATGGAAAAGTAAAACACACAGCCGTGCCCACGACGACGGCCGTTGTGATGAAAAGTGACAATGTGACACCTCTCGGTTTCGGTACTGGATTCCATGCATTTTACATACAAGATCTTTCAGCATCAAGCAATGTAATCTTCTTTGACAAGTGTCAAACTAGTACTAATTAGCATGGGTTGACTAATGGCGGACTAAAGTGATTTGGCTAGGCAGTCGTACAAATATATGTGCTTCCTTTACGACTTTAATCCGGTGGGGCAGCAGACCTAGCTGGTAGCTAGATAGTGCTTCCGGTGCACACACACTGACATCAACGAACGTACTGGTAGTGGTACGGTTACGTCGTTGCCTTGGTGGTTGGTGTCCATAAAAACAAAGTGCCAAACTGCCAATATGTCACTGGTACAAGGCTACCAAACCATAATTAAACTCAAGTAAGATTTAACCTGTTTGGTCGGGCTTCTCTCGGCTCTAGCTCCATGCTACGATGGCCGAGAAGTCGGAGAATAAAAAAGGTATCTACTAGTTCATTTGGAAAAGAGAGGGAAAATGACTTTGTGAACAGTATTATAAACAAAACATGAGTTGGAGGAGGTGAAGCCCTATAAGGTCTTCTCCAAACCAGCCTCTAAACATGGTGTATATAATTTAATCCAATTACCACCAACCAGGGAGGATCTATCATCATACATAAACTCCATTGTTGTTATATTATATTAACAACGTCGGAAATCAGGAAAAAACAATCTAGATAGATTAGTCTGCCTATCTTCTAGCAGCTCTGCTCCCCTAGTGGCGTTGAAACCTCAACTCTGTCCGCCACCTTGTGCTATTTAGCTACACGCACATGACAATGACGCTTAACTCCCACCAGCTACCTCTTCTTCATCTAATGTGTGTGTCTACATCATGCATTTTGTCATCGGTTGTCATAAAGACAGTCATGAACTAACAATGTAGTTCAACACATCATAACTATGAACATACATACCTTGTCGACTAATCTATCGTAACCGGTTTACCACCAACCAATCTAATTATTACTATCAATCTTTCTAAGTTCTATTGTTATCGTCCATATTAATTCAAAGGCAGCTCCTACTACTTAAACATTGGTTATTGTACTAGTCAGCTTGTTCAAGTGCAGCCTGCCAGTGTTCTACAAGAGGAGGCATGGCCACAACCATTTTTTTTTTTTCAATTTTTCTCCTCTCACACCATTTTAGTCGAACATGGCCATATATATAGGGGGGGTAAGGTTTAGTTAAAAGCAAGGTCGAAATGAGCTCCTGTTTCCTCCCTCGACACTACTGTTCCATTCGTCCTTGATACGACGAATAACCTCCTGATTGTGATCGGATCGATTGCTCTAAATTTGCTGCTGCCGGATTTGTGACGCCCAGCAATTCCGTCCATTACAGGCCCACCCACATCACCAGCTCTATCCTTGCTGTCCACGCGCAGGTGACACACGCAAGCCCACACACTGCCACGTGGGCCCAATCGCACACGGGCCCCGCCAGCCAGTCTCCCACCCCCACCCTACCCGCGTGTGCGCGTACGCCGCCGAAAGCGGTTCGCTCGCCTGCGTCCAGGCTAGCACTAGCGCTGCATGCAGCGCGCGGCGCGGCGTGGGCCGGGCCCACCCACGTGCCGCCCCACCCCACCCCACCCCCCGCGGGCCACTCGCCGCTGGGCCCTGGGCCCTTCTTCCTCCGGCCGGCGCCGGGTCCACGGCGCGTCGCGGCGGCCCCACGTGGCGGGCACACGGCGCGTCGGGCGGCGTGGACCTGGCGGGGCCCACTCGGTGAGCGGAGCGCACACGCCGTCCCAAGCTGTCGCACGCCCCCGCCCCCCCCCACCGCGCGCCCCGCTCTCGCTTTTTGTTGCCCCGCGTTTTTTGCGGTTAGGACCCTGTGGTTTTGTGATATTTGTTTCTACTTTGTCAGTGGACCGGTTCCAGATGGTCGTCGGTCAACTTTTCCATCCCCTGCATGCAGACACCGCATGCGCCGGTGAACACACGGTCATGGACCGTGCTCAGAAATTCAGATGCGATTCTTTGACAGGACTTTATGATTTTTTTTCTTTTTATTTGATTTGATTTGAATGGACGATGAACGAAACTAAATGTGGTTTCTCCCTGTACTGAGAAAGAGAGGAATCTCCATATAATTTATTCTTTGAACCCGTTGGGCTGCTGGTTTTTTCAGCTTGTCTTTGCCGCTAATGCTGTAGCCGGCTCTCACAACTTTACTGTAGTAGCAACCAGCAGCAGCCATGTAATTCATCTTTGAACCCGTTAAATTTTGGCGGTTTTTTTTCAGCTTGTCTTTGCCGGCCGCCGTAGACGGCTCTCACAACTTTTTATAGTAGTAGCAACCAAGAAGAACCATCCGCAAAAGCGTTTAACGGTGGTTTATAGTTTGAAAAAAATCCCCTTATATTTGGCAGAGCTCCAGTTCTTAATTATTAAGATGTGTTCAAACAAGCATCGATAATTGCCGAGCCAACCTTTAGTCATTGGCCAAGAAAACCGATGTTGTTTGGATTCTTGATGTATTATTTGGTCTGTCTATCTTACGAAGCCAAAGTACTGCTCATTTTACTTGTAGGGACGGGCGATCAATTTTTAGGCAATCATTTTGGCTGGTCAACACTTTAGTATGGCACAATCAAATCAAAGCTTGTTTGCTTCAACAACAGCGGTAATTGTTTCTGGGTGATATATGTGAGGGAGCTACAACCACATCTGTTATAATAAAAAATAGTTTTAATGTATTTTACAAACCATGGTATTTCTCTATAACCCTCGAGAATATTTTTGCGTCTAAACATGGCTATTCTTTACATAAGACATTGTGTGATCTTATTGAGTTTATTGGGGCCAACAATATCGCGGTCCGTGTTCTAATTAAGTATTGTTTCTCCAACTTTTTCTTAACTAAAGCATTGTAACGATGACACAACACGTAATAAGAACGAAAAAGAATGTTACTTTTAGGGGAAAAAAACATGCTCGGCCGGAGCAAGAATTGCGTGGAAAATTTATATAGTCAGGTGGTTAACCGGATGACGTGGCGGGAGAGACACGGAAGTCAATTGGTACCGATAAGCCCACACAAGAAAAATTCAGGGTGTAATTTGTAAAAAGACAAGACATGTCCTGTCCTTAATCCCTAGCTTCCAGACTCCTCCCTCCTCGGCCGCGTTCTCCCCCGACTGAGATCACTACGCGTGCCGCCGGCGCCGTGGCCGCGCCACCGCCGTCGCCAGCCAAAACCCACTAGCAGCACGTCGTGGGTCCACCTGCTGCCGATCTAGGTTCGTGCGCACTACCGCTTCCAACGCTCACTGCTCCCGCCGATGTGATCTTGTAGCTCCAGATTGCATCTCCCTCTTCTTCTTGCTCTTTCGGCTCGGGCAGAATGGCTCTTTTCTTGCTCACGGGCTGCTTTTCATGCTCAAAGGCGCGATCTTTACGCTCGGAATGGCTTCGTTGCAGGAGGCAGGGATCTCTTCTCGCCCTTTGCTGTGGAGTACGGGCCTGGATTTGCTCGAGAGCGAGAGGAGGCGGGTAATCGAGTGAAGGAGGCGCGGGGAGAAGATGGCTGCTGAAATGGTGAAGGCGGCGACGAGCGACAAGCTCAAGGAGATGGATTGGGCAAAGAACATCGAAATCTGCGAGCTCGTGGCGCAGGATCCTGGGTATGCTTGCCATTCCCCCACTCTCTTCCCTTTCTCCCCCTGGGTTTTCCCCTTTCGGAATCATTGGTTACCGAGTACCATTGCAACTTTGCTGGTTGATGGCTGTTGTGACTATGAATTCGATGTTGTACTCTCTTATTATTGTCATGATTTCTTTTGAGTGTACGGTGAATTGATCTTTTTCATTGCCAGTTGGCTGCGATTTTTTTGCACATAAGTGGTGGTTCATGGGCTGCCATTTGGAAAGGGTGTTTTTTGTTTACTTGAATGATGTATTAAGTTTCTGTTCCCTGTTACTGTCACCAGGAAAGCGAAGGATGTGATCAAGTCTATAAAAAAGTCTATAGGGAGCAGGAGCAAGAGCACTCAACTCTTTGGTGTTATGGTAAGCTATTTTCAAAGAACCAACCTTCTTGGATCCTGATTCCCCCATCAACTGGTGCACCATAATTATCTAGACAACTATGCTAGACACAGGAACACATTCCTTTTATATTTGATCATGGATCATGGACATGTAAGAAGGTAGGACGACTTGTACTTTTGCTCACCCAGTCACCCACAATGGAGAACTCCATGAAGGCAAAAAGAGCTACTCTTGCTAATGGTCACTGTTCATTTGATGTAAAAGCGGGCATGCTAGTACCTCAGATGTTTTATTGTCTGCTTGGTTAATTCTCGTCTTGGTCCTGATGTCACTGTACCTAAATGGCCTATCATTTTTCATTTTAAAAACTTTAATTAGCTCATTACATAATGTGCAGATGTGTTTCTATGATTAACCTTTAGTTTTGATTCAGATTCACTGCTATTTGTTTCAGTTATTGGAGATGCTTATGAATAATTGCGGAGAGCCTATCCACAGGCAGGTCATTGATAATGGGCTTCTTCCAATTCTTGTGAAGATAGTGAAGAAAAAAGGTAACCTTTTTTTTTCTCGCTGAATTTAGAATTTCAGTTGTGAAACCTGTTCTCATTTGAAACTTTACCAATTGATGTTGACGTAACACACTATCTTGGTTGCAGACGGATTTACCAGTTCGAGAAAAAATATTTCTTCTGTTAGATGCTACCCAAACATCCCTTGGTGGAGCTAAAGCAAAGTTTCCTCAGTACTATGAGGCATATTATGAGTTAGTGGTAGGTATCATATTTACAGTTCACTTATTTTGCTTGGTTTCCTTTGTTTTTTCCCATGTATTTCGTGTTGAGAAGTTTGGTAGCACTATGTATAACTGTTGGTGTATTATTCTTTTTTTACTAGAAGTTTTTGCTTGCTCAAGTGAAACAAATGTGCAAATTGGTCAATTTATTGATAAATATGTGTTGTCATAGAAATGTCATACATACTTCTGTGGTGCTGCTGTCTGCTCGGTGGTTGCAAGATTTATTCCTTAACCACTTCTATGACTCCAATATGTGCAGCACATTTCTTCTCTTCAGCACATTCTTTTTTTGTTAGCTTACAATAGAAAGTAGCTTTTTTTTTGGTTGTTGCAGTGTTTATTATGATATATAGCTGAAGCTGTCATTTATCTTGCCTCCATAGTCTGCTGGTGTGCAATTTTCAAATCGCCCAAATGTTGTTGTCACACGAGCAGAAGTGCCAGTCGCAGAAACGAGAACAGAACCAAATAATCAAAGTTTATCGACCCGATTGAATGAAGCCCAACAGGAAGTGCACACTCAGCCTGTTCCTGATGCAAGGTACTTTCTTGACAGAAATGTTAATCTTGAGCTGTACTGTATGGTACATTTCAATCTAACCACATCTCAAGATTCTTTTTGAAATTTTGGTGCCTCTATTTCTTTTGGTTTGTATGTCCTGTTAGTTACTGTTGCATGGTTAGCTAGCCTGTTAACATCCTAACATGTCAAAAATTTTGTACTGCTCGTATTTTTTTTTTTTTTCCGAGTGAATAATGATTAGGAGATTAATAGTTTTTTAGTGAACACGTCTTGATGATGTATTGCTGATTTGCTATGAGTCACTACGATCATATACTGCATGTGGTAACTTTATGTCGTGAATAACCATTGGTACACAGTTTGTAATAGCTTTTGATTTTCTTTTGGAATTGGTGTGTCATTTGGTAATGTCATGTGTTATTTTCTTTTTTCTATTCCATGATAAGTTCTGTGCAGCACAAGTGTCCTCAGGATGCCATGCTTAGGATGTGTGATATCTTTCATTATTCATTTGATACTTAGAAGAATATATAACTGGATCTGGATGCGACAATTTTTGCCCTGTTATGCCAATGTTCTATTCTAACAGTGCATTTTGATGTTTTTCAGTATAGTCCAGAAAGCTTCTAGTGTCGTGGAAGTATTGAGGGATGTGCTTAATTCTATGGATCCTAGGCACCCTGAGGTATGGTTAAATTAATATCCACATCATCAATATATCTGTACTCTTCTCTATTTTGATTGCTTGTTGGATCTTTGCACCTCTGTATCCTCTTGCTGTGTAGCTAAAGTGCTTTTACTCTTTAAAGATAACTTATGCCCTAGTACCCTGTTCTTGTAGGGTGCAACAGATGAATTTGTGTTGGATCTTGTCGAGCAATGTACGTTTCAGAAGCAGCGAATAATGCACCTTGTTATGACATCAAGGTATGGATCCAGTTTTATTACTGTTGCTTTGGCTTGGTGTTGGAATATCTGTGTACATCTATCACCTGTTTGTTACTTGTCGCTGTCTGCTACAGCCGCACTGATATTTTGTGTTGCCACTATTATTTGCTAGGGATGAAATGGTGGTATCACAAGCTATAGAGCTAAATGAAGAGCTACATAAGGTCCTTGTCCGGCATGATGCGTTGCTTTCAGTTCATCCGACCACAACAGTAGCTTCTAATGTAAAGGAGGAAGAGGAGGAAGAGGATGCTGAAAGTCTCTATCGGAGGTAGGATCATGCATACACCATTTTCCTTCTGAAAGATGGAAGGCAGCCTCTTACAGAATTCTCGTCCCTACGAAAACAGATTGCGGAAGGGGAAAGCTCTGTCGCAGGACTACACGGATGACTCGGTGCCGTCATTCCGATCCATGCCTGAGGATAAGCTGCGGCGGCCGCTGACCATCCAATCACCTCACCTCGACAAGAGACTGGGTGCACTGAACATCCGCTCGCCGGACCGTGAGGAGCCAAGGCTTGATCCCGCTCCGCTGATCCCACCACCACCTGCAAAGCACGCCGAGAGGGAGAGGTTCTTCAGAGAGAAGAGCATTGACGGCGTGGCCAGCCTTCCAGGCCACCTGAGGGGCCTGTCGCAGCACAGCCGGGACGGCAGCAGCTCGTGTAGCGGCAGCACTGATTATGGCGACTGAGGGGGGAGCAGCAGCAGCAGCAGTACATATAGGGTTCCCGTCTTGGGGTTGGTCTCCCACTTGGCCAGGCAGGCGATACATTTGGTGTTGCGCCGGGCCTCGCCATCTCCTTCATGCTGACCTGTGTACACTTGGCTTGGTAGCATTTTGTTCTTCGTTTTCACCTTTCCCTTTGGCTGATGACACTATTGGGAGACGATTGTGTTGGTGTGGCGTTGTGGGTTCTGTTCTTTCAGATCTATAGATGATTGTGATCTACTGCATGGGGGTATGCTTGGGTCTGAAGCATTGTTGAGACTTCCCCCTTTTGGCTTTCTGCTCGTGTGTGTGGTGTAGCACTAGAGGAGGTCTGTCAGAGGCGTGCGTGCTGCTGCTACTCAGCTTTAGTAGATTCAGTCAGATTGCTGCTGCCGGCCACAGCCCACAGGGCACCAAAGTGGTCGGTCGTTATCTTTGGGGAAAGTTACTGTGCAACGCATGCGAGAAACCCACCTTGAGCTGTCTATAGTTGGAAAATTTTGGAAACCCAAAGTTTTAGACAAAACTGTGTTTTTCTTTTTCTTTTTCTTTTTTTTGAAAACGATGGCAAGAGCTGTGTTTTTCAGTTAAAAGAGTGGATAAAGACAACGGAGACTGGTTTGAACGAAGGATTGCAAAAACAAAGGATTACGAAGAAATAGGAACGAGGATGCAAATGAAAACTGAAAAAAAAATACAGGGTTTCAAACACATAGCGATGGAAAGTTTGAGGCGTTTGGATTGCAGGAAAGTTGCGTTCAGTTATTTATTTATTTCAAAGTTCCTTTCCTTATGGAATGAGTTCTATCAATAAGACAATAAGCAACGGAATGTGTTCTTTCAAAGTTCCTACTCGGTTCCTTTCCTTATGGAATGTGTTCTTTCAAAGTTCCTGTGAAAATTATTCAATCCAAACAGGCTCAAGAGGCCCTAAACAGCCACCGCGGCGCAACATTCAAGAAGACAATAAGCAACGGAAAGCCACATTCAAGAAGACAACAAACAAAAGGGAAGATTCGACGATGTGTTCCTTGTCCTTACCTTGCTGCTTGGAATCAGTTCTCCAGTTCCGCCCTTTTCAGATTCTATAAAAAAAAACTGCACAAATTTAACCATTGACTTTTTTTTTAACTGCAACTGATTGATTCTGCGAGGGTGACTGGCACAAAATGGACTGAGAAATGCGGCTCAGTTCGGCCCACTCAAATGGAATCCATTCTAACCACTTCTCCTCAATTGCACGGTCACGTATTCTAGAGAATACGCCACCAGTGTTGGGTCACGGGTAGCTTGCAACATCGTCCACGTGCGTCTTCTCCGCCGTTCCTCTCGTCTCCTTCCTTGGGCGCTCGGCTCGATCCATCTCGCGTGGCGCGCGCGCGGGACGGGGAGGAGGGAGGCGCGGCGGGGAGGCATCTCGCGAGATGGCGGCGGGGGCGGCGGAGGCGGACGACCCGTCGCTGGCGGCGACGCTGGAGAAGTTCCGCCTCTACGAGACGCGCGCGGTGAGCAAGCAGCACCTCACCACACCACCTGCCTCCTCCTCGTTCCTCATTCCCCATCCCCATCGGAATCGCTCATCCGCCCCGGGTTGCTCGCTGGGCCGCAGAGGTTCTACGTGATCGGGAGCTCGCGGGAGAAGCGCTGGTTCCGGGTGCTCAAGATCGACCGCTCCGAGCCTTCCGAGCTCAACGTCAGCGAGGACCCCGTCTGGTACTCGCTGCAGGAGGTCAAGAGCCTCCTCCAGCGCATCGACGAGGGAAACCGGGCCACTGGAGGCCTCACCTTCGTCACCAAGGCCTACGGCATCGCAGGTACCTTCTCCCCTTTTCTCAGCGATCAGTTAGTTCCATTCAATATTCATTCTTCATTCACCTATTGGAAATTGGATTCTTAACACTATGTATAATACTGCTCTTTAGATAACATATACAGCAGTTCATCAGACCTCTTCTGTTGGGACTCAGAAAAATGGTCCATTTCGTCAGGGAATAGCTTACTAGAGAATGGCAGGGTTCGATTTGATTGCACAACTGCTCCTCTGTGTCCCTGTGTTAGTAACGCCCCTTGCATCTCTTGTCAGCACTTCGATTGTTGCTTGGTGCTTTACTCGTACGAGTTTTGCATTTAGATGCTAGGATTGTTATGATCAGGATAGTGGAAGGAAAGATGACATTTGTATATATACCTTATATGTTTTTCTTTCTTAAGTTGGTTACTGTTGACTACTCTCTTCAACTGTTGGCTCCTATCCTTTTGCGGTTGTTTCTCAAGATTCTTGTTTTTGTTTTCTGCTTGCTATGTAGGTTGCATCAAGTTCTTGGAGTCATATTACCTGATTTTAGTCACCAAGCGCCGCCAAGTCGGTTGCATTTGTGGGCATGCTATATATTGTATAGATGAGAGCCAGATGATCACCATCCCACACTCGTCAGTGCAAACCGATGTCGCGACCTCTAAGAATGAGCTAAGGTATAATAAGAAGCCTTTTCTTTTATGTGCTGTTTCACACTTTTGAGTTTGCACATAGTATTGTACATTTGCTGAATTAAGGTACTTATACCTCTGTAACAATAGGTACAAGAAGCTTTTGGCTAGCGTTGATCTCACCAAGGATTTCTTCTATAGCTACACATATCCCATCATGCAGAGCCTGCAGCAGAATGTTACTTCTGCAGGAATGAAGGAAATGCCTTATGAAAATCTATTTGTCTGGAACACTTTCCTGACAGAGCCAATACGTTCAAGGTGCCGTAATACTCTCTGGACAGTAGCTCTTGTCCATGGGCACTTCAAGCAGGTTAGTTATAAACTATCTGCCACCTTTTTATGTTTTTCCTATTCATTACATTTGGAAATTGGCTTGGTTGACCTCCATTATTTTGGAGACGGACGAGGGGTGGGGGGTCTTGCATAATGCCTGATTATGTCATCCTATGTATTTTGCAGGTCAAGCTGTCAATTTTTGGCAGAGAGATAAATGTTGTTCTCAGCTCTAGAAGATCTCGACACTTCGCCGGGACACGGTAATCTTTGTTTGCTTCTAGTCATGCCATACTTCTTGATTTCCTTCTTTCATTCATGTAAGCTGAAGTCATTTATTCATTATTAAGGCTTATGTCCTCTTCCATGGAGCATATTATTCTTTTATTGCTGTTGAGTTATCAAATGCACGCCTTGTTCCAAAAACTTAGAACTAATATATCTAATATCTCTATTGGATCAATCATTCTTATGCGAAACCTTTCAAATCAACACTAATTTCTGTCATCTTTCATTTACTTACCGCTTGGCACCATTTCTCTATGCTCCGCAAGACTGCAAGTTATGCATTATCCTATTTTTGTTCAATTGAAAATTTACTACTGCTACATGGTTTCTCTAGGTATTTGAAAAGAGGTGTGAATGACCATGGAAAAGTTGCTAATGATGTTGAAACAGAGCAGATAGTCTTTGAAGAAGAGGCTGGTTCCTGGAAGGGAAGAATGAGTGCCGTAGTACAGATGCGAGGATCGATCCCTCTCTTTTGGTCACAAGAGGCTTCTCGACTTAGTCCTAAGCCTGATATTTTTGGTTAGTAGATTTTGTTAATCTTTGATTATAATCTCAGACTAACTGTTAATAGTTTGGTTGCAGGATTATTCATATAAAATCTAAGACTTTATCCTTATGGTAGAATAACACACCGGCATTCATATAAAATCTTAACATTTTATTTCTTTGTGGTAGAATAACAGACTTGCACATCTGAGAATGGTCTTGAGGTTTGGCTATTAGTTGCTTGATGCACTCTTCAACTTCAAATCTGACTATTCTTTTAGGCCATGAAATGAATAAAATTTGTTATGAGTAGTATATGTTTCATTTTCATTGTGATGAGCAAACATGCACAAAACTCACACATGACGAGAACATATGCATCCAGCAAAAAGAAAAAAATCACTCCTTTCTCACCTTAATTTTGTTGCAGTACAGAGATATGATCCCACATATGAAGCAACAAAATTACATTTTGATGATCTCGCCCGGCGATATGGACATCCTATCATAATACTTAATTTGATAAAGGTACATACTTGCAACTTGATTTTGCTATCCCCAAATATCTTCATTTGCTGATGAGTTGGGTTTTTGAGGTTTTAACCCTAACTGGTGCATTGCATAGGAATTGATTGCTACGGTTATCAGTCCAGAAATACACCTTTTTGTGTCTCGTATATTTATTGATTCGTCATGCCTCTCCAGTAGAAATTTCACTATATTACAGTTCTATGCATTGGGGTGTCAGAACTGAACTGAACGATCTGTGCCTCATATTCTGCATGGACATGTTAGTATTGTAGCTGTGTTACTTGTTGCTATTCGTTGACTTGTTTTTACTGATAACCAACATGTTAACTTTTTTTGTCTTCTTACTCATCAAGATTTTCAATTCTCTTATGTAGACTGTTGAAAAAAAGGCCACGTGAAATGATGCTCAGGCGTGAATATTGTAGAGCTGTTGAATATCTTAATCAAAATGTCCCAGAGGAGAAGAAGTTGAGATTCATCCACTGGGATTTTCATAAATTTGCTAAAAGGTTTTCAAGTGCTTCTTGGCTAGCTTCAAACTTATGCAAGCTAGTGCTTTGTTCACATTGCTGATGTTTCACACTTTACTTTTTCAGCAAATCTGCAAATGTACTAGGTGTTTTAGGAAAAGTTGCAGGCGAAGCACTGGACCTTACTGGGTTTTACTACAGTGGAAAGCCAAAAGTCCAGAAAAAAAGGTCGATTCAGCTTAGTCGAACTAGCACTGCAAGGTAAATATGCAATCTGTTAGAAAGAATGTATAGCTTACAACAAATAGGACCATTGTATCCTGCAGATTTTTTATCCGAGAATTGAGATATCAAATATAAGAAGTGGGTAGTTTCATATGGCGGAATCATCTGTCAATACCACACTAGCAACTAGGGATACTACCAATACTAACTGTTAGCAATGTTTTCTTTCTGCGCAGGGATGGCTCCCTTGATATAAGGGCTAGTTCTGGAGATCTTTCAAGGCTCTCTAGTAATGCTGAAGCACTTAGTTCTACAGGCTTTCAGGATATGAGAAATGAGACTAACAAACAAGAGTTTATTGGTGATACTCCCTGTTACCAAACTGGAGTTCTTCGTACAAATTGCATAGATTGTCTGGATCGCACAAATGTTGCACAGTATGCTTATGGCCTTGCTGCTTTGGGGAGGCAACTTCATGCAATGGGACTGACAGATGTTTCAAAAATCCACCCTGATAGCAGCATTGCTTCTGCTTTGATGGAAATGTACCAGAGCATGGGTGATGCACTTGCCCATCAGTATGGAGGATCTGCAGCACATAACACGGTCAGTGAATATTCTTCAGCACATATTAAATGAAGAATAATTGCCAGTCATTTGTAATGTCCATAGGATCCAGATTCCATAAGTCCTTTTCTTTTTTGGGGGGGTTTAGAACTTTAGATAGAGGTGGTCAGCAGAGCTATTGCCTCTTTGGCCCTTCCCTGGTTTCAGACATTCAGTACTGTCCAATGAACACAATTTCAGGTTTTCCCTGAGAGGCAAGGGAAGTGGAAGGCTACTACTCAGTCTCGGGAGTTCCTGAAATCAATTAAACGGTATTACAGTAATGCCTACACTGATGGTGAGAAGCAGGATGCTATAAATCTGTAAGTCTATCGTGTTGCTTTTTTATCATAGATGTATTAACCATATAAGGTAGTGAACCAGCTCTTGAGTTGTTTACTGCCATGGGTGCAATGACTACCTCTGCTAATTCTTAGTTTGGTGGTACCATCAGATTTCTGGGGTATTTTCAACCACAAGAAGGAAAACCAGCTCTTTGGGAGCTGGATACTGATTACTATCTTCATGTGACAACAGCTGGGGATGATCTTATGTCTGATAGCGATAGCTACCACTTGAGGCAAGTTTTAGTGGTTATTCGGTTCACTTGTATTATATACAATGATTTCAGTTACTAACAAGATGATTACTCACAGTTCTGCACCTGGAAATAATGTGTTTGTGGGATTTGGAGCTGCCTTGAACCCTGGAACCACATTGAGCCCTGTTCCAGCATGTAAAGAGGATTTCTCAAGGATGAAACTTACTTCATTTGACAAACTTATAGAAAGAACATGCAGTTCGATAAGGAATGTAAGACTTCATTGTGATGGTGATCTAAAGCTAAGTGGAGGTGTTGGAACTTCTGGAATGGCGCCAGATGCAGCGTATGCAGTTTTCTCCCTTGTCGCATATGGTTCTAGGTTGAATTTATTTCCGTGATGTTGTCCTTACAGCATGCATTTATGATTCAGTGAGATACAGCTTAAAAGCCCAAACTGGTTGTTTGGTCAAAGAAAACATACAGAGACAATGCCAACTGCAAGAGTTGCCCTGGTTGAAAATGTGAATGAGGGGAACAAAGATGAGCCAAATGTCTCTCTTTGTGGGGAACTAAATTGGCTATCCTCCTCAGTTGAATCATGCGAGGAGGACATTTTCAGAAGGTGATTCCATAAAACTGTTATATCCTTTACAAATGACTCCTTTGTGAAAGCATATGATTGATACCCCATTATTTTCACATTCTATTGTAGATAATTTTGGATTTTTTGCTACTTTTGAAATATGCAGGTATCTTGCATTCACAACAGCGGATGTAGAGAATGGCTGGTACGGCGGAACGCTTATATATGACCGAGATGAAAACAGCGGAGCCTACAAGCACTATTCTGAACTCTGCCAGGTGAGCGCCTCAATGATTTGGAAAATAAAAGAACCAATCTCATCATCTTGCTTCTGAAAATACGAGTTTGCATATATTTATATTTATTTATGTTTGTGATAATGTAGGGAGCTGTCATGGATCCTTTTGAGCATGACCCTGAGAAAGAGCGCCATTATGCGGAGGCCCTTAGCGTGGATCTTGACGTTTCAAATGATACACGGGTAGAGGCCGAAATGCAAGCCGCGCTGGATGACTACCAGATCATAGGGGCGGACCTGAGCATCATCCCTTCATGTGGAGCACTCGCAGAGGATCCGAGCCAGCTCACGAGGTGGATTATTGGAGATGAGAAGCTGCTTGTGGGTGCTGCACAGTAGGCCGGATGGTTTTCACTTATGTGGAGGGTTGTACAGTGACATATTGCCATTACCGACAGTGTTTGTGTTGTAGAGCTATTTCCCTGAAACAATTACCCACTGTATTTAGCCATTAATTTTTTTTCTTCTGGGCGTGCATTTTTATAGTCATCACGATAACTGAACTGTGGCGATGTTGCATGCGGTGCAATTTGTTTTTGTTATTGCACGTGCACGCCCATGTATCAATTTTAAGGATGGAGTGTATGCAATTTGACCTTACTGTAGGGACTTGCAATAATGAATAGTAAGAAAAATGAAATACTGCTGCTTGTTGTGATGTGCGACAGCAAGTCTATTGTCTGGAGCGCACAGCTGCATCAATTCATTTGGGAGTTGCATGCTACAATATCTATCACAGTATCAATAATGGTAGTAAAATCCTATAGAACTGTTCCTTTTTACTCCATTCCCACCATCCAAAGATAATTGCATCCTATATATTACTAGCATAAATCACACAATAGCCCACAAACTCAAGTTTGGACGCATTTCAAATGCAGAACTGCATCAAACCTCCATCCTTAGACAAAGTACCATACCAAACTAGGCAGAAATAGTGCACGTATTGCATCGAATTTCTGCTGCAATTACCCTCCTGCGCTGCTCAAACTCATCCTGTTTGAAATACAAGAACAAAACGATGGTGGAGCAAAACGTATTGACATGGGACTGCATGCTGTTTGGAAAAGAGTGAAGAACTTATTTGAACTTATTTGGACTGCATGCTGTTCTAAGTGCACTAGCAAAGATCAAGATTCACGTTTCGTGGAGGACAAAATCTGCAGAATGAAGAAGTGGCCGGAAGAGTTCTGGAGGCAAACTGAAGACATGGAGGTGGAAGGAGTCATATGATCAGGAATAGAAGGCTCACCCAGAAGAAGGCCGAAGGCGACGTCCTAGCTGGAGTTACAGTCATCTTCTTTGAATGTAATCCAGCTCAGCTGCTTCTGGTAAAGTTGAGCAGCGTTATGTTACTTTTCTGTTTCTGCTTTCATCTTAAACTGGCTACCCCGGTACTGTATAACATTTTGGCTTTATAAAAGTAGGGTTTTTCTCCGTAAAAAAATCATGAATGTAGAAAAGCCAAAATATATTATAATTAAAATATGCAGGAAATAGCAGCTAAAATTAGTAATTTAAAATATAGAGGAAATAACAGCTAAAATTAGTACTAATGGATTCAAACAGACCTGCTAGTTATTAGCTAAAGGCTTCTAACTATTAGTTTTATTAGCATATTTATAGTTGCTAATAGGTGCTAATTGTTTATATGCGCTTTTAATTTACTATCCAACTATCTATTAGCAGCTATTGGGTTGTGGATCTAAGCATCCTCCTACTAATATCTCATTCATAACATCTTTCAAATGAGAATATCTACAATCCTCGTAACCAAATGCTCTTTTAACAAACAACCTTTTGAAGTCAGTGAAACAAAGAGGCTCCATATCATAAACATAACCGCTTTGAGAAGAACAACACAATGCAACTGTAAAACTACGCGTTGTAGTGATTATTTTGCTCCCACAATTATTATCCAATAATGCAAGCTTGATAGTTTCCATACTTTGCATTCCATATGTCATCAGTTACAACAAAGTATCTCGCATATGATGTTAATACAGATGCAATAAGATAATGCTGATTGACTCAGAAACCATAGCTAGTTAGCAATTCAGTTCATATTCTCTCTATAGTAAATAGGCATGATTTTATCATAATAACCTTGTGTAATAAAACAATTCGAGCTTCTATCAATAATATCATTAATATGAGTTGTTAGACTGTTCATGTAAAATTGTATATGTAGATTTGTTAAAAATCATTTATAATGTTATAAATTTACCAAACATGCAAAACATATTATATATAGATAGATGTTTGGTTCAGTATAATATAAGATTTCCTATACAATAATAGAGAATCATTACTAACTTATAGATTTAATTTGGTGCACGTGTCGTGATTTGTAGACCGACGAGCGGAGGACATATCTTTTATCATAAAGATGTCTTCCGAGTTTCTTAATAGTTTTTGCTATCATTTTTGTATGTTCTTTCAGGTATCCTTACTCCTTGGGCAACGTCTCTTAAGAACTTCTGCCATATTGGGGCTTCTAAAAACTGATACAAAGACTCTATATCTGAACTGGCTTCGAATGATACAATAGACTTGGTTTGTAAGAGTAGTTTTACCGAGAACTCCACAACTAGCATTAGAGATTAGTTTAAGTCTGTATGTAGATATTGATGACCTTGTCAACCAATCAATTATGGGGCTAAGGACGGCTGAACTCGACGCCAAGGAGGAGCCATGGAGAGTGGGATCGAGGCCGAGGAGGAGGCAACTACTGTACATGGCGCTCTCCGGATCCACCTTGCGCTCCTTCTCTCGAGCCATCACCATGGCTGTGGTTGCTCTCTACAGGGTGGATGGACTTAGAACATGTAGGTAGATAGAGTAGTTAGGTTTATCGGAAGGATGATAACTATTGGACTTAACTCTGGTCCTCATTTAGTGGTGGATAAGGGTGGAGATGTCTAGGGTACGGTCGGAGGAAGAGTGTTGGGGTATGACTTATAAGCCGGCTGATAATAAGCTGGAAGGGCTGATTTTGTGTGAGAAAGCGAACAGGCCTCTCAGGGCATCCCGCGGCGCACCCCCGAATTCTTCCGCCGCCCCATCGCTCCCGCTCGGGCTACCACCACCGCCCCACACCTCCCGTCGCGCGGCCGAGCGACGGCGGCCATCCGCATCCTCCGCTCCGCCCCTCCCGCTCCGCCTCCCGCGCCGTCTCGCCTCTCATCGCCGCCCCGCCTCCCTCCGTCGTTCCTGGCCGCCTGGCTTCTTCTCCGTCGCCGGCTGCACGCGTGAGGAGGGGAGGAGGAGCCGCAGCGCGTGGATCCAGGGGCAGCGGCGTCCATCACACCTGAGAAGAGAGAAGGAGCCGGTGAGATCTACTTTCCAGCTCCTCCATCTTTCGCAGCTCTTTCTCTCAGCGCGTCTTGCGGAGATTCGACAACGGGGCAGTCCCAGGCTCGGCGGCGGCGTCAGCGGCTCCCCATCCCGCCTCGCGCCAAGGCTGGAGCCAGTAGCCGCTGCTCCACCAAGGTGGTCGCGCCTCTTTGGGAGCGCTTATGCCCCAAAGCAAAGCGAAGCCGTTACCTGTCATCTTAGTGCTGAAGCGTGCGCTTAGTGCCATTTTTTTGGAACCCTAATTCTTTGCAAAAGTTATTGCCACCCATGTCCTGTACTGGGCTGGGTCTGCCCCTGTGAACTGGTCGCAAGTTTTGCAATTTTAGATAACATTTGTTTCCTTCTGGGCAGGTTTGGAAACTTCTTGTATGCTCACGTGTTCGGCGCTGATTGCTGAAAACCAATTGTAGAAGGTGTAGCTATTTGTACTTCCGGAGGTGTGCGAAGAAATGGAATGCAACAAGGATGAGGCCCAAAGGGCCAAGGATATTGCGAAGAAGAAGTTCGAAGCAAGGGACTTGCAGGGCGCCAGGAAATTCGCCCTCAAGGCGCAGTCTCTCTTTCCTGGGCTTGAGGGTGTTGATCAAATGATCGCCACCTTTGATATCTATCTTGCTTCAGAAGGGAAGGTTGCTGGGGAGAAGGACTGGTACTCTATCCTTTCCGTTCCCACGAATGCAGATGATGAAAAGATCAAGAAACAGTACAGGAAGTTGGTTCTTCAGTTCCACCCTGACAAAAACAAGTCAGTGGGCGCTGAGGGTGCTTTCCAGATGGTCCAAGAGGCATACACGGTGCTATCGGATAGAACCAAGCGAGCCGTATACGACCAAAAGAGGAATGTAAGGATATTCCAACAGAGAACAGTGCAATCAAGTAAAGCAACCACAGTCCCTAGTGCATCCAATGGCTTCTATAATTTCGCAGCTAATGCTGCTACTGCCTCCAAGCCGACAATGAGCAAGCAAACAGCGGGATCAGCAACACATGCCCCATCTGCACCCCCACCCCCACCTGCACCTTCTACTGCTACTCGTGCACCTGTGGCAGAGCCTGAAACATTTTGGACCTCATGCAACAAATGCAAGATGAACTATGAGTACCTCAGGGTGTACCTGAATAACCATCTTCGCTGCCCTAGTTGCCGTGAGCCGTTCCTAGCAAAAGAAGTACAAAAGCCGCCAGCAGGGAATGTGGTACATGATTCAAAGATCAGTGGTGCGAACCAAAATGCAACCACTAATAGAAATTTGCAGTGGGGTCCATTTTCAAGGGCTGCTGGTGCAGCTAGTGCCACTGCATCGTCTGCTGCTGCTGCTCAAGCTGCTAATGTAGTTCATCAGACATATGAAAAAGTTAGGAGGGAGAGGGAGGAGGCACAAGCAGCAGCAAGAAGGGAAGAGGCTCTTCGCCGGAAGTACAATCCTCTAAAAAGGCATGCAACGATGTCAGAGAATGCTAATCTTGGACCAGGTGATGCAACATCTGGAAAGAAGACAAGGACTATGGCAAAAGATGCTGAAGTTAGTTCTTCATCCATCATGTCAGGTCCAGGAGCAAATTTTTTTAGAGTGCCTGGTCTGAATATATCTTTTTCAAACAGCATTGGGGCCTATGAGTTTCAAGGTGTGCATGGTGGACCCAGTTGGAAACCCAGGCCTCTGATCCACCTAAGTTTGGCCAAGACCTTCTCTCAGATGGATCTTAGGGGTCTTATGGTGGAAAAAGCGAAAATTGAGCTTAAAAACAAGCTATCAGTAATGAAAAGTAAAACATCCCAAGTTGTTGCTAGTGAAAAAGTGAGCAAGAAAGTTGTGGTGAAGGAAAATGGTGGGGATAATGGAGCTCTTGGACCAGAAGATCCTACAACTAACAAAGATGCTCCTGATCCAGAAGAGGCTGGTTCTAATACTGGCACAGATGCTGAAAATGAAGATGATGACCCCTTATCTTATAATGTTCCTGATCCGGATTTCCATGATTTTGACAAGAATCGCACTGAGGAATGTTTTCAAAGTGATCAAATTTGGGCTACATATGATGATGAAGATGGAATGCCTCGTTATTATGCATTTATTCAGAAAGTTCTTTCCTTGAAACCATTCAAGATGAGAATAAGCTATCTCACATCAAGGACAAATAGCGAATTTGGGCCTTTGAATTGGGTTTCTTCTGGCTTCATAAAGACGTGTGGTGATTTCAGGATTGGTAAATATGAAAGCTGCGATATAGTCAACATGTTCTCTCACCAGATGAAATGGGAGAAAGGGCTGCGTGGGGTTATCAAAATTTATCCACAGAAAGGTGACATCTGGGCTGTTTATCGGAATTGGTCCCCTGACTGGGATGAAGATACTCCAGATAATGTGCTCCATGCCTACAATGTGGTTGAGGTACTGGACACCTATGATGAAGACCATGGCATCTCCATTATCCCCTTAGTTAAGGTTACTGGATTTCGAACAGTATTTCAGCGCCATCAGGATCCAAATGCTACCATGAAGATTCCCAAAAAGAAGAGATGTTTCGGTTTTTTCGCACCAAGTTCCTTTTTACAGGATGTCAGGCGAAGAAGCTCCAAATGTCCCCAAAGATAGTTATGAGCTTGATCCGCTGCTATTCCTAAAGAACTTCTTCAGGGGATCACTGAAACAGTGGAGGCAAATGGAACCTAAGACAGTTGATGATGTCTGCCTTAGTTGACCTGCCATTTTGAAGTAATCGAGCAAAAGATATTAACATTTGCTAGTTTTATAGATTTCCTTCTGCTTTTGACTATCACCTTTGCATAGAAGAAATACAATGGGGCTAGTCATCCAGGAGTCAAGCTGCTTAGCAGCTTCTGGTGTAATTAGCAGGCTCTGACATGAATTTTGTTGCGATATATTACTTAGTAACTCTAGATGTGGGTGTACTGACGTGAAGCTCATGTCGCATATTTTATGGTTAATGTTGACATCTGTGATCTGTCTTGTCTTGAGAGTGGATATGTGTTGCCTTTTTGTGAATTCAAATGCTAATTGAACTCAGTGCCCATTTGTTGGTTCAATTAGCATTTGAATTTGTCCATGGACATTGAAGATTGTATCGATGAGTTCATGGTGGCTCGTGTGAACCTTTTGATAAAGACGACACGGCGAATGGGTTCAACTTCAAGGGATTGTTGCTCAAGTTCAAGAAGCTGATGGCGATCCATGAGATCTCTAACGAGATTGAACAGCTGAAGGATCACGCGATAGAGGCGAGCAAGAAACGCAAGAGGTATGATTTTACTGAGCACTCATTGTCCACCAACTCTGGCAGTACTGCTTGTGCTATTGATCCTCGTCTGCCAGCGCTCTACGAGGAGATACTGTAGATAACCTTGTAGGCACTGAATCTCCCAAGGAGCGCCCTCCTCCCCCGTCGGCCTCTTCTGTCACTCATACATGCCATGGCGAGCAGCTCCTCTACTTCCTCCTCTCAGTCCGTGAAGTCCTGCGCAGTCCGTGAAGGAAATCCGCTGGCTCTTCTCCAATTTCTGGCTGCCTTGTCTATGCCAAAATTTTAGGGCTTACCTGACCTTTGATTTGGTTCGGTTGGCATTCAACACAGGATTTTGAGGTCTGACCAGTCTTCGACTCTGCCCAGTCCAGGGAGTTGAGGAAAGGTGAGATTAATGCAATTGTTTCACATTTTCTTTGGTTAAAATAGGGTGTGGTGTTTTGACGTTGGTTGGCCTTTTGCTGGTGATTAGTTGAAAAGATCGTTCAAGGGATCATCAGCGAGCTGGAGCAGCAGGGGGCACTGCCTCGGAACAATTCTAGGGTCTCGTCGCTTGCCACATGCTGTGGACCGAGATCAGTGGACTAGCCTGGGTGTCATTTGTTTTGGTCGGTTGGGATCTACTGCAACGTAGCTTAATTGGATCCTTGAAAACACACAGATGGTTTTGAAGTTTATGAGTTTTCTGAAACTAGATGAGACATAGGTTGTTTCTATCCAGTGCATTGTCTCAACCAAATGTCTTGTGTGGGTTTCAAGATAAATAGCATATGCTAATTCTTATTAGTTCTTCTGTACGATAGGATAAATATATTGTTGATGCCTATTAGGATGGATTTGCAAAGATTCTCTCAACTAATAGCAAGTTTCTTCTATAATAGTAAGTTTCTTCTATGCTTGTTTATCTGACATCAAACAACTTATTCTAAACGATCCAGTCAAAATGCAGTTAGGCCAATACGCTATGTGCCCTTGACTCACCTTAGGGGTAAGGTAACACATAAAATCGCACCCAGAGAAACACTAAGTTGAACACCCAAAAGAAGAGTTATATAGGCCTTGTATGTAAGCTGCTTCCATATTATCTGTTCTGTTCATCCTGTTGTAATTGATCACAGACCATGCTTGCTGTAACCCCTTGTTGCCACAATGGCTTGTTCGGAGAAGTAGAGTTAAGAGGAGGAATAAATGGGACAGACAAAATGGCCAACTCAATATCAAAGGGTGGTGGCATAAGATCAAGTATAACAGAAGGGATGGTAAACCTTTTAGTGCTAAGAATGCAGTGACAAGGGTTTTTGTACCTCTTACTGACCTCACACCCTTCTATACATCCAAGCATATTTTAACAACTGTGGTTATCCTTCATAAAAAATAAAAAAAAAACAACTGTGGTTATCCTTCCTTTTCACACATGGTAAATTCCTGAGCTAGCAATTCTGTGCTCTGATTCATGGAGTAATTAATTGATCTACTCGTAATTTTTTATTTTTTCCTTGATCCACCTGCAGCATGTATATTTCAGGTGACATCAAGTTGCTACTGAATTTACCTAACCATGTTTGCCTGGTTATTTCATGAACATGCTGTTGCCATCTCTACAAATATATGCAAGAGGCCTTGCCCTTTTTTTGAAAAGGCAGCTATATATTAATTTAACCGATCGTTACAAAGGATAGTCCGGATAGATTCCGGAGCCACATTACACCAAGTTGTTACAGTACTCTGATTTGCTAACCTTGCGATTACATGAGCTGCCTGATTACATCCTCTAGGCACATGGATGAAATACAAAAGAGTCCCCTTAACTAAATTTTTAATATCCTGGACAACAGGGCCTACAACAGATCTGTCAAGCATAGGAGACTTAATCTTGTTGACAACACTCAAGCAATCCGAAGCAATTATAGCATGCTGAAAGTTCAAGTTCTTCGCATAAATTACAGCAAAGCGGATTGCTATTGCTTCTGCTAACTCAGGATCAGCAAGAGCATGCCTCCTTTGGCAAGAAGCAGATATAAAGTCTCCAAAATGGTTGCGTACAACAACACCTATGCCTATACGAGGTGCATCATTGAAGATTGCTGCATCTACATTAACCATCATCCACTCAACCGGCGGTGGAGTCCATCTTGATGAGAGGCGGTTGGACTCACACCTATGATTGTTTAGTGGTTTAAATAAGTGCAGCAAAATCATTTCCACATAAATTTTCGCTCTTTCAGCAACAAGGTGAGGGTGCATACCATTTTCTCCATTCCTGACTGCATTCCTTGCTTCCCAGATGTGCCAAAGAGTTACTGTAAGTATTGTTGCTTGCTCATCAGATGCCACGGCAAGGAAGTCAAAAATCCATTGTTTCATTGAGACAAAGTAATGAAATTTAATTTTAATACTGAAATACCTTCTCATTTGACGCCAAACCGCGGATGTATATTGGCACATAAGCATGATATGTTGTATAGTCTCCTCTTGTCCACAAAAACAACATGCATCAGTATTGCAAATGTGCTTCAACTTAAGGAGAACGCCAGTTGGCAAGCAATCATGAGCTATCCTCCAGAGGACTATTTTCATTTTTGCTGGTGCCTTTATAGACCATAGACATTTCCACATTTTCATTGTCTCCTTCTGGTCTGAATTTTCCCCTTTTCCGTTTTTGCTTTGGGAACTATGAAAGTTATTTAATCTTGTGAGATAATAACCAGATTTTACTGTGTAAACTCCTGACTTAGTATATTGCCAAGCTGGTAAATCAACACAAAGAGTATGGCATAATGGAATATGCAGGACCTTATGTGCCACAACATCATCGAAGCATTCATGAATCAAGTCTCTGTTCCATTCACCCTTTTCGTCATCTATAAGGAAACTTACTGTCAAGTCATTCGGGAGGGGTACCTTTGGTTTGAGCACAATCGGATGATCTGGAACCCAGCAATCCTTTATCAATCGAATTGTTTTCCCATCTCCTACTCGCCATATAACACCTTTCTCCAAAAGTTCCTTGCCATGCATTAGACTTCGCCATGTATAAGATGAGCTCCTTGGCGTTGATGCATTCCAGAAGTTAGTGTGTGGAAAATAACGCCCCTTTAGCACCCTAGCACATAATGAGTCTGGTTCTGTGATAATTCTCCAGCACTGTTTTCCCAGCATTGCTTGATTAAAAAGTGCCATATCTCGAAAACCCATCCCTCCCATATTCTTTGGTGTGGTAAGCCATTCCCATGAACGCCAATGCATCTTCTTTTTTCCATTCTCTATACCCCACCAATGGTTTGAGATTATACTCCTCATTTTATCACAGATTCCAGCTGGAAGCCGGAAGCAGCTCATAACATAAGTGGGAATTGCTTGGATCACTGCCTTGAGCATGACTTCCTTACCTGCTCGAGATAGGGGACGATCACTCCATCCCCTGATCCTTCTCCACATCCGATCTGTAAGGAAATTAAATGTATTTGAGAGAGATCGGCCTACCCTAGATGGCATACCAAGATACTTTGACTGTAAACCCTCACTCTGAACATTAAGAATTGTCTTTACTGTTTGTTTGACTTGCTCTGGACAATGATCTCCAAAGTAAACTGCAGATTTTTGGAAATTAATTCGTTGGCCTGAACCTTCACTATAGATGTTCAGCACTTCATTAAGAGTCTGAAGGTTTTTCCGATCTGCTCTTGCAAAGAAAATACTATCATCTGCAAAGAGTAAATGAGATATTGCTGGGCCTAGTCTTCCATTCTTGACGCCTTTAAGGTTTCCTCCCTGTTCTTTTTGTTTGATTAAGCATGACAACCCTTCAGCGCATAACAAAAATAGGTAGGGACTAATAGGATCACCTTGTCGCAGCCCTCTTGTCGGAATAAAAGATTCTGAGAGTTCCCCATTAATCCTCACTGCATATCTCACATTAGTTACACATCTCATAATAGTAGTCACCCATTCAGCAGAGAATCCCAACCTGCACATGACTCCCTTAAGATAACTCCATTCCACCCTGTCATATGCCTTCATCATATCTATTTTCAAGGCAAAAAAAGGAGTATTAGCTTTTTGTTTCCGAATAGTATGCATGCACTCATATGCAATCAAAACATTATCTGTAATGAAGCGGCCTGGAACAAAAGCACTTTGCTCATCTGAGATAATGTTTGGCAAGACACGTTTTAGCCTATTAGCTAGAACTTTTGAAGCAATTTTATAAAGTACATTGCAAAGACTGATTGGACGAAAATTTATAAGTCTTTCCGCATTTGCAACCTTGGGAATTAAAACAAGAATGGTGTCACATAGGCCATCTGGAATATCATCACCTTGAAGGAAGCCCCTAACAGCTGAGCAGATTTCAGCCTCAAAAAAATCCCAATGACGTTGATAAAACAACGCCGGGAATCCATCAGGACCAGGCGCCTTTGTCGGTCCCATCTGGAATAAGGCTTCACGTATTTCCTCATCTGTGTAGGGCTTACACAAATCATCGTTAGTGTTTTGATCCACTTTTTGAGGGATGGCATCAAGAATTTTATCAATTTGGACACAGGGTTCAGAAGAAAAAAGATTCATATAAAAATCACAAGCCATACCCTTTATTTCTTCTTTATCGTCACACTTTGTGCCGTCAGCTCTAACAAGATAGCGTATCCTGTTTGTGTTTGCCCTGAGTTGTTTAATTGTGCTGCTACTGATTTTAACTGACCATGTGTGGAGTTTGTAAATTTATTTAATATCTTTGTGCTTTGTTTCTGTACTGCAGATTATAAGAGCTAGCAGGTCTGGATCTCCATCGTGGCCGGTGCACTCAAGCGGTGAGGCGGCCCCGTAGTAAGTTAACCCCATGGCCATTAGCTTTTATGATGTTTTTGTTTATTATTAGATCTAACTCTATGTTATGGTGTTCTGAAACTCTTTCAGTAGCGTCCTGCGTGATATCTCTGAACTCCCCTTAGTTTCACTCTTGCCTTGCTGTGGGCCTGGGTGTAAAATGCCTCTTTGCTTGAACCATTTCATTACAGTAAGTCGATGGCAGAAATCAGAATAGGACCAATAGTGTGTGTGCACGCTCTGATCTCCTATTCTTCAACCTCTAGTGTGTGTGTGTGAGTTAGGGGTGTGTGCTCATACTCACCATGAGTGACAAAACCGGCCAACATGTAACAGTGCAGTGTCGTAGTCCCTGTTATTTGTTTCTACCTTCTGTTTTAAGGAGCGAATTATAGTATTATATATATTTTTTCTTTTGCATGTGCATTAGGTTCTTTATTTCCTAGATTCATCACCATCACCCACTAGCAGTGACAATCTGGTAGTAAAATAAAACTCATCACTACTAAAATCTAATATCAGCCAAAATAGGAGATGAAGTCCAATTGGTACCAATTAGAACTCTACCAGTTTGGCTTGCAAGTGATCTGCATAGAAAAAGATACAATGAATAACTGGGTCTTGAGGTCACTACAGATGCCTTCCACTTTAGGACTTACAAGAACCATGACTCTAATGTAATTATAAATTGCTCACTGGAGTCTACAACTCTCTAAAAAAAAGGAAGCTAACATTAATGAGTGCAGGAACAGACCAAGTACTTGGATGTGAACTTGTAGCAATGCTTGGCTGCTTGTGATTTTTTTTCTTGAAATGAATTGAAAATGGTAAGTTATGAACTTGTATTTTTTTTTTCTTATCAGTGTGTTGAAACTTCAGTGAAGATTTGTTCATTGTTCGACAAGTGCGGATTCTTGACTACAATATAGTATCCCCAAAATAGGTGGATGCTTGTTTTTGAATGTTAATTACATGGCACCAATAGCTTTAGCTAGTTTAGGTATGAAAGATTGTATTTTAATATGCTGTTTTATTCAGATAACTGAACCTGCATCTTATGCGTGTTTCAATTTTGTTGCTGCACAGGTGCTGAGGTGCACGCCAAGCAGTATTCAGATTGTACTTGGAAGTCTGACAGTGCTGAAAGATGCTACCACCGTAATTTCAAATTGGGTAGCTACTTAGCCTTCTGTTTGACATTTTCATGACATTGTACAGGTGCAGGATTTTTTTAAATGTCTTACATTTTCCCCTAGAGCGAAGATTTATGGAATTCTTGCCTTATGTAAATTCAATGGGCAACCATATGTACACATCTTAAAATACCTTGTCCAGTCTGTGGGATCGTAGTGACAAGATCATCACTGTGGAATGGGGGTGAGAGCACCACCACATACTACTCTATGACTCCTATAGCAATGCATGGGCATTTAACCTTGTACCATTTTACTTTAGCATGAGAATATAGTGGATTTATATTTTCCAAGTCTTTGCTGGGTTGTGTTTATTTCATTTTCTGAAATTTTCATTTAATTTCCAATGATTTCTTGTGCCACCCTTTATGTTCTTTGGAGATCTTTGCCTCCAAAATTCTTCCCTGGTGGTGGATTTATTATCTCAAGTTCCACTGCATGATTAGTTGTTAAGAAAATAAACTTATACATATGGCTATATGTCATGAGATTCTATCTATACCGCCGTCTCCTGGCCAGCTTCTAGCCTTCTACAATCTACCTTCCCTTCTCAACCATCTTCTCTTTGCCATCTTTCTTCTCCCTTGCTCTGGCTTGTTTTATGGTGGAGTTGACTAGATCAGCTAGCTTCTTAATTACCGGCTTCGGCCTGATCCAGCAATGGGCAGTCCAAAACATCTCTAAAATAGCACGCTTCCAGTCATGGTACAAAGTTTAATTCCGTACAAGATTGATTCTTTGTTTGCACTACCTTTTATTTTGTATCTTAGAATTTATGTTATTTATAAGGTTAGGCTAAGTCCAGTTAATTAATAACTCTAAAACAACAAGACTATCTGTCTTATTTTTTGGTACTTTAGTAGTGTAATGTAATTCAAAAAAGATAAATAAACTAGAGGAGCATTTTTTATATAAAATAAACTAGAAGAGTTATCAAGCTGCAGACGTGCGCATCCACAACATCAGGAACGAACGAGAACGAACCTCTCGCTCCACCACGTTCTCTTCCCCTCCTTTTCCATGAATGACATGAGGGCCGGGCTGGCATGGACCAGTATTATGGGCCCTAGTATTCTTGGGCCGGTCCGGCCCATCAATTAATTCCAATCGAGGGCCTTCGTGCGATTCTTGTGCCTTGTTCTGAATTAATCTGACGACGAGAGATTACCGATTGATTAGGGAGGGACGGAGCGGAGGGCCCTTCCTCCTGCGGCGGCCATGGCGTCGCTGGAGCAGCATCAGGGGCAAGCCCTACCCCTACCCCAGAGTAAGCCTTCTTGCACCACCAATTGCCTCTCTTCATCATATTTATAACCATATGAGCTTGTTGGGTTGCTGCAGATGGATCCGTTGCTTCGTCACTCCCATACCTTCCGGAGGTAAGTACGCCGCCAATTTGCACTTCCATTCCACCTTCACTGCCCTTATATGATAAGTAAAAAATAACAACACTAGCTAGCTAATTCCCTAGGACCATGCTATAATGCTGCTACCTGGCAATTATTGTTTACTATACTTACATATATAAACAGACAAAGCACATTTCCTTGCAATTTCGTGGCCATTACCAGTAGGCAGTGCATTTTCTTTCTTCTAACTTATTTATTTATCGGTTAATTAATTCTGCAATACCTGCTAATATATATCACCGTGCTGTTGATTCTGTTTGACAACTAACATAGTTATGCACACCATCTCTGATGAAATGCACAGTATAGTCATAACAGACTAGCTTAGCTAGGATCTCTCACTTGTGGTTGTGGGCTGTCTACTTTGTGTGTTTATTTATAGCTAGCTAGAGAGATTCTTCAACATGTGGATGGTTTATATTACCAGCCTTTTTCAGATCCGGCTGTTATAGTTGTAACACGTTTGCGTTCAAAAAAAAAAAAAAGTCGTAACACGCACTGTGCTTGTGTACCCAGGAGATCTGGTGTCATATACATTCCCTAATGACACTACGTGACGCCGCTCGTGCTGCCTGCCTTTCTCGCGCCTTTCTACGCTCCTGGAGATGCTATCCCAACCTGATCTTCGATTCGCGTATGCTCCCGCCAAACCAATGTTGGCAAAGCCTCTTCTTCTACATAGTTGACACAATTCTGAAAATGCACTCAGGCATTGGCTTGAAGATACTCAAGCTTGATTTATTATCTAGTTCATACGGTTCCATACCATGCTACGTTGACACTTGGCTCCAGGTTGCTGTTACACCGGGCATCCAAAAGCTCACCCTTTTGCTAGATGAAGAATATAAATTCCCATGCTCTCTTTTATCTGATGGGGTCAAGAACTCGATTCGCCATCTGGCTCTTACTGCTTGCACCTTCCGTCCGATGCCTGAACTTGGACCCTTGAGAAGCCTAGCATATCTGCACCTGAGTTTTGTGCGTATCACGGAGGATGAATTGGAGGGTTTTCTTTCCAACTCCCTTGCTTTGGAGAAGCTGTACCTCTGTGGTTGCGAGGAGATGGTTTCCCTGAAAATACCTTGTGTGCTGCAGCGGCTCAGGCATCTGACTGTTCACTTTTGTTGGGGGCTTCAGGTAGAGAACAAAGCTCCAAATCTCTCCAGTTTAGACTCTGATGGAAATAGTGTTGTTAGAGGAACATTGCAGATGAAGGAACTAAGGATGAACCGTTCAGAGTGCATCTGTTATGCGCGTGCTGAGCTTCCGTACATTATGCCAAATCTAGATACGCTTGACATATTCTCTCAGTATGAGGTATGCTATGAACTTTTTTTGTTTTTATTATGCATATTTATTAATTAGATATAAGAGAGTGATACATATACCATATTATTACAATAACCATATGCCCGTATTATGCAGGTTGTCAATACACCAATGCTGCCTACCTAATTCGTCTACCTCAAGCACCTAAGTATTAAAATTCCGAGAGAAAGTAGTGACCTGTCATATGAATATTTTTCTCTGGTATCTTTCTTGGACGCGTCTCCTTCCTTGCAGACTCTGTCCTTGCGTGTAAGGCCGACCGACACTATTTGTTCACTACATCCTGCAAGTATAGGATATCTGATTACTCTACTATTAGGCCCGTCCATTATATTGATCTAGTTTCCTGTTGTTGTCTTCTCAGATAGGAGTGTATCTTCACAAAGTAGGCATGCAGCATGAATCAATCTTGGGAGCCTCCCCGCCGCTTCTGAGGGAGCTGCCCAACCACTGCCGCTGTGACTGCCTCAAGAGTTTGGAGATCACAGGGTTCAGCTCTACGAAGAGCTTGGTGGAGCTAACAAGTTGCATTGTCAAGAGCGCAGTCTTGTTGGAGCGTCTTACATTGGACACCCTTCATGATGCATATAGGTGTTCCGAGGAAAAGAATGGCAATAGCTCGCCTCGTCTAGTTTGCTACAGCTTGAGCAAGGATATGATCGACGAAGCCGCTAGAGCGGTAAAGGCTGTAAGAATGTACATTGAGGATGAAGTCCCGCCTGCAGCTAAGCTCACGGTTCGTGGGCCTTGCACTCGGTGTCATTCCATCCCGGCCTTGATCTAGTTGTAGATAGAGAGAACCATGTTTTGTCTCTTGAACTAATTATGAGTAATGGACCAGTTGGTTGATTGTGTGGTTTTCTTGGAATCTATCATGTATTCGTGCGTGTGGAGTTTGCTTGTAAATAGAGATCATTTAGTTGATGGAAAAAGTAGGGGTGAACTGAACTGTGTGTATACTGATGGAGAGCGAGGCAAAGCCATGACGCACGATGCCCATGCATGCATTTTACTGACCAGATTTTGCAGATCAGTGTAGTCTACTTGGACGTCACTACTATTTGTGGCTTCTGTCTGAATGCGGCGGTCAGGTTTCAGTTCTTGTGTCTGCATTTTCAGAAGTGACTGTTAATTGTTTGGGTTATATTGGCACTCAACCATTCCAATGCAATGCCTGCGAAGTTTTCGTCATGTAATAGTTAAGTCAACAACTTACTGAACCCTATCCACAAGGAAAAGTATGTACTGAACTAGCACTACATCACATCACACATACCAGACCTTTTTTTTTTGTCCTTTCTACCAAATGAATCAGAAGAAAACCTTTGGCACAAACAAGTTTGTCATCTCCACCGCTCCTTCCTTGATGTTGTTGGGCCCACTCAGCGACACTCATTGGTTGCCAATTCTTATACAGCCCAACAGGTTTTATGACTATTCTGGCCTAGCTCTGGCTACAGGCGAGATAGAACCTGACAGTTTCAACAAGAATCAGGGATGGAAACTTGAGTCCAGACAACTATTCTAGATGACCACCCTCTTCTCAAAAACAAACATATGCATATACCTCAAAAAAAAAATGCATATGATTAGGAATCTGTATAGGATTACAGATGGACCTTCCACTGTGACCTTAGATTACCATGGCCATTGACAAAGGAAGGTACAAGATTAGAAGAACACCAGGATGCAGGAATGAAAATTGCAGAGGCAGGAATAAAATGCACATAGCACATGGGGCATGAATCTACGAGTTATCAAGAATTCCTATGAGCTCCATAAAACATATGTATGCGGGGTACGGAAAATTATGTAAAATGTCCACTACTTAAAAAGTCCAGCCGGACCTGCAAAACTAGGCAATGACACAATATTATTGCTTATTGTCCGAAGTTCCAAATGGTCCCCTGACCAGTTTCCACGCTACAAGGCACAAGAGAACGTACACAAGAACAACTAGAGATTCACATTACAATTTACAAATGAGAAAAGCACAGGACATCACTAGAGTCAGTTTGACGGCGCGAGCCTGTCAAAATGCAACCCTCCTAAAGTTTTGAGGTTTCTCAGTCTAAAAGGCAATAATCAGAGAACTATCTGGGCAAGGTGTCTCCAAGCCTCCCAAATTATGCACTGCCACCATCTTCTCTACAGACCCAGCATCTCCCTGCTTGCTCCTGCCTCCCTCTCCGCTGTGGCAGCCACTGATGCAGATGGTGTTGGTGATTTGATGGTTAGCGGTGGCACTATCTGTGGGGGCACTATTGCAGCTTGCCCCGTCACTGTCACACCCTTGGCTAATATGTCACGGTTAGTAACAGGGGTAGCAATGAGAAGAACGCCCATTTGTTGCGTGCTGTTACCAGCAATAGCTGCTGTTGTGACATTCTCTTGGGAGCTCTCAGATGGCTTTGCTGCCTTTTTGGGCTTCTTGGCCCGGCGTCGTTTTTCTGAA
Organism: Chrysopogon serrulatus; assembly: GCA_015844335.1. Lineage (NCBI taxonomy): Eukaryota > Viridiplantae > Streptophyta > Magnoliopsida > Poales > Poaceae > Chrysopogon > Chrysopogon serrulatus. The sequence continues at coordinate 88,757 of JADLZL010002191.1, forward strand.
GGGGCAGGCAAAGCTTCAGGGATAGCATTATCACCACCCAACAAACTCTTCCTGTGGACAGAGCAGAAATCCGTTCCCCATTTTGCGCTTGTACCACATCCTTGGAACTTGCACCGACTGCCCCCACCATGCTTAATGCAGAAATCTGTCCGTCCTTGTGCACTCTTCGTACATCCTTCGAATTTGCACCGCCTTCCCCCACCATGCCTTATGCAGTAATCGGTGTTCCCTTGTGCGCCCTTTGCACACCCTTCAAATTTACATCTCTTGCCACCACCATGCCTCACACAGCGGTCACTACGGCCTTGACCACATGCTGCATTTGGGCATTGAGGGATCACACACCGTTTCCCGCCTCCATGCCCAATGCACAAAGGTGTGCCTCCATGTGCACCTCTCATACAGCCCCCGTACCATGCAGCCCTTGCTAACACCGCTATGCAACTTACAGTAGATTGAGTTCTCATGTGCTTGCTTGCTGCAGTTTTCGTTCTTGCAAACCAAGCCTGCCCCAGAGAAGACAAATTGTGCAGTCTGACCCGAAGTGTACCCACAACTATCCTTTAGTTTACCTCGATCATCCCCTTCATGCTTGACATGTAACTCTTGCTCAGTGCATGGCACTGCAATGGAAACAGATCCCTTAAACTGGTTGTCATTAACAGGGGGCACTGATAAACCTGAGCTCTCCAATCCGCTCTGGAGGTGACTGAACTGTTGGTATGACAACTCTCTGCTGTGAATTTTGCAGTACCCCACCCTTCCATCGACAACCTCATTGCACCCAGGTTGCTGGCACCGGTTCCTTTCTGTTTTATAGGAAATCAACATATTAGAAATGTGTAAAACACAATACAATTGATACAAATATGAAACAAAATAGCAAACAAAGAAAAGCTGATAGCAAAAAACCACAAACTAAAAGATATCATACATTAGCTCCAGAATTCATGAGAAACGATATCTATCAACCAACACTAGCACATTAAATGTGTCAGAAAAATAACTTCATGACTAGTTTGTGGATTGCACCAACTCAGTGGAACATAAATTATGTAACACTGTCTTCTTGAAATTCCAAAATAAAGATAAGTCCTTGCAAAATCACAAGCTATGGAGACATTGAGGCATGGAGCAGACATACCACCAAAAGAACCTTCTGCCATATGCATCTGAATTCAAAGAAAAGAACACAGAAAAAATTAGGATGATGGGATTGATTGTATACCTAAACATGTTACCTAAAGGACAGACTAAGATACCTTTATACGAGACATATGGTCGTGCCCCATCACTATTGTGTGTTTTTCTGCAGAAGTTCCAAGCATAAAGCTGTCAGATAATGAAAAGAGGTACAATATCAGCAACAGTAAATATATGACTGATTATGGAAAATGCCAGGATCCAAATAAGGCTCCCAAACATACACCTGAATGGAGTGTAAATGGATATGCTAAAACAAACAAAAGGGATAGTTCGATGATCAATTAATTTGTGAAATAGCACAATTTGAGTGTTTGAGAATTGGGTGGCCACATTTAATCACTAAGATTCGTTGCTCTAAGTACAATACATATGAAGAAGGAAAACTGCAATATTTGCATACCACAAATTTCAGTTTTATTGTTGTACATATGAAAACTTTATCATATATCACCACTAGCTAACCTCTTTGTTCTTGGTTACCAGTCTGTAACATGAAAAACCATGTGAATGAGGTATCTGGTTCTTATATTGCAAGCAACTAGAGATTCATTACTACACTTCAGTCGTTTCTGATCATAACCAAAAGTTGGTGTCTGTATTGTTAGCTCCAAACCATTGTTCAACATATACTACATGAGAAATTAATAGTAGTTTCAGGATTACAGCAGCAAATAGTATTGAGTTGCATGCACCGACCAATTCAACCCAAAAGCTTAAACTGATGGGGAGAGGTGGGCAATTCACTTATATTCCAACACTCCTCCTCACGTCAAGGCTCCGGAGAGATCTCAGCGACGGACGAGCCTTAGACGTGGAATAGGAGCGGACAACAATTATTTTATTTAATTGTGTCTACCAGGATTCGAACTCGAGACCTCTGGCTCTGATGCCATATTGAGTTGCATGCACCGACCAATTCAACCCAAAAGCTTAAACTGATGGGGAGAGGTGGGCAATTCACTTATATTCCAACAAATAGGTACAGTAGACACTAAAAGCTTCTTCCATAAACTTAGTTGACACAACAAATGAAACAGGACACAAAAAAATGGAAAAAAAAAATACAAAGTCAAGAGGTCATAAACAATGTTTCCCCATGGTTTCCCTTTACTATCAGTATTTAGAATAACTGTAGTGATCACCGACATATTATGAGTAAAAGTGTCAATGAAGAACAGAAAGTATTTAACAATGCAAAAATGTTCCTTAAATGTGGAAAAGTAAACTAAGTGAAACTTATTAGCTAACAACGATAAACCTGACAGCATCTACAGTGCACAGTCGGTAAGTTTTACTGGTTACTTTAGCCAAATTATAAACTTGAGCCTGATAAAATAGTAGGACAGAATAGAGGAAAATGTAAAAAAAAAAAAAAGCTAATGCATATGTATGACCTAATGGTGTAATGGCTGAAAGATATAAACTAATGGAGAAATTCCAATTTGTAGCCCCTAATCGAACAATGAACCATCTCACAGATTTGATCAAAGGATAAAGGACCAGGGCACCAGGCAACAAGCAAAACCACAAACAATATGTTACAGTGGTGGCTAGGTGCCCCCTCTTGCCCTTGGACGAAAGGAACATATGTGGCAAAAAAAAAAAATCAATGCACAATGTTGAAGCCAAAATACAGCCACTCGAATCACTCAAGTCAAAAGGCACTTATATTTATATGGCTGCTAATATGAAGGAAAGGAACTGCAAAGTATTGGACTGATATTTTTTTATATTTCAAAGGATGGCTAGTCGTGTGTGGTGCTTAATCAAGAAAAAGGTGCCAGGTTCTTCATGATTTTCTGGCTGAACAGTTTGTAGAACATGCAATAAACAGGTAACTCTGCATTATAAGCTCATATATGTAGTTCAGAGGGAGATAGCAAAGGTTATGTATGTTTTCCAATGCCTTGTATTTCCATTTTGAACTAATGATCAACCTGCAGTTCATCATCATTCATTACTTAATATATGCTACCAAGTGAAAGAAAAAAAAAAACCCAGATTTCTTGACAGTAACAAACGATGTCCAGCAAAGAAACGTCAGTTGGAATCAAATTCGGAGAGGTTGGGCTAGCTTATTAAAGAAGGTGTCTAAGAATTCATAATTCGTTCCTATTTGTTATGCGCTTAGGGTTGCGAAATCAATTAATTAATGAGTATATGGTGGTGCTTTAGTGCCAACCAAGAACGATAAAATGTATGGCACCATAGTTCCAGCATGTCAGGTTGAGTGGCAACAGGCGCACCTACTCCTCTGGTCATGACTCATGAACAGAGAACCTATACGAGCTGTTTGGTTCCTTCCACGGTAACGGTAACGCAAATGTAAATGGAATTAGTACAAATATCTCTCCCGCTGGTAGCGGCTGCAGCTTTACTTCGTTTCCATTTGCATTACCCACGTGGCAACAAAACAGCTCGTCGTTAGTAGCTTTGAAGTGGGAAAAAATTACTGGGAACAGTAAGGGGTCAAGAAAAGCATAACCATGACAACAGTTAATCTAACAGTGTGCATTTCTGCAGGTAAACCAAATGTGGTAACAATAATGCACATACATACAAACATACATATACATACACCTTGCTTGGTATGCACAGGCCATAGCAGACAGGTAGGCAAGCAACGGTCGAGGCACACACGCACACACTGCATTGGCTAGACGCAAAACAAAATAGCACAGTCGTTGGTCACTCCACTGCCTCGCTGAGATCATTACCGAGGCTGTATGTGTGTGGCTAGCACAACAAGGCTCTGGAAACGTAGGGCGAGCAGTAGCTACGCGGATTGCCCACCCAGGAGCGACGATCGGCGCGGGCAATCGCGCGATCAGGGCCCAACTGATCCGCCGAATCAGGGGGCGCGTAGCGGACACGGTGAAGCGACAAGGGTTACTACACATGTAAGTAAGAACACTAGGTAATTTTTGCACACACACAAGATAAAAAAAAAACAAAGCAAAGTTATCCTTAGGCATAATACACGGAGGAGTATCTTGTGGGTAGATCAGATCCAGCTTGCTAGGGTTTAGGTGGCCGGTTACGCTGACGCACGGCGGGGAGTGAAGGGAGGGAGAAGGGGTGGGGCGGCGACACGTACCTGTACCCGGTGGGCGGTCGTCGCCGGCGAACAACGGCGGTCGCCCGGCCGTCGCCGCGAGGGAGAGGCGCCGATGGGATGGGATGGGACGGAGGAGGAAATGCAGCAAGGGAAGGGAAGGGAATGCGGGAGCAATTTGGCACTAGTTTAGTATTGGAGGGAGGGGGGGATTTTTTTTTTTTTTGTAGAAAGAGGAGGAGAAGGGAGGAGGAGGAGGAGAGTGGGCAGCTTCCGCTTCTGCTTTGGCTTTGAGAAGTGCAAGTTGCAGGGGGGCATAAACATAAACAAATTGGCGTCTCGTCGTCGTCACCATCAAATCGCAATTCCTCCCAGACGCCAAAGGAAGGGGGGGCCAAGGAAGGAAAGGAAGGAAGAAAAACCACCCTTGATTTGCCTCATTTGCTTCCCGTTCAGTTCACTGGATCTGGACTGGACTGGATGCATGGGCCGTTTTTTCCTTTTCTTTTTTCCGTCTCCTTTGGAACTCATATTGGGCCGGAATCTTGCGGTGCTCGATAGTTTTGGTGGCCCATGTACTACACCACCTACATAGTCCAGTGTCATTTTCGCCTAACCTGCGTGAGTCCTTGCTATCAATCGTACATCATGATCTTCTATGAAAAAAAAAGTATGAATCTAACCAAAAACTGAATTTCCTAAGTTAAAAAAGAATCTTCTTTGAGCTCTTTAAATACTGAAACAGCTTTTTGTATTTTTTAAGTGCATATTTATTCTATAAAAAATGTCTATACACCTTTTCTAAAGTCTAATTGGGGGTGCTAAATCAAACTCACCCAAATAGTGGAGGGGAGTTAGATAGACTATTTCCCCCTCATAAAAAAGGTCATTTTCGCCCTACGTGCTTTTTTTTTTCTCATTGAATCAATCTAGACATTGGTCCTCTCTACATTAATTTTAGGCCATTTTTGCAACTTGGACATTTTTTTGTGGCCGTTTTAGCCTAATTGGCCAGTCATAGGGGGTAAATCTAAGGGTGTGTCTGGTAAGGATCTAGATTCTCCTATAAACATTTCTAGATCCAGATTTTCTTTATAAAAAGTTTCTCAATTGGAATAGAATCACTGGGCGGATTGGCTTGCAAAGCATTGGTATTTTAGCGTAGCCTGAATTTAAGCATGGGTAATCAGGTTAGGCTATAAAACAACGGAATAGCCATGAAAACATCTAGAGATCATTTCAAGACGTATCAGATACTTTAAGACTACGTCAAGATTTAGGAGTTGTTTGCTTCACGCCCTTCCAGGCAAGCTACTTGCCAGGTACTAATCCTGGCCCTACCTGTAGACGTCGGGGAGCAACGCTGGTGCTAGACAAGCTTGCCTAGGAGACAAAACAAAAATGCCATAATACTTGAGACTAAGACTAAGAGGTTATGCATACATTTGGAAGCTATGAACTTTTCCTTCTTATGATTTATGAATGGACTGAGATGTCATATAAAGCAATTGAAGCTAGATGGCCTAGTTTTCATAGAGAAGACACACGTGGCAAGTGAAATGTCTTCTTTGAGAGAAATCAAACCACACGAGGTAGAGAGTGTCTAACTCTCCACAACTTATTCATGCTGGTTGATCATAAAACACCTACACTAAGGCTATTGTTTGGCAAAGCTCTCAGAGCTAATTCTATGTTGATTTCAGAAGGAGCTTTGCCAAAAAGGTTTTCAGAGGTACAATTTCTTAATTTTATGAAGTGATTCTCCATCGTGATTTTGAGATTTTATGTTAAAGAATTAAAGAAAATCACTTTCAGCGATAGAATCACTTCTATGACAGAATCATGTAGCTCTACGAAACATACCTTAAGACACATGTATATATCTTTTATGTTGCCGTCTAGGTCAAAAAAATGCAATAAAAAATGCAGTTCTCATTCAATTTCGAAACCTAAAAAAGGTTGACTTAGTTCAAACAAAAAATTACATTGTTTTAAGGACGAATTAGAGTATTTTGCAGCATAGCTGGGTTCTGATGTAGCCGCCGGCAGTCTTCAGTGTCTGCATCTGGAGGTGTGGTTGGTAATTGTTTAATTTGTATCAGCACCGGACCGAGTTGGATATAATCTGTTTTTTTTAATATGGATTCATGTGAAGCACAATTGGATTGGATGGACGGCTGTGGCAATCCTTATCCATGCCAAAAGCTGCTGTATTGTTTAATCACAAGCATAATACTAGTACTAGTAATAATCAAACTACTTTTCTTGTATATAATGTAAACTATATGCTCATAGCAGCCCTTGTGCGGTTGGTCACAGCTTACCTTCATCACCCTGTCGTCCTTTGTCGCCAGTCGCCAAGATTAAATTAGACGAGAGTTGTGACCAGCAATTGGCACCGCTTTCTTTCCTGCTAGCCCATCCCAAATTTTAAGGTAAGAAACAACTCTTTGTTTTAGGTCAAAGGATTGGAACAAAAGGATACGACAAGAACTACTTCCTCAGTTTTAAAACACACATTTCTTAAGAAGTCATTTTTAAAAAAAAAAATATATAACTCGATTTATAAAAAATAATATCACTATTTAAGTATTTGTATCTCTAAATATGTTTACTATAAAAGAAATATTATTATCATAAGTAATTTGTATATATTTAGTCAAATTTACAAACAAAATGGCTTAAAAAAAAAGGGTGAGATGCGTATTCTGTTTTCTAGACCCTAGAGCAACTAGTATATCACACCGCAAATAGCAGACCATTTGTTTTTCTTCCAAGTAAAAATCGGGAGAAACCTTGGTCACATCACAAGTTCATGACCAACTCTATGCTTATGTCAATCCAAATCCATTGATGCCAACTCTGCTTGTTCAAGTAAGCGTGCCAGGCAGTAGCTGAGTCACTCACACTCACTCCAAGGTGGAAGAAGCTTTGCTTCGTTGACTGCCCCATCCACTCTGCACCTGCTGCAGTTGAGTTCAGTTGGTCCAGCCGTCCAGGCCATGGCCATGTCCTCCTCGCGCGCCCTCCTCCGCCGGATCGGCGGCGCTCTCCTCCGCCGCTCCTTCTCCGATGCCGCGGCCGGCCCCGACTCCGCCGCCGCCGCCGCGGGTACCACGTGGCGGGCGGGCCCAGCTACATGCGCGGCGCCGTCTTCTGGGAGCCCGGCCGCCCGCTCACGCTCGAGGAGTTCCGCATGCCGCGCCCCAAGGCCGGCGAGCTCCTCATCAAGACCAAAGGTCCCGCCTTCTTCCCTTCCCCCCTATGCTTCTTGCATTACATTGCCGCTACGCTCCGACTTGTAATCCAGATGAGCCAATTCGGCTGCCTCCCTAATTCTGAATTGCGACTCTCGTCCCATGCCGAGTCCATCGATTGCTAGTGATAGAGGTTGCTTTGGATAATCAAATGCTAGAGCTGCTCGATTTGGTGATTTTTGCGCTGCTGATGCTTCACTAGTAGAGTCCCAACCATGCGAGGTCGGCGTGGAAGATTGGAGCTAGTCTTGGGGGATTCGTTTGGATGAACTGATCTGATTCCTAGCGTCTCCGTCTGACATGGTGGTGTTTCACCAACTTGGTGCAGCCTGCGGGGTCTGCCACTCCGATCTCCACGTCCTGAAAGGCGAGCTCCCGTTCTCCAGCCCCTGTGTCGTGGGCCATGAGATCACCGGAGAGGTCGTCGACCATGGCACGCACACTCCTGCTGAGATCATCAACAGGTATGTATGGTACCATACACCACCCCACCAGGGGGCTGCTAATTCAGTTCGTCAGACATAAGGTGCTGTCTTCGGTTCAGAACTGATGGTCCCTTTTCTTAAAACGTTTCAGGTTTCCAGTCGGGAGTCATGTCGTCGGTGCCTTCATAATGCCGTGTGGGAACTGCTTCTACTGTGTTAAGGTACAGCGTCTTAGTTGAATTATGGCCATCCCTTTCGTTTCTCTCATGTTTCTATGCCTTTTCTTGCTTGTATGCAGTTATGCTGATGTGTGTTAATTTGATACAGGGCCAAGAAGATCTGTGCGAGTCTTTCTTCGCGTATAATCGTGCCAAGGGGACGCTCTATGATGGTGAAACACGGCTGTTTCTAAGGGGCAATGGTAACATGAGGAAACATATTCACATCATACTACATCAGTAGCACTGCAGTATAATTGTTACAGGCTCTGAATTTTTCCATCTGCAGGGAAACCGGTGTACATGTACAGTATGGGAGGGCTTGCAGAGTATTGCGTTGTGCCAGCCAATGCGCTAGCAGTTCTCCCTGACTCATTGCCATACACAGAATCAGCAATTTTAGGATGTGCAGTGTTTACCGCGTATGGTGCTCTGAGGCATGCTGCTGAAATGCGGGCGGGCGATTCAGTAGCTGTGATTGGAGTTGGAGGGGTTGGATCAAGGTCTGCTGATGCCTGATAAATTTTAGGGTCTTTCTCCATTTAATTTAGTTTTTACTATGAATGCACAAACATGACCATTCTTCTTCCCTCTTACATGTATCTCATTGCAGCTGTTTACAGATAGCAAAAGCCTTTGGAGCTTCCGAAGTCATTGCAGTGGATGTTCTTGATGAGAAACTCCAGAACGCTAGAACACTCGGAGCAACCCACACTGTAAATGCAGCAAAAGAGGATGTTGTTGAAAGGATAAAGGTATGTTTCGATTGTCAAAGTTCGTGATCTATCAAAATATCTGGTGAAGTTCAAAAACTAGTTCTATGTATCTGCTTCATTATAAGTGCTGCCATTGCGGCATTGCTTATCTTGGTTTTTCAGTTTTTTTTTCTTTTCCTTAAGTGTGCTGTGTTCAAATGTGCATATTGAACTTTTGAGCTATATATTGATCCTATTCATATGTGAATGCCTTGCTGTTCACAGGAAATTACTGATGGTAGGGGTGTGGATGTGGCTATAGAGGCACTTGGTAAGGCATTAACATTTTCCCAGTGCGCCAAAAGTGTACGTGATGGAGGCAAAGCTGTTATGATCGGGCTTGCTGCAACAAATGTAATGGGGGAGGTCGATATAACCCGTCTCGTCCGACGACAGGTACGCAATCGACTGGCTTCCACCTTTGTATTGCAGTGCATGCATGGTTCCTTGTTCATCTGTTTATTTGTATATTGGAACCAGGTGAAAATCATTGGTTCATACGGCGCAAGGGCCAGGCAAGATCTTCCTCAGATAGTGAAGCTCGCAGAGAGTGGCGCCTTCAATCTCCAGAACACCATATCTAGGAAATGCAAGTTCGAGGAGGCGAATGGCGCCTACGAGGATCTCAATCAGGGCAAGATCGTCGGGCGAGCTGTTGTTGAGATCATGGAGTGATGACGGACGAGGTGATCAATCCTGTGGTTCCAAGCCTTTCACACAATAATAAAGTGTGTGTGCTCTTTGACAGCATTGTCAAAATCTGTTGATGAGAAGATGACCAAGCTGGCTCTTTGACAGCATTGTCAAAATCTGTTGATGAGAAGATGACCAAGCTGTATATGGTGATGCGCACTGTGTGCGTGTGACAAAGTGTGTTACTGGAATAAACATTCGGCCTTGTTATTTATGTTTAGAATCAAAGCTTACTGTTGCAAAGATCTGTTTTCTGAATACCAACCAGTTCCCTTGCCTACACCTATAAACAACTATAGTTAGGAACTGTTAGGACACCTTACCAATCATCATTCATAAAACAACACAGCATAATGATTCCACAAACTAGCCATCAACTCTGCAAGCCATAAAATGATTGTTTAGCAGCCTGCAATCAGAATTAATCCATCTTGATCAACCAGCAGCACCAAAGTGGTCTACACCATCATTCTCCTGGGCGACCAGAAAAAAAAAAACTTTGGCAACTACCATTCACAAAACAAGGGGACATTTCATCGACGCCTAAATCCCAAAATGAAGAAACATCTGTATAATGTCGCAGGTGGTCACAAAAATGTGAATCAATGTCATGTAAGATTGAGTATCATCCAACAAAACCAGGTCATGGCATGAATGTATGATCAGCTTTCTACTTTGTTCTGCCAACACAGCATGCCCAAATTTGTTCCTAAAAGAGCAAAAAGAAATACTCAGCATATCAGCGATCAGTTTCCCCAACTGGTTACAAGCTGCCGTTAATAGGTGCCCTACAATGTCTCAACGAAAGCAAAGTAGGTATGGACTGAGTGCACTGACTCCTTGAAATCCCAAATCATGCTGGCCAATGCCATGTGATAGCTCATGTGATTACTTGGGCATACTGCCATACATGTCGCAAGCTTCGATCTTCTCATAGAACAGAAGGAAAGCCTCGCACTTGAGAACTTCATCTAGAGATATTTCTCTTATGCTTGTATCACTTGCACGAAACCAAGAGACCTGCTCATTGACAATCCTGCGTCCTCTCACATAAGCGATAAATTGAGCCTCATTTACGGACCTCCAGAGACGCTCAATGACACCAACTAGACGATATCTGGCATTATCTTTGTGCACAGACCTGAACATTTACAAAATAATAATTCAAAAAAAAGTCAAACAAGTGAAATGCTAGATCATGAGTATCTGAACATCATTAACTAGAAAATACTATCAGATCAACAGTTTTGACATATATCAAGTGACTAAACAGTACTGCTCTTATCCAAAAAAATTCAAATTCAGTTGATTCCCAAACATAAAACAGAATTTGTGTCACACAATACAATTGTATTAATAGTCAGCTCATTTCATTTTTCATGTGCACAAAAAGGAAAATAAATCCTTAGCTGTTTCATTTTGCTAAAAGGGATCACATAGGCATTGATATATGTCACATCTGTGTGAGACCCAACACCAGTCAGGCAGTCACCACAATTCAATTAGACTTCCAATCGGCATGTAATGAAAGTAACTGGTGTCTCCCATTGTCACAGTGCAGCCAGGTATTGAAAAAAACATGTAACTAAACTATTATAGAATCTTTGTTCTATGCCATTTTTCTGAAAATAAATCTAACCTTATCAGGACTGCTGCTCTTTTTATACATATACTACATAGATCACACTTGGGTCATCAGGAGTGACAAAAACCCATCAGAAACAGCACAAAAAACAAAAGAAACCCAGGTAGCATGAGATAAAATAAGAAGTTTTTAAGAACTCAAACAAATTTACATCTAGCATTATTCTAGGGCAGGCAATGGCCACTGTGAATTCTTTTAGAGACATAAAAGCACCTCCTGAATGAACAAAATTGAAACATGCAGTCTAAACAACTCTCTATACCATTGAGATATAAAAGCACCTCCTGAATGACCAAAATTGAAACATACAGTCTAAACAACTTTCTGAACTAAATACCATGTCTTCTTGAATCCTTCCTCAAGATGCTGAAAAAATTATGAAATAAAAAGTAGCTAATGCAAATCAGAAACTTCAAACTGCATAAAAGTATATTAATTATTACTGTTAAGAACTGTTGGTACCTGGACTCCAGATATTCTTGTAGATCAATATTTTCCTCAAACTCCACATGTCCCGTCCTCATGAATCTCAACACATAAATAGTTAATACAGGTGGCAGTTTGCTTAAAAGAGTTATTTCATCTGCAGTTCCACCCATATGTATCTGCTTACTTGGGTCTTTTCCCACTTGTTTGCTTCGGCTGGTGCTTGGCTTACAGCTTTGACAGCGCTTTTCTACCTCTTTTCTAAATTCGTATGCAAGGCACTGCTTAATTGATGGAAGAGAGGTTGGCTTCTTTTCTTCTGCAAAGCAACATTTGTATCTAGAAAGTGTTAACATCTACAAGTTTTTCAGAACCCCAATCCTCCACATTAGAAGTAACTTCTTGGGGAATCCCTGAAACTCTTGACTTAACAGACCATTTTGAGGGAAATTAAGATAAGCATTCAACACCGGTAAGCTATGTTCAAATAGCAATCCGAACTACCACACCACAAGAAACATCTTGTCTAGTTCAGACTGCGCAAACATCCCCTGCTGTTTTATGTAGCCATACTGAACTGTCATTTCTCTGATACATGCATATAAATAGCTTGACAAGTTCCACCATTTAGGTAGTAGTCAAAAGTTGGCTCGCAGAAATGACATGTTTTTTTTTTCTCATATTCAGCAAAAAAAACCAATATCAGTTATCACATGACAGTGTTCCACAATTTCTTCCATGTATTTCTAAATAGAGTTATGGTCTGGAATGCCACCCATAACTGCAGATCTGTTAACTAATTTTTGGTAGGCAAGTTGATTAGGTATAGGAGCAATGTAAACTTACCCTCCTTCCGAATTTGTGGTGCTGGGACACTTTTAGTTGGATGCTCCTTAGGTGGCAGTGACAGTGTGAGCACATCGAACGCTGCTTTCATGTCTGAAGCGTGCAGGCAGGGTTTGTATCTCCAGATAATAGACATCTCACACGTGAAAATGGAATCAACAACTGCGAGTCCATCCTTTGGCACATCAGGAGGCCTCTTTAGGAGCTCCTCCTCAATCAGACAATTGCACAGATGGCCAAGAAATTCGTTGCAATCTTGATGATTGGAGGTCATGTACTGCTTATCCAATTTGCATATACTTTCCAAGAGTTTGTCTGTGTTTAGAGTTGCACCCACATCATTCCCAGACCTTGTCTCCAAAAAGAGATCTTTCAGCGCCACACCAAGGGACCCTTCTGGATAATGAGTTCCTAACATCGCCATGCACAGATCATCAAGCGCAAGGAGGCACTGCACCAATGCATTAACATAGCATTTGGCCCTGCAATTTGGCATCCCTCTGACAACATAGCCATGCTTACGAGAATGTGCTGCTAAGATGATCGGTCTGAGGCTCAAACTGTGGTCACAATGAAAGCAGTAAGCAACATCGGGTTGATCTATCCACAATGCAACTGGATGGCAAGCTGATTTGGCATGGGTTTGTGCATGTCCGGTTGGAACATCCTCATTAATCACCAATCCAGAACTGAAACAGTGGCTACAGCTCCCAGCACAGAAACACTGGCTACAGCCCAAGCACATCATGAAACGAGGCTTAGTCCCCTGGAGACTCATATTTTCAGCAGTGGCCCCATGCTGGCAATCCATGCACTGTGGGTCATCCTTCATGCCCTTGATAGTTTCCAAGAATTGGTCCATCTCCTCTGTATCATAGTGGAAGTCCTCGCATTCTTCGCTGCTGGTGTCGCCGGTAACATGGTCCTGCTGGGATGGCGGGTCACCACGCACAGAATTGCTGGGCTCCAGGAGCGCGGTTTTTCCTGAACTGTAGTCCTTCTGCACCAGCCTCGCTCCCTTCTCCTCCTCCTCCTTTCCCATTGCTTAGACTGGAATCACATCAAAGAATCGCGTCAATAGAGAAAAATCCAAGAAATGCAAGAAAGCTAATAGAGAAGCAGAGAATGAAAATGCATTAAGGGCCTGCCCAGGAGGTGAGGACGAAGAGACGTGCACAAGAAAAATCCAAGAAACGTCGTGAGCAAGACGAAAGGCGTTTTGGCGAGGCCGCAGGCCGGGAAATCCACCGAGAAGACAAGAACCGCACAGTCTAGCGGAAAACCAAGAAGAACCGCGCGCAGCAATTGCACCGGCTACCGAGTAGAAAACAAAAGGAAATCGCGCCGACTAGGGACGAGCAAGGAAGCCAACGAAGTGGAAAAGACGAAGCCAGCAGCAAAGAAAGCAATCCCGCACGTTCTGTTTTGCCGAGGACGGAGAAGCAGAGCAAGAACAGCGGAATCGGGCAGAGCAAGAACAGAAATTTATCGAGAACATATATAAAAGTAATCGCTCGCGCCGGGAATGGTGAAGATGAACAAGAGATGCTACAAAGAGGGGAAGACTACGCAGCAGCAGCAGCAGAGAAACCAACCGGCCAAGAATCCAAGAAAGCCGCACGTTCTGGCGAAGAGCAGAGCAAGAACAGCGGAATCGGACGGTGAGGAAGACAGAGTCGGGGAGAGGGGAATGCAGGTGGACAGCTTACCTCAATTCGGGTCGGGCGGTGCGTGGCGGGGAACGGGGGAGCGGCGGGAATGGCGTTCGCTCGCCTTGCTGGCCTTGGTTTGGGAGTTGGGAGGACGGTGGTTGACGAAGTAGCCTTGTTCGAATCCTTTTCTATAGGTAGCAGCTCCGGCCCACGGATAATTGGACTTCGGCCTGAATAAGGCCCATGAGAAAACAGGCCCAGTAATAGTCTAGTCCAGGCCCGATAAGCTGAATAGCTGTTGTTGCCCTGCTGGCACCAGGCTGACAGAACCTGTTTCAACAAGAATCAGGATTCAGGAATGCAAACTTGACACAGCCATTTGTACATATAAGAAAAGACGCAGATATTTGTATGGTCGATAACAATGTAGGATGTAGTCACAGAAGGATACTTAAGGTTCAATCCTAGCAAAGACTTGCTCACTTGATACCATGTGCGACAGCTTCCAAGGATGGCATTGTCTGATCCACCCACCGGCTCCTTAATCTCAGAAACCACACCTTTCCATTGATAAAGACAGGTTTAAGGTTAGAACAGCAAGATGCAGGTGTCTCAGTTGCAGAGACAGGCAACTGAACAGTGAAATGCTATCAAGGACCATTTGGTGACATGAGCGGAAAATTGCCAGATCCCAAGTGACTTGTTGCCCTCCATGATAGAAGCTATGCAGCTAATATTTATTACCTCCGACTGCGTCTAGATTTGATGTTTGCACATTGGACTAGATACTAAATGTCATACTAACATTAGCATATATGGTTCATGCCACACATGGTGATGTCCAGCTCCGGTGCCTAAAGAACCTCCTCGATCACTTTGTTGCTGCCACAGGACTGAAGATCAACTTCAACAAAAGGACCATGGTACCAATGTAACAATGTTGGTGCTGCAAGATCTTTCCTCTGCACAGATAGACATTCTAAGCTGCAAACAAGAAGGCTTCCCTCAAGTTTAACTCGGCCTGCCGTTGTCTAATACTCTAATGTCAAGTTCAATCTTCAATCTCTGTATTCAGCCCGCTGATTGCCTGTGTTTGGACAGATTCCTTGTCGATCGGCCAGCAAGTAGTGAAGTATGTAAATCCAAAGAGCAGAGCGTGCTGTTTTGGTGAACTCAGTCTTGGACAGCTCCGTCATCTATCTCTCTCTGATGGCTGCAACCCTCCTCCCCCACCTAAATCCAGCACTCTCCATCATCTATCTGATGGCTGCAGCTCCATAATCTCAGAAACCACACCACACCACACCTTTCCATTGACAAAGACAGACAGGTTTAAGGTTAGAACAGCAAGAAGCAGGGCACGGATGGAGTCGAATGACAGTCGAAATGACCCCAACTAAGTCCTGCACTCTCCATCATTACAATAATAAAGACTCGAGAGAAACAACATCATCTGCTTGTCACTTCACTGAATTGCAAAATTTCGGTTCCTCAATCACACATGCTTTGATCCGGAAGCGCAACGCAGATCGCAGACTTAGGATCGGGAAATACACATACACGGGACCAGCTCAAAGCTCATCTCTCCCCCTCCCGCCTCCCGCCTTCCGCCTTCCGCTCCCGGTAGTGACTGAAGCAAAGAGCGAGAGCGAGTCCGAATGGGAAGGGGAGGCGCACCTTGGCTCGTCGTCGAGGCATAGTCCTAGTAACCGGTGAGAGGCGGCCGGCGACGAGGCGGAGGAGGAGGTGCACTGGCGGCCACGCCGGGGGGAGAAGTGCGGTGGACGCGGAGAGGAGGAAGTGCGGCGTCGGCGGCGGCCATGGAGGCCGTTGTTGTCTTGTCGTGTTGCTGTGATCGGTGACGAGGAGATGGATTTGGTCCTGATCTGTTTTTTTCTTAAAAAAATAAAAAGCCAGGAGAACATCCAGTCATTTAATTCACTAGTATAATGCCCGTGCTAACGCAACGTGTTCTATCTTTGGAATGCACATGAGAACGATGAATAGTTATTATATTTTTAATTGTTTTTTACCATGAAGACAATTTGGGGACACTTTATCATGTCAATAAGTAGTAAAGTTATTTCTTATAGTAACCATCTAAGTTACATTGTGCTTAAGGCCTTAATCATGTCTTGAAAATATTCAGGTAGGTTGCTAAAATATTAGTTTGCACGACTCGTCAAAAGTTTCCTGAAGGTTGTGCATGTGGTTGTTCCAATGCGATAAGTCCATTTATTGGGCCTTTCGCTGAGCACGACACTCACGCGCCCTCTTTTTTTTTTTGCCTCCCTTTTTTCATGGTTTCTTAAGCCCTTATCCTAGCGCGGCACTCACGCTGTTTCCTATTCCTTTCCTGTCTCTTGCGCTCCTCTTCGCTCGAAGCTGTTAACACGGTGGGTTTTATACATGGACAGACAATACATAATTAGTGTTAATATTGTATTTTCATGTACCTGAAGTGTGTAAGTTAGTGACATCGCTGAGGGCAGGGTGTTCCTCTCCTGGCGTGTCCATGGTCTGACTTCTGGTGCGAACTCAAATGATCTGGGGTCTGAACTCAAATTAAATGAACCATGATCGGAGTGCCCGATTTTAGAAGCTTGTTGCACATCTCTTATATTATATTGCAAAAAAGACGAGAACAATAGCAGGGCAGGAAACATAAAAATACTATGCGAGAATAGTTGTTTGTGAATTGAATGAGGTGAATACTTTCAGAACATATGGGATTTCAACCTACAAATACATGAGAGCTAACTGTAATGCAACCATTTCTCTGTCACTCCTTTTCTAATTTTTAAATTTTAAATTGACAATAAAGTGTATTTAATGGAATAAAGGATTTGTACCAAATCTTTAGGCATCAGTTAAAAAAAA
Organism: Chrysopogon serrulatus; assembly: GCA_015844335.1. Lineage (NCBI taxonomy): Eukaryota > Viridiplantae > Streptophyta > Magnoliopsida > Poales > Poaceae > Chrysopogon > Chrysopogon serrulatus. The sequence continues at coordinate 105,815 of JADLZL010002191.1, forward strand.
AAAATGGGTTCTGATCTGGGCATGTGAGAGCAATGGGTGGTTCACTGAACTTGAGACCTTGAGCAGATGCAAAAGTGAACTTAAGACATTCCATAAAATGTAGCTAGAATTTAAATTTAGTAATCCATCCAATAAAGAAAGGAAGAATATACTTAAGTTTATCTATTCAGAATTCACAAAAACTAAGCTCTAATAAGAAGCATAACTGAGTGCAGTTTTAACTGAACTTTATGATTCCTATTTTACTAATGAGAGAGAGAGAGTGGGCTGTTGACAGACAAGCAAAAGTACCTAGCAAGAATGAAAACCAGTATACTACTATACATGTATCTCTTGTGCTACGTACTCTTAATCTACATGGCCAAAATTTCTCATATTTATAGCAAAAGAAACATGAACATGTGCTGGGGGGAGCATCTCACCAAGGAGTTATTTAGCTATTCCTGAAGTTTAGAGCAGCACGTCAGCATGTGGTTGTGATCTATGGCCTTGACGTGAAAAGCACACCACCCTGATTATGAAAAAGCCATGGCAAGTTAACCTGCATTGCGCTGGGATACAAGTCACCGAACACCTGCAGAAAGTTCAAACGTGAGCAGTGAGAAAAATCAGAAACTACATGGCAAAAAGTCAATCCCCATCGCATACAAATCCTCAGTGGTACTTATGGGTGAACCACTGAACTTAATCAATAACTAAAATTCACATCTGCAGACAATATCAACTGGTGAAGTGTTCATGATACAAATGTTGGGAAGGATAAGCTCAATGAAAATAAAATGATTTGCCATAATCTCATCAATGATAATTAACAGAAACTATATAACATAAAAAAAATATGGTAGTTGAACAACGAAAATATAAGCTATGACTACATACAGATCATACCAAGGCAACAGCGCCAGAGTAAGTCTTCTTCAACATGTGATCCTCTGCAACCGGAAACACATTGAAGCTCTTCAGATGGAAAAGAGGGAGAACAGGCTGGTAGAGACGTGTGCAAATTGGGGTAGATACGTCGTCGTTCTTGGCGTTGCCGACAATTAAGATTCATGGCGCAGCAGGTCGTTCTTGATGTCCTACAGCACGGCGGCCGTGGAGCACGAGCGTCGGTGGCGTGGTAAGCAGTTATGGCGATGCAGCAGGAGAGGCGCAGCAGGAAGGATTGGGCGCCGTGCGGCAGGGCGTGCGGGGAACAGGAGTGGCGGCGCGGCAAGGCGTAGGCACGGTGTGCAGGTCACGATCGTGGAGCAGGGAGCCTCCGCGTGAGCTGCAGGGCAGGCGGCGAGGATCGCGTGCGTAACTTCCTCCTTCCGTGATTCGTTGCCTTTCTCTGTGCGCGCGGCAAAAACAAGGAGGATGTGTGACACTTTTCATTTGGGCCGTTCGATGTGAATGAGTAAGGAGAGAGAATGTATAAAATTAAATCTGAACTGTCCATTTTAATTGTATTGGTTTTCTAGGTACAATTTCGTGGGTGGATGAAGATGGGGCTCCTCAGCGGGGGACGTTTTTCACGTGTGGGCATAGGAAAGAAAATCCGGTGCATTAGTAGGTTGATTTAAGAAGAACGGAAGAACCGATTTTTTTAATTAAATAACAGGGCCTTTTCCAAATTAAAAATAGATAGTACAGATGTAAGCCTGGATATCGAGCTGGCTCGGCTCGGCTCGGCTCGGCTCGGTAAGGCTCGTTAGGATAACGAGCTGGCTCGAGCTGGCTCGTTATAACTAACGAGCTGAAAAGCTAGCTCGGCTCGGCTCGCCCAAAAGCTTGGCTCGGCTCGTTTGGCTCGTGAGCCACGGTTAAAAAAAATAAAATAACGAATATCTTACATTTAGCTCGGCTCATTTGGCTCGTTAGGCTCGTGAGCAGCTCGTAGGCTCGTTAGTTCATCCAAGCACAGCTTGTTTGGCTCGTTAGACTCGTGAGCAGCTTGTTAGGCTCGTTAATTCATCCATGCATAGCTCGTTAGGCTCGCGAAGGCTCGTGAGCAGCTCGTTAGGCTCGTTAATTCATCTATGCACAGCTCGTTAGGCTCGCGAGCAGCTCGCGCTAGCTTCGACTTCGGCTCGTTATCCTAACGAGCTAAAACCTTGGCTCGGCTCGGCTCGTTAGGATAACGAGCCGAGCCGAGCCGAGCCGAGCTGGCCACGAGCCGAGCGAGCTAACGAGCTTCGAGTTTTTCGTCCAGGCTTATACAGATGCAAACACCTATAACAAACCCGCAGGCTTGTAAAAAGAATGACGTTGACAATCAAAAGTGACCAGTTTGTATAATGGACTTCGTCATCATATATTTATCTTCGAGACAGTCAATAAAAATATTTCAATATTCGGATCGTCCTATTTAGAGCCTGAACAAAGAAACAATATTTTTGGAGCACTGACCCAGCTAGAACTGGCCGGTTTGGGAAAGTTCCTCAAATGGAAGATTGAACTACATCATTGTATTTCTCTCGTTGAACTGATCAAAAAAACAAATATAGTTCGTCCCGTTTAGAGTCTGGATGGCTGCCTAGCACTGTAGGGAAGCAACTAGGTCGGTTTTCTTGACCTATTCCAAACCGACTGGTTTTTAGATTGGTTTTGGATATGTTTTTGGCATGAAAACATGGAAGATTATGATCTAGACTTTTTTTCAACTGGGAAAGACCACCCCTCTATATAAACGAGAAGATTACGGTCGATTGAGACATCCAACAATCTAAATGTCTCTTTATTTATTTGATCATAATAATTTTAATTACAATATGTTTCATTGAGTGATCTGATCGGCCGCTGATAAAGGATAATCGAGATTTTCTCAAGCTTAACAAATACCAACGGGATTCGATTGATCTTTCACAACTTTTGCGTCGATGGAATTAAACAGGAGCTCGTACATGCATGCGGATGGGCCTCCAAAGGACACCCTGCAAATCACCCTCTTCCAAACAGTGCACGCCTGTAAAATATCTGCACTAAGCCACTAACAAGCCTCTAATAAAGTCCCAAACAGGCCTCTAAATTTAGTTCCAAACAGGCCTCTAAAGTATCTCCATCAAAATTTCTATTGCTAAACTGAAGCCGGAGGAAGCGCATTAGAACAATTAATGTAGATGATTTTTTTTTGGGATACGACTTCATTTGTCAAAGACTGAAGAAGAAGGAATTTGTACAAAATTAAAAGGAATTCATATCAAGATATTACATATAGAGAGTTCGTCGTCACACAAATATATCTATGTCGTAGTGATTATAATTAAGCTGTAAAATAAGGTTAGTCAAAACTATATACATGTATATTCACTAGTCCAATAAATTAAACTAAGCTAATTAATTCACCAACAATAGATCGAACAGCTAGCTAGCATCACGAAGATGACTTAACAGATTCTTCCAACATATCCATAACAACAGAAGGGCGGGCTTTCTTGAGGTGCTCATATCCTTGGGTTCCCATCACATCCTTGGTCCTCTTACGTGAGCTGCAGACAAAGCTAATGCAGGCGTCTTGTAGCTTGCAACAGTAATGCCTGTCAGCTAGAGCTAGAGTGGCAGCAACATTGTCAACACAGAGTCTCTTGCAGAGCATGCTCTCGCACATCAACCTCATCCTGTCCATGGCATACCTATCTGCAGCCACGAGTAAACGTCTGACAAATCCCTCATCGTCAAGATCACAACCATCATCTGGAAGTGAGTCTGTGTAGATGAAGTGAAGCAATGCCTTGAAGACACCGGGCTCCATATCTTGGATGTTAATTACAGCATGGTGATTAGGGTTGTTCTGTTCTTCGTTCTTGTCTGTACCTGCTGCTGCTGCTATGAACCCACCGCCATTATTGCCACCACCATAGGTAACAAGCTCTGCCTTGAAGACCGGCGACCTGGCCGCAAGCACGATCTTGTGTGCATAGAAAACCACTCCTTGAACCTTGAACGTGACGTCCACGCCGCTGCCGCCGCCGGCGGCGGCGGCGGCGTCCTTTGTAGTCTCGAGCAACAATAACCTCCCAAGATTTTCCGGCGGCGGCACCGGGATCCTCTCATCAGACTCATCAGGAGATCCAGATCCTCCTCCTCCCGACGACATTGACGACGACACCGACACCCGACTGCCCACGACGACGCTGAGATAGCACTCGATGGCGAGGCGATCGCCGCAAAGGTACGACGACATCCGGCTTCTGTTGATGAACTTGGCACAGCCCCAGGCGTTGCTCGCGAGGGGGCTCACCACGGTGTGGTTGAAGCTGAGGCGGCCGCCGGCGAGGTTGACGTGCATGGGCTCGCCGGTGGCCGGGCTGAGGACATCGAAGCTGACGAAGCCGCTCACCTTGGTCCCCACGGGGCAGGTTTGGTTGCCCATGAAGTCGAGGAAGACGGACGCGTAGGCACCGCCGCCACTCAAGCTCCCGTGGTGGTGCCCGTCGGGGTAGTAGGAGATGCGCCACTCGTGGCCGCCGACGGTGAACGTCGCCGACCGGACGGCGGTGCCGACGCCGGCGCCCTCCGCCTGGAGTGTGTACCCGTGGATCTCGAACACGTGCGTGCACTGGTCCGCCTCAGGGCAGCACCTCGACCTCATCTTCCTGACGCAGGTTTCTGCCGCCGACGCCGCCGACGCCGCCATCATATCGCCGTGGATTCTATTCGTCGGTGATCTAATACAAAAATTGTCTCTTTTTCCCGTCGTGTCCTTCTCGCAAACTCTATATGCATGTCTCGTGAAGGAAGTCCAAGTCGAAGTCGAACTCGATCCCACTCCCACCGAACTTCCCACCGAACTTGACACTCCTTAGGATCGGAATCGGATTCAGTATTTCACAGTCCATATATATGAAGAAATAATCAATTAATGAGAAAACAATGGACAACTCAACCCGATAGAGACTGCACAAACTATATGTACAATAGAGACTGCACACTTATACAAAAGTTGAATCACCATAATGCACAGTTCACCCAGTAACAAAGCATTCTATATATCATCCGAATGGCAGGTGAAATAAAAAAGAACGTGCCCCAACTAAATTTAGCACTCTCCATCATCACAACAGCATAGTTAGGCTACGGAGAAACAACATGTGCTTGTCACTCCACTGAATGGCAAAATTGGGGTTCATCAAGCACACAAATTTGACGCGGAAGCGAAATGCAGACTTGAATTTGCAATACACGGCTCACATATAGGAAATATGATGATGAAGTTTTGGCAAAACCATCAAAGCAAAGGAATCCTACTGAAATACTTGTAAGCAAATTAAAGCACATTACTTTGTATGTTTACACTCCCGGCACATGGCAACTGCATGACGAGGCACCTGCCCCCGGCCGCGGAGGAGACGCGCACAGGCGCAGCGCTCCCGCTGGCCGCGCCGGCTCCACTCGTGGCGGTCGCCCTGGCCACGCGTGTGGAGGCTGCGTCGGCCGCGCCAAGAAGATCTCATACATATGCAGGGCCAAGAAGATCTGTGCGGGCGAGTCTTTCTTCGCGTATAATCGTGCCAAATTAAAGTGTGTTATTACTGGAATTAACATTTGGCCTTCTTATTTATGTTTAGAATCAAACTTTACTGTTGCAAATACCAACCAGTTCCCTTGCCTACACCTATAAACAACTGTAGTTTGGAACTGTTAGGACACCTTACCAATCATCATTCAGAAAACAACGCAGCATAATGATTCCACAAACTAACCGTCAACTCTGAAGCCATAAAATGAAGGGTAACCATCAGGACAAACATCCTGAACAAATAAAATGAAGGGTAACCATCAGGACAAACATCCTGAACAATTCTGGGGCGAGGGTGAAGGGACAAAGGAATGCCAACCGAGTTTGCACTACATAGTCATTAGTCAAAAGCATCAGCTAATAAAGGAGCCAAGACTCAAGAGCACAGCTAGTTTTTTTTGTTAAGATGGAAGGAAGTAGATAAATTTTCCAATAAATAATACAGATGTAAATTGGTCTCGGTCCATCAGCCCACCGATAAATCCTACAGCTAATTTGGGCTAGGCCAGAATCTAGGCCACATCTCACATCACATCAGCTGTCGGCCCAGCGAACATATGTTCCTTTCAACAAACACCAGGACTTCAGGAGGGCATCAGTTCAGACAAACCTCCACTAGGAACCATTCTCCATTTCATGATTTGCACAAGGAAAGACTAAACAAAGGGTAAATGATGTAGTAGTATATTACTAATCGCAAGACCCAAAGCAAAAAATCACCGATTAATAAAATAGTTGCAACATCATACAGTAATAGCCTACAAATCCAGTGCACGCTATCTCTGCCTGGCAGTATCAGGGTACCATTGCTGTGCTGCAAACCCAACCCAATCCACACATGCACAATTAAGCAGAAACATAAATAAGCCAGTGTGAAGGGCGTATGAAACTAATGTTACCAGCCAGCCAAATCAAGGAGAAACCGATAATCGCAACGGCGGAGCCATGTATTGGCCATAGAGGGCTCCGGCCCCCCCTTGCCCCGTGAAAAAAAATGAGTATATAAACTGAACAACTGATATGCAAGTCCATTTAGCTAATTTTGCCACCAGCCACCAGTTGATAGGCCACATGCAATGCAAGCCCGTCAGCACAGACCTGGCATCCAACTGCGGGCGCAAAGCAAAGGGAGAAAATAATCCATAGACACAGATTGATTGAGACGACGGAGCGACGGAGGCGACGAGCTGAAAGCCAAAGGCCGAAGCAGCGGCCTTCGCAGTTGACTTACCCATCGGCAGTCGCCTGGCCAGCCGGCCGGCACCCGGCGGCTCCGCGGCTGGCGAGGCAGCACCCCAGGGCGGTAGCGCCCACGCAGAAGCACTCGTCTCCACTCTGCAGAGTCAGGTACGCTTGCAGCTTGGTAGTACATAGAAGGCGAGATTGCTAGAGATTACAGCTACGAAGATATAATTGCAGATTTCCGGAGTTTGAAGAAAAGAAAAGTGGACTTTTAACAAGTGCTCGTTCTCTCTGTTTTACTTGTCTTTTGGTACATATATATACTAATATGATACTGTAATGGGTAGCCATGGACAATAGATCACGGTCACTTATTTTGTTAATTGTGACCTAATTATAGTAGTATAGAACTAAAACTTATTGCTATGGTCTATGGAACTTGTGTACATATTGGTCTATCATCTATGGTCTGGATTTGAAAATGCCCCCCACCCTTTATTTGGCTTCAAGCTCCGCCACTGGATAATCGCAGGTCGACAATACACCACCAATGATCACATAATCAAATCCAAGTAAGTAGAACAGGCAGATGAACAACTGCATGCATTTCAGGATCAGAGATTCCATTAATTGCGATTCAGCATTCGAGCAAGGTTGAATCATGGAACAGATAGATCGATGAACATCTATCTCAGTGAACTCAAGTCACCGATCAAGAGAGGCCGCTACGACTACCAACTACTACTACTAATCCGAGATCGATCCGACATATGCTCACATTTGAACTAGTACTCCTAATCAAAGATGATTCACAACACATCAATAGAGACAAGCAAACAACTCAACTTAACTTCTTCCCTCTTTGATCGCATTTCTTTGCTTGGAAGCGGCGCCGATCACCACAGTTGCGTAGTAGGTCACTCCTGCGCGCTGCCTCAGTGGCCTCCTCCTCGTCCCCCGCGGCCTGGACCACCGCCGCCACCTCCTCTGCCGCCGCGCCCAAGGCCGCCGCCTCGATGGGGGGCATGAGCGCAGATGGTGTCGGTGGCCTAGAGGAGCTGCTTGCGTGGCGGCGGAGGTCATCGACGACATGGCGGAGAGGATTGTACAGGTGTATTGGGATGGGCGCCCGCCCCGCAGCACGAACTCCTCGACGCGCTCAGCAAGGGCCCTCGCAGCGGGCTGAAACTGCCCCCGGCGGCGAAGCGCGTCCCTGGCGGAGGGCACGAGCCCAGCGCCCATGATGCACAGGTTTGCCGGCTTGGTGGGGTGGCCGTGAACCTTGCCGAGCAGGTGGTCGAGGAGGCCGATCAGGTGCGCAGCTCGTAGCTCGGTCGACGTACTGCAGGGGAAGCAGGTTGGCAAGCTCGCCACCCACTCCAACACCCGGCTACACCTGGAGAGCCATTAGCTCCAGGAAGTCCCCCCGCATTGGCGACGCAGATGCGTCGGACGACGGTGGCCCCTGGCGCCGCTGCCTGCAGCAGCTGCTCCGCCCGGTTGATGACGAGACGCAGGCCGACGGAAACGCCGTTGAGGGGCTAGGCGGCGGCGGCCATCGCTTTTTGTCTCGTGTCACATCGGAATCGGAGGGATGTCGGAAGTGTGTTTTGAATACTAATAAAAAATAAATTACACAACTCTCAGAAAACCATGAGACAAATAAATGTTTTAAGTATAATTAATCCGTCATTAGCAAAAGTTTACTGTAGTAGCACATTGTCAAATCATGAACTAATTAGGCATAAAAGATTCGTCTCACAAAGTTATCGCAATCTGTGCAATTAGTTATTTTTAGACTATATTTAATACTTCATACATGTGTGACAAGATTCGATGGGACAAGAAAAAAAATTGTCTGGGAATCCAAACAGGCTCTCTCTCTAGGATTGATGGGGAGTGAAGACGAACACGAAAGGCAGCGTGGGGCCCGATAGGGTGGGGTGCTCTACCAGGGGAAGCTCACCCATCTTTATACTACGCACATCACATGAGAAGAGTCCGGAACCAGGACCCACGCGTCAGTCAAATATCTTTTTCCTTTTTTGAGAAAACCGGGTTATATTCATAGATGTTTCATAAAGTTTACATTCCAAATCTTGCAAGGATACCCTTGAAGAAAATAAAAATTACAGTACAATCCTAGCAAGATTATCCTCCTGGTCATCCCCGTCGCCGATAGTCGGAGCAGCCACACGACGCATCGGAGAAATACGTCGAGTCTGGAGCTTGAAGCCGACTTCCTTCCCGACGATGGACCACAAGTTTTTGTTGGCTCTTCGAGAAGCATATCGAAAACATCGACACACCTTGTAACCGATGAACGCCCAAGCCAAATCGGATGGTCACTGGCCACCACATCGCCGGAGTATAAGGAATCTGGTGCCCCAATCACTACCAGGATCCCCAGCATACCGGACGACGACGAAACCCGAAGGGGAATGGAACCACTAAAACAAGTGGTAGACAAAATCCAACCCAGTTTGTCCTTGAGTTGGCAAAAGTATCTCCCAAAGCCATCGCCGACAGCAGCTCCAACGGCGACAAGGACGGGAGCAGAAGAAAACGTAACTAGATCAGAAGCATTGAGATCTCTAGATCTAGTAGGGACATACCATTTCAGCCCTTCACTGGCACTAGAACACGTACCAGCAAGGCGGATCAGGAGCTGAAGAAGATTATTCCATCGCTGCAGTGTCGCCTCCGCCTTAGGAACACTGTCTGGACCTAAACTACTCAAACTAAGTAAGAGTATGTACACCGGCCGCCTCAATCCCCGTTCCCCATCCTCTCCGACGCCATTCCAGCAGCCGGAGTGGAAAGAGAACGGCGGACTTCGGCGCCGGACGCGAATCGCCTTGCTTCCGCCTTGCTTCCTTGTCGCCCATGGAACATGTTGTGTTGGGTGACAGGCCCGATCCAAGAGAAGAGGCCCATTTGGTCACGTACGTACTCCACTCGTGTCCCATTTGGCTAGCATCGATAGAAAAAGATATCCAGTGTAGTAACCAAGAGGGAAACCATCTTCAATATTGGCTAATTGTTGAGAGGAACTTTTAGACATCTCCCAGCAAGTTTTGGACAATAACATAAATCAACAGAGTGTTAAGAATTGCAAGTCATTGATTTTTGTTTTACCGTAGATGTGAAAGAGATCCTTACTGTAAAAAAAATAGATTCTATGCTTTTTCTCTGGTTGTGAGGTATAAAAGTTTTGTTCATTCCTTGATAAGTTTGCTTTGGTTGCCATCTCATGAGAATTGCTTAGAGCTTTCATAATAGCACAAACTTAATCTCTTCACTTGGCTTACAAATGGATGCATTTAGGCATTGTATCAGAGATGATTGCCCCTTGTATTTAAAAAGCAGCTGATGCTCCAGATATTGAAAACAAATCAAATAATTAACTAGCTTTGTAATGTCGCATGGCAACATAGATGATTGAATTAACATTTTGTTTAAAAGCACAAAAACATGTTAAATAATATCATTAGCCACTACAAATCTAACGCAACTTGAACGGGTCAAAACAAAACTAAAACGTTGGAGTCATGTTGAAAACAAAGTGGATGGCAAATCTGTAAATACTAAGAACCATTTTCCGAATAAAAATAAAAATAAATCAGATTTTGAAACCTGCCGAGGGAACTGTGGGTGGGATTTTATATCTATACCTAATAATAAAGAGTCAAAACTTTCCGTCTTTTTTTTGGTTCACCTTTTTTTTCGTCCATCTACCTGAATAGCTACGGATTGCAATTGTAATATGAATAGAATTCTCAGAAGATATTAGAATAGGGAGAGGAGAGGAAGACCGAAAATAAATAAATCGAAGATTATCAGCAAACCAACATCCTGCTCCTCGCCTGCGCCTGCGCCCGGCGGCATTATCGCGCCGGGCGAAGCGCTGCCAGCGGGAGGTGGGACCTCCTGCAGCGCAGCATCGGTGTGTCGCGATGCACATGCAGCTCCTGCACAACGACCGCGTCATCGTCTTTGACCGCACCAAACCGGCCACTCCAACCTCTCGCTCCCTGACGGCCGCTGCCGCTCAACCCGCGAGAGTGCGTGTTCCCCAACGGGGACTGCACCGCGCACTCCGCCCGAGTACGATGTCGCCGCCAACGCGTTCCGCCCGCTCTTCGTCTTCACCGACACCTGGTGCTCCTCGGGCACCGTGGCCCCCGATGGCACGCTCGTCCAAACCGGCGGCTGGAACGACGGGTTCCGCAACGTGCGCACCATGCCCGCGTGCAGCGCGGACGACGTCGCCGACGCCGGCAAGAGATGCGACTGGTCCGAGACGCAGGACGCGCTCGCCGCCAACCGGTGGTATGCCACCAACCAGATCCTCCCCTGCGGCCGCGCCTTCATCATCGGTGGCCGGAGGCAGTTCAGCTACGAGTTCTACCCGAAGCCTGGCCCTTCGGATACGTCCGTCGTCCATATGCCATTTTTGGTGCAGACGAGGGATCCCGAGGAGAACAATCTTTATCCGTTCGTGCACCTCAACATAGATGGCAACCTTTTCATCTTCTCCAACAACCGCGCCGTCCTCCTGGACTACAAGAGTAACAAGATCGTGCGGACATACCCCGTGCTAGGCGACGGCGACCCGCGGAACTACCCCAGCTCGGGCTCCTCGGTGCTGCTCCCGCTGAAACCCAACCCCACCGAGGCCGAGGTGCTGGTCTGCGGCGGCGCGCCGGCGGGCTCCTACAACTCCACACCAAGGGCGGCAACGGCAACAAGACAGGTGTTGTGTTCGGATCCGGAAAAAAAATTCGAATTTGATGAAAAAAAAAAAAGGATCACGCTAAGACTTAGCTAATTTCTACGGGCAGGAAACGAAATTCTGACAAAAAAAAAAAAAAAGAAAGAAAATTCTGAAAAAAGAAGACAGGTGTTGTGTTCGGATCTGAAAGGAAATTCGAATTTAATGAAAAAAACAAGAAAGGAAATTCTGAAAAAAAAAAGAACAAGACATGTCCCTACATACGGAAGTACATTTGATTTGAGAGTTTTAAATGTAGTACGTCCAATAAATTGAAAAACAAAGTGAAGTACATGTACACAGACGACCAGTGTTTGAGTTCTTAAAGACGTCGCTTCAATGGTAACATGATGATGATGTTCTAAGCACCTCATATACGGAGCAGCATGCTACAACCTAGCAGGCACCAGATGTCAGTGCAGCCATATAACCCTGCTATCGTCAGGATCGAGGCACATGCGTGCTGTCATAGGATACGTGTCACAAGTTTAACTTGATTTGTAGAAAATATATGCAATATTTATATCTCCAAATAATTTTGTTAAAAACTAGATCCAAAGATCCTTTCCGAAGATGCTAATTATGATACTAATCGATAATATTTATTATTTATTAAAGTTGTCGGTATTTGTTTTCGGAAAGCGAAACGACATGCACTTGCCAGCGTTGGGTGTTACTACCCGTGCCCTAATCAAGAGGCTTTACTTTCTGTGCCCTAATCAAGAGGTTGACATGGAAAAAATCTAGGTCATTGAGCACAAACACCAGCAGCACCATGGCGGGCCGAGCATCATCACCAGAAACAATGAATGTTGCCCGAGCCACAGTCATCCGTGGCGCTGGTAAACTTGCCAATGGAGAAGTGCATGTGCGCCCACATACGACCCAAACAGCTAGCTCGTCGTAGTGTCCACAATTGTTGACGTGTTGTGCACTAGCACGAACACTTTTATGGTGGACGCGACCATATTGACGCTTGACAAAAGCCTCAGCCTAGCATATTTTATTGGGTTCTCAAAGAAAGTCACTAAGGGCCCCTTTGGTTTGCGGGGGAAACACGGGTGAATCATGGGAATCGATCCTATAGGAAACTAGTGGTTTCATCATTACTTTCCTATGCTTTGTTTGCCACGAAGAGCAACGGAAACATTCAAGGATGGCGTTCCTACGCTCCATTCCAAAGGAACATAACATCAGGTCCGACCTCAATGAAAACTTCCTGCCCTTTTGGGTTTGTACTCGTCCCGCAGCAAACGAGGCTATCCAGAAGAGAAGCAGGTTTCTCAAAAAAAAAAAAAAAAGGAAGAACTACTGTATATTTTCTACTTTCTATGGGAGATTAGGGAGTGCTCCAGGCGTGCTGGCCACCGCCAGCGCCGCCTAGCCATGGTGCCCCCGATGCGCCCTGGCCCTGGGCTGCGCGTCACATCCGGCCGCGGCCGGCAGCCGCGCCGCCCCGGCCGGCCGTCCGGATCATGGCGCAGCGTGGGCGATAGGCCTGGCGGCCATGGCCGGCAGGCGCGTCCGGGGGGAAGGCGGGGCCCGGGGCGCCGCGGTGGCGAGGTGGGGCGCCGCTGTCCCGGGGAGGTGGGCGCCGCCGTCCGCCCACGGGCGGCCGGGATCCGGCGGTGGGTGGCCGGATCCGGTGGGCGGGCGCTCGACGGGGGGGGGGTGGGGAGGTGGGGCACCGCCGGATCTCCCGCCCGCGCCGCCCCACAGTTTCAGGGAGGCCGCCCGGATGCCGATAGTGCTGCGGTGCGGTTAGTCTGAGCGCGCCGGAGGAGGTGGGGGCCGCTAGGGAGGGACTTGGAGGGAGAGGAGCACGGGAGAGAGAGTGGACGGAGGGAGAGGAACACGGGAGGGGCGCGATTCTGGAGGGCTCGCGACGGTGCTGCTTATGTACGTGGCTCTGCTAGTCTGCTTGCCCTAACTCCTCTGGACTGCACGATGGAATGGGCCTAGAGAATGGGCCGTCGGTTAATTCAAATTGAGCAACACAGTACTGTACAAAGCCTTTGGTTTCCTGAGCTGTTGCCAAAGAGCTTTACTATAGGATTGCAATCCTATAGGATTGGAGGAGTGGTTTCCTGTAGCTTTCCTGCAATCCTTGGATTTTCCTATCCCTATCCTTTTGGTTCCCATGGTTCCAAAGGGGCCCTAAGCTCGATATTTAACTGTAGCAACACGTGGATACTGAAAATTAAAGTTATAATATGTTTATGTCTAAATATTTATATAATTGTAACCCGAGAAAAATTTATGAATGCTATAGTCATCATAATATAAATTATATATAGTCTGAATATTTTTAGAAAGGATAACACATAAATAGATATATCATTAATGTCGTTACTTTGTGAACATTTGATAATATTTTTTTCTCCCGTCGCAACGCACGGGCATATTTGCCAGTAAGAAACTAAAAAGTTTTCGGGCAAAAGTACCGAAGCGGATTGGTTGACCGGTATTGACTTCGGTCAATGTTAAATCTGGGCCGTTGATCAAGATATAGACGGCTGAAGGGTGTGAGGGAGAAGCTGGCCGGCCGGAACAGGACTCCTCGGAGGCGGCGACCATTGCCTGCTTCGAGAAAACTCACCGGCGAACACGAGGAAGGTCCTACGGGGCACGGTTCGGCTCGGGAATGGTATGCGAATAAAAATGGTCGTCGGAGGGGCCTCCAAAGCTGGCTTGGACGCGGCTCAGGCGTGGCGTGATTCCATTGGCGCCTCGTCGAACTCCAGCCAAATTTGATTTGAGTTCTAAACTGGACCCAACACGGAGAGCGGGAGGGAGATAAAAACCACTTCCAGCTTCGGGATTTGATTTCTCTCTCGGCTGCACTGCATCCCTCGGAAAGGAAGAGGGAGGCATTGTCGTCGACTTCGGCCATGGGACTACTGGCGATACAGCGGCTCATATCTCTCCAGCGCGACCGGCAGCGGCGGCGTCATCTGAAACAAATCCGAGGCCAGCGTAAGCCCCCTGCATCTCCTGCCTCTCATCACTACTGTTTCTTCCATTCGCCGAAGAAAAAAGCTCATCTTTTTTTTACTGTTGTGTCCACCAACCTATTCATTTTAGGATTGTGTGAGCCGGTGTACTTGCTGGAGCTTAAATTGCCACTCCGGTGTTGTGTTTCAGTAGGCTCGATAGGCCCCCCCCACCACCCCCAACCAACCAACCATCTGTTTTATAACCCAAAATATATATGCAGTTTTTATTGTTCCTAAAATTGATTCACACCCCCCCCCCCGCGTTCGGGTTTGGTGGGGATGAGAGGGACTGAATCCCCTGCAAGTCAAAATCCCCCTTGTCCCCTCCAATCACGTCGGGGGGGGATTAATCCAACGAGCCTATTGGAACCTACAAACTTTGCCGCGTGTTCAAAGATATTGGAGGTAAATTACCTAGTGTCGTCATTGAACTGAAATTTTCACATGAACAACAGAGTAAGCAAGGTTGATTCCTTAAAAATTTGATTTTGGGAGGATATTTTTACCTTCCCTGCTTGAATTTGTCCAATTCATGATAGTTACAACCATGATTCTTGGGTTGCAGATGCTTCATCAGTGAACAAAAGAAAGGGTTTGCTCTGTCAACAAGATGGTGATTCTCGAGCTGCCAAAAGAATGAGATGTACTATCCCAGAACTTCCTGAGGTATGTGGCAGCATAAACTTTTGATGATGGAAAGCTTATAGATATTGAAAGTGTAATATTGCACCCTTTTCTAAAAAAAAAACCACACATATTCTTGGAACTGTGCTAAACAGAAAACAAATAGTTTCCTACAGCCCTACACTCATACTGAATTAGCAGCTTTTGCTTTGTTTTTTAACTGTTGCAGTTCATCTTAAGAAACTATCATCTTAAACTTTAACAAAGTACTGTTTATCATAAGTCTTTGATTCTCCGCTATCTTGATGTACTTATAACATACTGTTGCACAAAAATGTCTTCTTCATTTTGATCAGCACAGTTGAGTGCTCTAATGCGAGTACATTTTATAGTAATCAATCAGTGCTGCCATTGTAACTGTTTCCTTGTAAAGGCACTAATAACATTGTTAGCTTTTTTCCCTTTTTTAAAATATGCGATGCTCAGTTTATCAGTGCACTATCTAGCTATGTAACATGGCGCACCTTGTGCAATCATGCACAGAGCTACCTGGGGACTGAGGTTGAATGTCTCTACTATTTCTTCTCTGGTTATAGGAACCATTTCCCATTGTTGAACTTGTACCTATGCTTATGCATGCAGGACATTTGGTGCCATATACATTGCCTAATGCCGCTGCGTGATGCTGCTCGTGCTGCTTGCCTGTCCCGTGTTTTTCTACGTTCCTGGAGATGTCGTCCCAATCTCACCCTGAACTGGGAGGTGCTCAGCTCAGAAACATATACACATAGAGGGAGTTTTAGTTACCAAATAGACTGCATTCTAAGAAACCACTCAGGCTGCTTGAAGGTATTGGACCTTAATCTAGAGTATATCTCCTGCCGTTATCTCGACAACTGGCTTGGTGACGCAGTTACACCAGGAATTGAAGAACTCACCCTTACGCCATATAAATGCAAGTACAACGTCCCATGCTCATTTTTATCTGACGGGGTTAGAAACTCTATTCGACATCTTGAGCTTGGGATCTGTACCTTCCGTCCCACCGCTGAACTTGGCCCTTTGAGAAGCCTAACGAGTCTGCATCTCTAACTGTGCGCATAACTGAGGATGAATTGGAGTCTTTTCTTTCCAACGCTCTTGCTTTGGAGCAACTGGAACTCTTTAATTGCGAGGAGATAGTTTGCCTGAAGATACCATGCGTGCTACGGCAACTCAGCTACCTGAAGATCTCTGAGTGTTGGAGGCTGCAGGTTATAGAGAGCAAAGCTCCAAATCTTTCCAGCTTTTACTTTACTGATAAAATTTCAAAAGTCTCGCTTGGAGAAACATTGCATATGAAGAATCTAACCATTCACCCTAAAAACGCCATCTGTTATGCGCGTGCTGAGCTTCCATACGTCATGCGAAATCTTGAGACTCTAGTCCTAAATTCAGGGGAGGAGGTATATGTACTCTCAAGACTTTAGGTGTTGTGGTCAAACCATATCTTGTGCATAATTAACCTTACCTGAGACATCACACATTTACCTTGTGCAGGTGGTCAGTACACCAATGCTGTCTAGCAAATTCTTCTACCTCAAGCACCTATCCATTGACATATCATCACCCTTGAGCTTTTCCTCGTCCTATGATTATTTTTCTTTGGTATCTTTCCTTGATGCATCTCCTTGCTTGGAGACATTAATCTTGGATGTAAGGCCGATGCTGTTCATTTCGTTCCATTCCATCCTGCAAAGATATCTGGTCACTCTTACTCATTCACTTTCCTTTTTATTGATCTTTCAGGTGACTCAGGAACTTATGAAGCATGAATCGGTTGTTGGAGGTTCCTCACATTTGAGGCAGATGCCCGAACACCTCCACTGTTGCCTCAAGAGTGTGACCATCACAGGGTTTAGCTCTGCCAAGGGCTTGGTTGAGCTAGCATGTTATATTCTCAAGAACGTAGTTTCACTTGAGTGTCTGACACTGGACACCCTCTATGGTTCTAGGTGTCTTGGACAAAAAGATACAACTTGCTTTCCCATGAGCGGCTCTAGTCTCAGGGAAGCGCACAGAGCAGTCACAGCTATTAGAGCGTACATCGACGATAAAGTTCCCCCGAAAGTACAATTAACTGTTCTAAAGCCCTGTAGCCGGTGCCATGCTAGACCAAGGTTGTCAGAATCAGGATCCTATTTGTGATTTTCTGTCTGACAATATCAGATCGATGATATCAGATCCTAATTTTTGGTTTCTATGTGGGATTTTTCTGTCTGACAATATCAGATCGACAAGCTGCTGGGTTCCCAATCCTAACCTTGAGCTAGACCAGCACGCGGTTCTTGAATTATCATATATCAGATGAGTTGATGTAAGTGCAATATATAATTATTTTAGTTGAACGATGTTTTGTTTCTGTAATCACAAGTAGTTTATTTATATAGGCCTGTTCAGTGGCCAGTTTCCTTGGAATCACACACCCATTTTGCTTATTTTTGTGCCATGCTGAAATGTTTGTCGAGAAGGCTCTTTGTCCACAAATGTGCAATGATATATCTTGCTTCCTGATTGGAGCGGGAAATTCATATTCGGACAGACATGGCTTCTCTTACAGGAATTAAATGATCATCCGCATTACATTTTTCCTTCTTTTTTTTTTTTGGCCTTTTTGAAGAAATTTACTCAGCTGCAGCTAGGGCCTAGGAACAGAAAAGATCACCAGGTTATTGAGCTCTTTCTCTGGTCTTGTTCAACCAAATGTCCAAAACAGCCTTTGTGCATACACCATGGTACTGTGCTTCCTAACCAACCTGGAATCTGAAAATGTGAAGCTATCTTGGTCCGTAGTCCATCAGTTAAATACACTGACACCATGCCATTCGGTTTGTTGGACAAGGTGCCACACACTTGCCATCCTCTTCTACATAGACTCAATTCTGGAAAAGGAATCCATGAAGAAATGCCTGGTAATTCCTTAGATTATGGCAAACCTTTATCTGAAAGAAGTATCTGATTCAGCAAGCATTAGAAACTGCAACCACCATAGCTGCAACACTGATCAACCTTAAGACGATACCAATCAGTCCTAGTGTTGTAAATCAATGCATTAACACCATTCATCCAGTTGAGAAACAACATGACATGTATGTTCACAAGACAGCAACAAAGCATGTACAGCAGCAGAGTTTCTCTTAAGCCCTCACAACCTACGAATGATCTGTCGCTTCCATTCACGATTAACAATTGGAGATAAAAAATTCCTATGCTTCGACCACATCCACATGGAGAAGTTCCCATCATGTGAGACGGCTTACATTACATGTAGGTGTCGGTCTATGCTTCAGCTACATCCGCTTGGAGAAGTTCCTATCTTGTGAGATGGCTTACATTACATGAACTTGCCGGACCTCTGCCCAATCTTTTTTCCTTGCTCATGAGCTGGACACCACTTCTGTTTTCTTGCCCAGGCTAGAAGCCAGCAGCTTGTCGATCTCGGCAAAGACATCTGGCACTGCAGCATCTCCTTTCACCTAAATTACAGAAACCAGTAACAAAACAAAGGTTTGGAAGTTAGTACACGAACATGCATCGAAGGCAGGTAGGTGATTGCTTGATTGCATAGATAGCCAGATAGGTGACTGGATAACCATGATTGTTGAACGATATAATTTAGCATCACATGCATATACTAACAAACAAGCTGTATGTTATCATGCATATATAATTAGACACTGCTGAATAATATACTAACACTAGTATATCAAAAATAGAACATGAAGTGACTGAGAAATGTGCCGCAGAGGTGATAGATAGAGAAATTAACAATGGCAAGTGTTACTCCATGCAAGTATCAAAACCAAAAAAACTGCGACTAATGAGGATGTCAGATTAATCCATGCTAGGGTAATTTCATGAAATGTACTAAGTCTATCGGAAAACATCTAGCAGAAATGTGCATCAGCCTTGAGAGAACTGATGGAGGAGATAGTTCTCAGTTCAAAGAGACGGTGCTTACTTTCACAATAATATCCTCATATGTTGATAGCAAGGACTCGATATTTTGGTAATAAGTCTGCAGCCTCAACTTAACCTGAAACAACATAAGCAAGATGTGTCAGAACTCAGAAGTGGATTCTCATAACACCACGCTCACTGATTGTTTCTCTCTACATAAACATCCAAGCAATTGATGAAAAATATCTGATCGAGAGAGGTAAGCAAACCATCATAATACACAGTTGGATAAGCATCATCCGATATCAGTAACTCTACCACATGAAACCACAATGATAGACCACCACAAGAACAGGCAACAGTGAAAAAAGGAAAACCTTGACCATCAGAGGGGAGCCTTGCACACTACAAATGTAGGACTTTTATACCATAGATGTGGTGCTTTCACCTCTCAAATAGAAATGCCAGGTGTGTCAGTGGATTTGAACATATATGCACTGAATAGTTTAGATATGGCCAGCAGGCGCATCATAAAGCATGCTGATCTTTCTTGCCTAGTAGAAGACCAAAGAAAGACACCTTGCAGTAACAATGTAATACCTAGATAAGCAATTATATCCTGCTTAATGATAGCCCCGGCAATTACATTTGACATTACTCTTACCAATAACCAATATAAATATGTACCTTTTCTTCTGTATCATCAAATCTCTGCGTAAGCCTTGAAGCGATTTCTTCGTTCTCTGGTGGAGAGTACTTCAAATGATATATTTTCCCTGTTACAGGATCAAGCCGTCTTCCAACCACCCTTTCAACAAGGAGTTCATCTGGAACCTATAATAGCAAAGAATGAGCTAAAGGTACAAATTCTACAATCCTAAAATATAATCAATGGACTGCTGCAGTTAATTTCATTTCAACAGAGGATGCATGAAAGGACGGATGTGATTTGCATTACCCATCAATAACTGATCAAGCCAGCCACTTACATCTAACAGAATGAAAACATCAGGCCGGATTTCAAGGGTTTCCAGCGCCATGGCCTGTGAATAGCTTCTCGGGTACCCGTCCAACAGCCAACCGTTTTCCTGAGCGTCTGGTTGCAGAAGGCGGTCCTTCACCATCTGGCAGAAACCCAAGACCATTCTTCTTTATGAACACCAAGACCGACTTAGAATGCATATATAAATGGAAAACCCAAAAGAAAACATGACCTACATTAACGACAATCTCATCAGGCACGAGCTGGCCCTTCTCCATAAATTCCTTAGCCTGCTTCCCATTGTCAGAGCCAGCAGCGATCTCCGCCCGCAACAAATCTCCGGTGGAGATGTGCACCAAACCGAACTGCGAATTATTATCAGAAAACGTTGACTGAAACTGCTGCCAAGCTGTGCACTCTATGTACAGAAGGGATGTAGGACATGATACAATAACACACAAGGCTGTTCATGAACGAATCGCTTACTTTGGTCTTGATGAGCTCGCACTGCGTGCCCTTGCCGGACGCCGGAGCGCCTGATATCATGACCTTGAGAGGGTCAGCCAACGCTGCCACCACAACCTGAAATGAAGAAGCAGAAGATAAAAAAAATCCGCCATGAAAAAACTGGTGTCATTATCAAGTTAACCCCACGGAGATGGAATGGCCGGGAGGATTAGCGAGATCTATGCTACGGTCCTCCAATACCCCATCCATGTCTGGAGAATCCTCCACCAAACGTCCGCAAGGAACAGACAAGCAATACATACATGCGAAATCCACCCTCCCGTCCCCTTGCGCAACGCTAGCTGCCGCCAATCCAACGAGCTAATTACGCGGAGGCCAGGCGTAGGCCGAAAGGGAGTACCTTGGAGGAGCGGGTCGCCGGCGACCGGCGGCCGGCGGCGCGGAGACTGAGGGAGTGGGAGCGGGCGGGCGCGGCGGGGAAGACGAGGCGGCCCGGGGCAGACGGCCTCTGCGCCGTCGCGGTCGGCGACGAGAGGGCGGCGGTGGTGGCGCAGGCGGCGGCCATGGAGGATGCCATGAGCTCCTCCGCCGGCGCAGGGAGAGGAGCGAGCGCGAGAGAAGCCTGAAAGACAGACGTGGAAGAGACAGTTTGGACAGAAAAGTTGCAACTTTTCGAACATTTATATAAAATCAGTCGTAGTCTGTTTTCTCCATTTTTTGAGGCCTCAAACTTGCTATTGTTGATAACACTGTTTCCCTTTATCGAACGTTTTTCTGGTGGACACCAACGAACGTTTTCGATCACAATTTATCTATTTTCTCTCGCCACCTCATAGAGGAGATAAGATTAATGGCCATGGCTCTATGAACCATTGAACCACCTTCTCTATCGACCACAATTGTTCTCCATCATTTGCTTTACTAAGGGCCTATTTAGTTGGGTTTCAAAACTTGTTCAACCAAAATTAAGACAAACCTATAAACTTAAGTATTGATTGGAGTTACCAAGAAAAATGGCACACCAATTTTTTAGCCAAAATAATGGCAAAATTAGTACAAACTTCCTCAATCTCATAAGAGAAAAAAAATTCGCAGTTCGGTTTGGTGCACATCTCCGCCGGTTTGGTTGGTTCATTATCAGGTTGAGGAAGTTTGTTTGGTCAGCCAGGGTAAGCATGATTTTAGTTGTGCAATTTTAGAACCTAACAAAACAGGCCTAAGAAAATACACCTGGCGCGTGTTGCTGGGAAATTAGAGCAATTTAAGACTGATGTATCCCATGCCATGCCCAAAGAAGACCTATCAGTTTTATTTATCATTGTTCCTTTCTTCGAAAATGTTCTACTACTCCAAAAGCTCGACTTACATATGTTCCGTACTTCCACGGACATTGCTATTCAATTTTTTTCACTATTGTACATTTTAGAAAACAGTGACATCCATCTTCAGCAAAACGGCAACAGAAATTGTTTCACCTTTGGTTGACACCTTTTTGTTTTGTTTCTTTCAGTGAACGAAGAATTCGTTTTTTATTATTAAATTCAGCGGATTTCTTCAATCGTATACCATGGGCCTCGGACATGGGCTAAGCCCAGCCCATTTGTATCTACCATTCGGGGTGGTCCGTGTTAGTCAGCGTTTGCAGAATCCACTCAAAAAAAAAAGTCAGCGTTTGCAGAAGACTGCAATCTGCATTAGTCAGGCAGGAAGCTTATACAAAATAATGAAATTGGACAATTTCTAGCTCGTGTCAGCAGATTTCTCACTTGGTTTCCTTGGTCAAGAGCACATGTTTCTCTGCTCCCTGTTCGTCCAGCTCGTGCTTACCCTGGCTGACCAAACAAACAAAGCTGCAGCAAAGCCATCTACTCCTGTACCCAAAAACAAAAGGAAGGGCATCTGAATTCTTGGTCTTGATAGGTAGGATACTTGCAATACCTGATTCACAACCTGCTGAGCTGCATCCTTTGAGAGCATGCATGGAACTGCAGCTTTGGAGCAGCAGAGGAGAGCAGAATAGCACGAGTCTCCCTCCTCTTTCGTAGGCACTAGTAGTTAACAGCACAAGTTCCAGGGATACCACCCCAGCCCATTAGCATTGCTATTAGGACAAGAAATAGATTCAAGCGCTAAAGCACCAACAGCTCAATAGCTCATGAACCCTTCGGTTCATAAATACAGTTAAAAGAGAACTACCACCATCAAGTAGCTCACAAGTACAGCTACCTGACACTAGATGGCACCAAAAAAAAAAAGGTGCCCAATGATGAACAATATCATCACACATAGCCAACACAGGGACCTGCTGCCCAGGCTCAGAGCAACTCCTCCATCCCACCATCAGGCACCAGTCGCCGAGATCTTTTTCAGGCTTCAGGCTAGCTTCTCCAACTCTGTAAACACGACCTTGTATTGCTCCAGGTGACGGACATGGCATACTAGGTCTCAATTTCTGAGCATTTTGGAGATGGATTGCCGAGTTTGCCTCATACCTCGGAGCCTGCCATTCTGAAAACATGCTCCACATTGTATCAACACTACAGAACATGTTTTCTCTGACTCAACCAAAACTTGACCAACAGCTTCAAAGTTATTTAACTCGATCTATTCAGATTGACATTTGTTTTACCACCACGTAATCAAAGAATAGGTGATGTACTGACTCAAAATCTGAGCAGAAAAAGGCAAGTTGGGTAAGCAAGAGCTTGCTGTTTAGCTACCTGTCAAGATCTTGTTCTTTAACAGTTACCATAGAAAAAAAACATGTACACCCTGGGGGTGGTATACGCAATTTCCACACAGGTGTGTGCACTGGTTTTACACCCCTAAAATTGACCAAATGATAAAAGGGACTATTGCCAAATGAGTGCATCCTCCTTGTCAGTTAAGGTGATGGCAGCTGCACCACGACCATCTGAACTGCAATATTCTCATGCATGAACCATGTGTCAGACTCAGATCTCTGGTCAACGCCACAAGTCACCCTTTGGTGCATATCTTCATCATCCCGTCCTGCCATTGTTACTCCTATCTGTTTCACACCAAAGCTGAAAGTGTTGCTTCTTTCACGGCACAGTGAGTCAAGTGGCAGTGCGTGCAGACTTGCCTGCCTGCCTGACTCCTCCAGCTCCAAGTGTGCATGGTATATATTGCAGTTGCAGGTCGTTGTACTACACCATGCGTTGCACTTGCATTAATCCAATGTGTTGGATGGATGGACCGGACGTACTCAGTTGAAACCTGCAAAGCTGTTGACTTTTTTGTGGAAAAATAAAAGAGAAAAGGGGGGCAAGGAAAATCTTTGCTAGATCGATTCAAGGGGTCCATCCTCACTTCTCCATCTATAGCGCACTGCGCACCCCACAGGATCCCTCTTTTCAGGTTTCCTTCAGTTCAGTTCATATGATCCCGTCCTTGTTTGCACTTTGGCATGCACTAGTCCCTCTTTTTTAATTTCCAGGAACAGAGAGTTGTTAGGTACCAAAAATGTATGAGAAAAAAAAAACAACTCCAATTGCAACAAAGTTCAGAAGGAAAATTAGAATATCAATCAAATACCTGTGAGTTTTTTTTTTCCCAGAAGACGGTAAGCTTTTTTATTGATCTAGAACGGTGAGACACAAATGAATCTCAACACTAAGAAAAAGCTTTTCCTGGACATCCATTTTCAGAGGGAGAAATTAAAAAGAGGAAAGAACTAACAAGCATATAAATAAATGCAATGATATATTGCAGAGCATGTTTGTTTGACATTCTAAAAGTCATGTGGATCGTATCTGCCATGCCATCAGTCAGTTGACACTTGACAGACAGAAATTGTGCAGTAGGAGTAGGATCGGAGTAGCAAGAGCACCCGTGGGATGAGCAACGGAGACTCGTCGCAGATCCCGGCAGACACGACACGATCGGATGGATGATGGGATGGGAACGGGGATGAGATGACGCTGCAAGTTGCATGCAAGTGGTGGCGATGGTGTGGATGTCATTCCGATTCCAGCTGAACAAATCGACCAGGGTGTTCTTTCCAGAGTTGGATTGGACCCTTGATGCCATTGCCATTGCCATGTGTTTGTTGGGGGAGGATGAGGAGATGGAGAAGCTTGCATTGATTGCACCTTCAAATCCAATCCAGGGGCTTCTGCTCATAGGAAGCAGAAAGGCACTTTCAGCTGATGAGACCAACCAACCAAAGTTACCAAACCGAGCAGCCAATTCATGGCCGAACGAGCTTGATAATTCTTCGAATTGGGCGCTCTCGCACTCCTCTCATCGCTTCCAGATTCAGAGTGCAAGTGAAGTGAGGTGGAGATGCGCTTTGCGGCGGCGAGGGAGGCGGCGGCGGTGGACGGCGGGTACCAGTAGGACGAACGCCACTCAAACTGATCCAGGGACCTATTTGCAAATATCTCGATTGCAATTACCAGAGGGGAGAGGTCATTTGCTCCACTCAGGCAAGGCGTGGTCGCCGGCGGCCGCCGCCGTCCGTCCGCCCTCAGCCATCTCCTCCGCGTGGTGCTCGTACTAGCTTCCTCAGGGACGGCGGCGCCCCGAGGGCTGCGGCGGCGTGGCCAGCTGCTGCGACAGAGCTCGCAGCTCGATCTCAAGCTGAGCAAGTGAGCATACGGATCACTTCCTGATCTTTTCCTCTTTTTTTTCCTACTAGATTTCTTGTTCCTCTGTATGTATCCTTCGCCATTATCGATCGGCAAGAATAGCCTCAGAAAATCTGAAAGCTCGTCGCATAACCTTTTCTTTGTCCTTTTTTTATAAAAAAAAATCGATTTTTAGACAAGGATTCAGTTCAGACAAGTACCGGATGGATGCCAATCTCGCTATAACTGTGCAATCAGGATGAACATTGGCGACAAGACAAGAGGTATCATATCATCACTATCATCTCCTTGTGAAACTGCTACTACCTGAATCTTTTCCATGCTCCAACCAATAATTAGAGGCTCCTGTAGTCTCACAGTTCCAAAGATCACACGACAAATCAGATCAGGGGCATCCAGACTCGCGCCCATCATCATTGTGAGCCTGAACCTTATGCGGCGGTGTTCAGCATAAGTCAACAAAAGCTTCTGATCAGGTCCACTTTTAATGTCCTGGAAAAATGGCATGGGAATTGGAATTGCACATCAGACATCGACATGTTTTGCTATCTGCATCGCCTGTCAATCAGTGCAAACCGCCTACTCCTTAACCACTAAGCAAGAGATATGTGCTAAAGGGAAAGAATGGGGTTATACATATATTCCAATGGTGGCTACTGTTATATTATCATGATTTTTCTGATAGGATGGGATAGTACTCTTGGCGATGATGATACGCGATTAGTAGTCGGACCAATCATGGTAGAATGGAACTTAATTAGGGCTAGCTAACAGCCTACTAATAGGTTTAATTGTGCTTTGCACCTATTAGCTATATTCCTTGATACAATACAAGAGATGATGTCCTGATAAAGAAGATGCATATAAGCAAGTGGTAATAAAGCTGACTGGTGAAAAGTAGAGTGGCTTTCTAGTAAAGCTTCTTGTGTTACATGTCTTGTGTTACATGCATGTAAAGAATAGATGCTGGACGACATTATTATTTTAATAACATGGGCATGTGAGGAGCTGTCATTGTATAGAGAGGATCAAGAACAATACAGTAGTTACTTTTTCTTGGTTTTATAAGTGATAGTACGATTCGATCGATCCTTAGGAGTCTACTTTTTTTCTTTTCAAGTGTAGATTTTGAGGCATATGTAGGCATCATGGAATCATATGCCTTGCTTGTTGCTTCTACATGTATACAAAACAAACTAAGGATAGATTGGCCCAGTTTATATGTAGCATATAGCTAGGTAGTACAGATTCTTTTGTTATAGTGAAAAATATTGTCGTGTAGAGCAGAACCCAAGAACCGTGCAAAATTATTTTACCCAAGTAAGTTATTGCTTTTCGCAACCGTAAAATGTCCCTGACTTTATTCCTAAAGTAGTCGAATAAAGGAATGCTGTAACCAGAAATGCACTTTTCATTGTGGACAATAAGCACTAACATTTTGATGTGCTTAAAGAATTTCGCCTTTCTTTTGGCCTATCTAATATAAGTATGAAATTTTCTTCGTTTCAAAAATTATGAAGAACTGCATGGCTGATTGATGTCCTGGTAGCTACTCTACTCTACACTAGCAGCTTAGAATGTGTAGCTTGGTAAGTGTGGACAACCGGAACTAGTGCACAGTTGGTTTGCAGTTGGATCACCACCTATATATGTGAGGTAACGTCAACATCTAGCTACTACTCTTCCAGTATGGAAAGAATTACGCTGTGATTTGGAGTTTTATTTTCAAGAAGATGACATTCACTATATATGGTGGGAATACAATAAGGATCATCTCTTGAGATGTTACCTATGGAATTTAACGAATTTTGTTCACAACAGAGTTCTTCTGTTTCTTTTATTATTTTTGGATTTAAGCTCAGGGCAATGAGCACATAATTTCAGCCCACCAGCTCTCTTTAGAAGTCTATATGCGCAATGTCATGAAACAAAATAATGTAATAAGCATCTTGATTCAAATTAAAAAAAAAGTATCTTGATTCTTGAGATTTGTTCGGTTCAGCGTACAGTTATGTATAACTTCCTAGCAAATTGTCATCAGGACTCTCAGGAAAAGGGGATAAATATTCGGTTAGAAAAAAAAGATTTATGTGTAATGGGACTTATTCTTTTCAATTTGACTCACACACAAGTGATATTGTTCTAGTGGTTGGAAACTGTTGCGGCTTTTGTTGATTCTCTGCAAACGTGAACAACTTGTTGGTTGACTAGTATGCTGATAGTTGATCTAAAAAATATACTGATACATAAGGTACTAGTGCATATTTCACTTGCGGGTAGATTACTATGTGCAAAGCCAATAGCATCAGTATTTATGTCAGTACTTTTCACTGCATATATATAGAACTGACTTCTAGCTTCAAGGTTTTCTTTTCAAGATAATGTCATTTAATACGCTGGGAGCGCACACCATCAATGCTTGATAAATTCTGAAATAGCATTTTTTAAAAAGAAAATGAAAAAAACTGTTTTTCACAAGCATAGGTAAGCTTACACTCACAAAATAATAATAGGTTCTCTATCTATCTCTGAAACCTTACATGATGCAATGGGTCAGAAGAAAGAAAGAAAGCATCTTGAGACACATGTTCATGGCCATTGTTATTACAGTTACCTAAAAGTGCCTGCCAAATTTTCTGCAGGACAAGGCAAAAGCATAGCTCCAAGCATCACTTTCAGGAAAAAGACCCAAGTGGAGTGGACTGAACTTTCAGTTGGAGCTCCAGTAGCCAGGCACTGTGTCCCCCACACAAAACAAGCAAAGGTCAGACAAAACCATACAAGCAAGATGCAACTCTTGCAAACGATAAGGAGATATCCATCCGCTTGAACCACTCGAATACATATCGATCAGTGCCGCACACTCAAATCTCTTGCTGAAACTGCATGAACTGATGCGGGCACGTGTCGCGCATTGTAGTTGTCGTCTCCATGCTTCAACAATTCCCCCTTGTGCTTGAACTGAAAATATGCTGTATGTAGCTCGATCTCTTTTTCTATCAACAAACGGAACAGAGATCCTGCCTGTGTTTCAGAAAGAAAAAAAGAGGGGCGAAACTTGACCCTAAATCGTTACATGTTCCATTTCATTTTCTTACCATACTACTGGATCCTTGAAACTGCAGGTCTATGATCTATGCAATGTTCAGAGCTCCAGACATGCAATGCATTCCCTTAATCAATTTTCTTTCAGCACTAGGCTTTATTTAAGGTCAGAGAGTTACTTTTTACATATATATTTTTTAAGAGTTTTACTTGGACATATATGGCTTATCATGTGATTGTTCATATACACTTTTTGTTAGTCCCCCACTAGCTCACTTTAGGAGTACTTAGCAAGCACAAAGGCCACCTAGCTTTGTTTCTCATCATCTCTGTGCCCTTTAATTGTTCCATCCATCCATCCATCCATCACAGTTGCCTCAACACCATAAAGAGCCACAAGCCAGCTCCTCTCCCACAAACACTCACCTGCTCTGCACACACACCAGTGCACCACACACACACACACACACACACATACACTGGTTGTATGTGCTAGAACTGCAGCTTGGCATCAGAGGCCATGAAGAGCTCTTCAGCTGCACAAAGGCTGAAACTGAAACAGGAGCAGGCAGACGATTGCAGCAAGAAGATGCAGGGAAGTGGTGGCCTGATGAGCAGCCTTGAGCTCAGGCTGGGCATCTCTTCAGACAATGGTGCTGGCTGTGGCGGCGGCGGTGGTGGCAGTGAACCATGGCTTGGTGTTGGAGTGCACCCATGGAGCCTTGCCGCCCGCCAAGCAGAGAAGGCAGCCCTGGAGCAAGACCACCACCAGCGCCCTCCGCCGCAGCCAGTGGGATGGCCGCCGGTGGGCTCGTTCCGCAGGAGCTACCTGCAGACGGGCGCCAAGGCCGTGGAGGAACCGACGAGCAAGGTGAAGTCCGGCGAGCAGAAGACGGCGCCGTCGCCGGTGACCATGTTCGTGAAGGTCAACATGGAGGGCTGCGCCGTCGGGAGGAAGGTGGACCTGCTGGCGCACCGCGGGTACGCGTCACTGTCGCGCGCGCTGCAGGCCATGTTCCATGGCTTCCTGTCAGGTCAGGCAGACCTCGTCTTGCTTTGGCCATGTCTCGATCACCATGAGATATGAATGTGATGGATTGATGGATGTTGTGTGTTTGTCCCTGCTTTTTCAGATGGTCAGTGGAGGATCTCTGGCAGAGAAGATGACGACGACGAGGACGAGGAGCAGCCGGAGCCGACGAAGAACAACAAGAAGGCGTACATCCTTCTGTACGAGGACAACGAGGGCGACCGGATGCTCGTCGGCGACGTGCCATGGGAGTAAGTTGTCGTCGTCGTTCCTGTTCTTTTGCACGTATGCTTGTAGAGGTGTGTTAGTTGAGGTCGTTGTTGTTGATGCTGAGCTTTGGACCATGGATGATGGATGTTGCAGGTTGTTCATGGCTTCGGTGAAGAGGCTCTACATCGCACAGGACCCCAGGAAGACGAAGAACTAGCTAAGCTAAGCTAAGGCCTAGCTAGGAGAGACGTTGCTAGCTGCCTTAATTTTTATTCCTATTCTACCACATAGCTCGAAGCAGATAGCAACAGTGTATGCTAGTGTTTAACTACCTCCCTTCTCCCTTCTTCAGTTATGTAATCCTCCTGTCCAGCTTCAGTTATACAGCGAGTAGTAGGCATCTCTAATGTAATATTAATATGTAGGAAATTTTGCTTAATGTCTCAAACTTTGGTAAATTATTAATCAATAACTAATGACGATGAATTTTAATGGTTCTAAATCGGTGGCGTTGTCATAAAACCAATCCAAGTTGACTTGATTTATGAGCCACCCGATCCAACCAATTCATTCAGAAAAGAACCCGACCAGCCGCGTTGTCATAAAATCTATCCAGGTTAGATTTGATGTATGAGCCATCTGACCCAACCAATTTATCCGGAGAAAAAACCAACCCAACCCACCAACATAGCATGTTGGGTTTTTAGTCATGATTTTCGACCAGTGACCTATCCTAGCCTAAAAAAATTTAAAACAAAGTAGGAAAGCATAAGAAATAGCTTGGCTTGCCCTGGCCTGCCGGTGCATCGAATCAGGATCGGGCTAAAGATTTTGACCCGACAAGTTTTTGGGCCTAACCTAGAGTTGACTCGACTAGATGTTTGATCAGGTGTAGTCTATATCAGTCTGCAAAGTTGTTAGATTTAGACAAATAAAACATGTAAACCTAGAACTAAGAAAGCAAAATACAAGGGAAAAGGTCCCTTGTACTCCCCTGGTAATTTTGTTTGTTCATCTATATAACTCGAACACAAAAGAGAACTACTACACCTCCTAAAAAAATTGTTAGTATTTTTTTATATATTTAGTCAAACTTGAGATTTATAGATTTATTAAAAAATGAGAATGACGTATTACTTTTTAGGATGGGGTGTACCAACTTAAGACCTGTGTTGGATCTCATGGTTTAAAGTGTAGTTGCTTGAAGTTAACGACTAAATTTTAGACCACTTTAGCTAAAGAGGAGTGATTCTAATCAAGAAATGGTTGGTTTTCGATTAGAATCACTCCCCCTTAGCTAAACAATAAAAATCTATACAAAATCTGGTGGACGGCACATGTGAGAATTAATTATAGAATGATTATGGTAGGGACTGAGTAGGGAGCATTGCGAGATAGGTTTTCTTGAGGCCAGTTTGACAGATCCAGAATAAAAATCCACCTATAGCGAACTATATATGTACTAACTAATTTGTACGACAGAGCCATCATACACAAAATAAGAGATAATAATGCGTTGTTCGAGCAAAGAAATTTTCATTCATAATTAATCGATCATATACGTAACGGAAAGATGAAACTATAGAGTAGTGTTAATCAAAGCACCAATACAATACGCCCAGGCACGGTTGAAGGTTGGCCTGCTATGCAAGGCAGGCTGGAACAAATGTGATCAGTGAACTGTAGATATTATTTTTATATATATACTACTGGTAAGAAGTTGTTTTTTTATCTCTCCTCTAAAGCAAATTAGAAGCTAATAAAGCCATTGCTGTTTTTTCTGTTTCACTGGCTCTGCCTCTTATAGTAAACAGCCAGTGTCGTGTCAGAATAACCCTTTAATAAGATACGAATTCTAGGTATAAATCTAAACAAATACTTATCTATATTTATATCTATTGTTTCTCGGAAAAAAATCATACTTAGAACTCAATTCGTTTTGGGAACAAAGTGAGTATTTTCTCGAGATGCCTGTCTGCATCTATCATCACTTGGCGTAGAACTTGAAATCAAATGGAGTGCGTGCTACTTGGAATGCATGATTGATAGACAACATCTTGATGAGTCGTCGATTAAGATGGACGGTTGAAAGCAACATGCTACTGTGTTTGTTTGTGAGACGACTCCTCAACTGTGGCCACTATATATAATGACCATATGCATGATTCTGTGTAAACACATCCCACTGGAATTTAGATTCTCTGGTAATGTCATACGAAATATCTTAAGATTTGCATCTTGATCAATTTTTTAATAGGACTACATTTATAGAAAAGACCGTTGACATTTAATTAAAAATAACTGGTATCATCAGAAGCATCATGAAAATATTTTTTTATTGAAATATTTATACTCTTTCCTGTTTAGAGTTACAATTGAAATTTAGAACAATTCTAAAATTCAATTTATTTTGAGACGGGTTGGGGTACGTAGTACCTCTGACACTTTTGTTTGTTTAGAGACTTCTTTATATTCATATCGATAAAGATTCACGCTATATTACTTGAGTTTCCGATGGCTCTTTTAAAAGTAGCCAAAATTTTCTGAATTAATTTTAGAATTAATTTTAAAAGAAGAGGTCGAACCTTCTTTTATCACCACACTAGAAAGATTTTGTTTTAAAATGGCTATGCGCCCTTGGTTCACGTTCGAGGCTTACGTCACTAAGATGACGATGTACATAACACGTACATGGCCTGCCTAATGGTATGCCTTTGTGGCGATGCTAAAAAAAAATGGTATGTCTCTGTGGCTTGACTTTCTAGAACCCAGGTAGGTAACTGAGGTAAGCATGTGTATGAACGTATTTTATACTAGCAGGAGGCCCCGTGCAGTTGCGCGGGCTAGCAAGCATAAAAATGGAGCATGAGAAGGTACCGGTAACGTAGAAAACTATTGTAGATTTCGTAAAGAATGCAGAGCACAGTGAAGAATAAGCATTGAGTAAAAAATGGGCCAGATAAATGTATGTGCATGCATAAAGCATAGAGGTAAGCGGCAAGGGGCAGCAGGAGATTTCGTAAAGCATAATAAAATTATTGAAGTTAACAAAGATGCCAGAAGCAGGGAACGTATTGACAGGAACAACTGACAACCTGTGAGAGCGATTTGGTACGAAAACAAACTATTTCAGTTACACAATTGTAGGATACACATATAAGATGGAAAAAAAATACTAACAATAGTTCCAACTATCTCCTATGTTTCTATTGAGTATATATTCGAAAAGCTGGGGCAGTCTTTCGTAGTTTCGTTTGTTCCATCTTTAAGTAGCAGTTCTTAATTGTGACAAATCTGTCGTATAACAGAAATGATCAATCTGGCAGCATGGTTTGGGTGAGCGCAAATGGATGAATAGAGAAAGAAACAACTGAGGATATGAAAGGTGGGCTAGTAATGAAATAATCACCTGGAGGAATATAAGCTGGTGCATAACAGGTTTTGTGATGGGAGGCAAGATTGTGAAAAAGAGATTCGTAAATGAGAAGGTGGCAAGGCTGAGATATCACTTCCCGACAGTTCACCGTTGCTGGTGCCTACATGACAAACCCAAACCATTTGGTTGGTCGATGAGTACGAACATTGCGACACCATAGACAGAAAAATTCACGGCACCGTCAATGTACAACTATCAGTGTTGAACAGATACAGTGAGTTAATTAAATAAAGAAGTAAATGCATTGTGTCAAGCATGTGTATGAATGTATTTTATACTAGCAGGAGGCCCCGCGCAGTTGCGCGGGCTAGCAAGCAAAAAAATGGAGCATGAGAAGGTACCGGTAACGTAGAAAACTATTGTAGATTTCGTAAAGAATGCAGAGCACAGTGAAGAATAAGCATTGAGTAAAAAATGGGCCAGATAAATGTATGTGCATGCATAAAGCATAGAGGTAAGCGGCAAGGGGCAGCAGGAGATTTCGTAAAGCATAATAAAATTATTGAAGTTAACAAAGATGCCGGAAGCGGGGAGCGTATTATTGACAGGAACAACTGACAACCTGTGAGAGCGATTTGGTGCGAAAACAAACTATTTCAGTTACACAATTGTAGGATACACATATAAGATGGAAAAAAAATACTAACAATAGTTCCAACTATCTCCTATGTTTCTATTGAGTATATATTCGAAAAGCTGGGGCAGTCTTTCGTAGTTTCGTTTGTTCCATCTTTAAGTAGCAGTTCTTAATTGTGACAAATCTGTCGTATAACAGAAATGATCAATCTGGCAGCATGGTTTGGGTGAGCGCAAATGGATGAATAGAGAAAGAAACAACTGAGGATATGAAAGGTGGGCTAGTAATGAAATAATCACCTGGAGGAATATAAGCTGGTGCATAACAGGTTTTGTGATGGGAGGCAAGATTGTGAAAAAGAGGTTCGTAAATGAGAAGGTGGCAAGGCTGAGATATCACTTCCTGACAGTTCACCGTTGCTGGTGCCTACATGACAAACCCAAACCATTTGGTTGGTCGATGAGTACGAACATTGCGACACCATAGACAGAAAAATTCACGGCACCGTCAATGTACAACTATCAGTGTTGAACAGATACAGTGAGTTAATTAAATAAAGAAGTAAATGCATTGTGTCAAGCATGGAAAAGTAATGATTTGGGAGCAAACATGTAGTGTTGAACAGAGGGGTACAGAAACTCATTCTAGAAGACAAGGTGTCTGTGTGAAGCAAAGATAATAGTACATTGATTGAAGCGTCATGAATCATTACCACTCAGTTTATTGAGCTTCTCAATGGATATATTGGGAAGACCATCCTGTTATGTGTTCCCAAATTAATTTGGCAACCTAAGAAATGAAATACATACCAAGCAAATCAATGAGGTAGGCACCCAATGACTGGAAGAAGTAACATATGCATGCCTGGAAGCACTGAGGGGGACAACAAAGTATATTGCCACAGAAATTCGAAATTCTTTTTGAAAACCATCTTATTCTTTGAAGAAATGAAGGAATAATTTAGCACAATAATAGGATGGCATGGAGCTACACATTATGAGAGAGTCAATAGAATGAACAATACCTGGTAATTGAGAATGTGGCAGCAGTATATTCTTATTAGGTAGCATTGGTACAGGTGAAGGCACCTCTTTAGATGACATGAAGCAGACAAAAAAAATGTCAAACAGAAATTCGGAAGGGTATGTAATTGATATTCAGATGTAATGCTTCATACATTCACAGGTCCATATATGAAACTGGAAAAACATGCGAAGTAGAAAAGGGCGGCATAGCATACTCAAATTTGTCGTCCGACCAGCCAATCAACAACATGACGCAGAGTCCATGCATGGGAGATGACCGCAGGCGAGGGCGGCGTTGCTGCAACCTGCAGGGGCAGCTCCATCTGAACACAGGCAATTACCTTAGCTTTCAGTTAACTAAAATTTATGCGATTCAGAACATATTTGAGAGATGTAGTGAGAATTGGAGGGTGTAAAACTCACATCATTCTTGAAGCGTAGTGGAATGTTATACATGCAGGGTTGAGGCCGAAATCAAATCGATGTCACCAATAATCGATTCTGCAGATGCCAATTTATAATATTATTAGAACCTAAACGAACAGCAAGCTGCAAAAGTATTTTTAGTAATCTATGAACAGGTAAAAATACATTATAACTGTAAATGATAAGAAGGATCACCTCGTCCTCCACCAGGGAAACCAAGGCAGAACTTCCTGCTCCAGCAGGGAAATAGAGGCAGAAGCGGCGTGGTGACGAACAACGTGGAAAATAGGACCTGGCGATATGCATCCTGAATCGGTAAACAGATAATAGGGCAACAACATATAGATGTCGAATGGGCAGATGGCTGTGTGCTTTGAAGACGAAAACGGAAGTACAGTACAGAAGAGATCATGTACAAAAAAAAATGGATTTGTACCTTCCTCCTAGCATCGTCATTGGGGATTCTCAGTTGAGCAGACTTGGTTAATGGATCTGTAGAGAAATCATGAGCACACACAAACAGAGACCACAGCATCGAGAAAAGAATTTCTGAGAAGGGGGCTGCGATGGGCCGCCGTCGGTGTGGCAGGACGACCATGACGGAGATGAGCAGCAGCACGGAGAGACGTGGCAGGCGCTGCTCGGGGTCGCCAAGCGCTGGGGCCTGGGGATTGGACGGTGCGGCTACCCCTGCGGAGCGGATGGCAAGGTAGTGTGGCCGAGAGACGACGGCGCGGAGCGCAGGCTTGGCCGGCGGAGAGGGCCGTGTCGCTGGAGCTCCTATATGCGAGGCTGCAGCGACCCCGGGCGAGGTCGCGGATGGCAGCGGGCAGCGCGTACAGGGGGCAGCGCAGGAGGGGATGGGCGACACCGGTTGCCGGGGGCGGCGCCGGAGGGAAGGGGCGATGGCCGAGGCAGGGCATGGGGATTGGCTGCGTCGGCGGCATCGCTGCGCGCAGGCATGGCGTCGCGAGCTCGGGGAGAATGAGGGGGGGTGCGGAGGACGGCCGGCAGCGCCGAGTGCAGGGGCGGCGCTCCACAGGGTGCGCGGAGGATAGGCCGGGGGGCAGAGACGCCAGAGAGGGCAGTGTGTGTGGGCGCGCGCGCGCGTCCGTGCGATGCGTGTGTGAGGATGGATGTATGTGTCCTTTTTAGTTTGGGCCAGGCAAGGAGGCCTCTGGAAACCATGGAGGTGGCCAGGCAAGGAGACCTCTGGAAGGCGTGGAGGCGGTGAATACGTCGCCGTAGATGCATAGTCGGACGGGTAGGAAAAGAGGGCGACGTGGCCTTTTCAGGGGAAAGTTTTGGTATACACTAATAAGGAACTACTACTATGGCAGATGTACAACTGCTGTTGCTATGGAAATTATTTTTATAGGGCAAATTTTGCTTAAGGACACCACTCAAACGTAAAATATGTTGTTGGACAACGTATAATTGATCCACCATTACAAGAGAACAGATTATTTGCCACATGCACCACAATCATTAAAATATTTATTATCTCGATCTTTTTCTTATCCCTACACAGAATGCAAATGGCGGTCTCTTGTGCATCTTCATTTTTTTTTTGAAATCATCAGCTTTACCGTAAATCACAAGTTTAATTATATTTAACCAAGTGTGCAAGGAATCCAAGGAGAGCCACGAATAATTTGATGTTCTAGAATTTAGAATGTGTTTACAGCAACTGACAAGTGGACCTACTGATTAAAGTAAGAAAGCTTGCAGCCGCATCATTCCTTTTTTATCCGCTCACTCAAAATTCTCCACTCCAATTTGTTCCCCACCCCCGGTGGCGGGCTCCTGGCTTCCTGGGCGGCAGCGGGGAGGTTGTGCCAGCACGGGGCTGCGGGGGCTCTTTGGCAGGCGGCGGCCCCGAGGCTTCTGACGGCGGCGACTGGCAGCCGCTGCACCTGGGCGGCTTGCCGGCTGGGGCCTGGGCACTAGGTGCTAGGGCCGGAGGCGGAACGCCGGCGTCCGACCGACGGGCGGCGGCAGCCAAGACAACGGACGTCCGGACGACCCCTGGCGAGGTTGTCCCATCTTTTTCTTCCATTTTTACTGCTCAAATTATGCCTTTGCCCACTGGTCTGCTGGTTAATTACTCTATTTGCTGTTAAATTTCTCTAGACAGATACAAGTAGCCAAGACACATCAAATGGGGGCGTTCTTGAGCTCCGCCGCCAGCAAGAGCCAGCAGTGGGAGCACGGCGAAGCTCCGCGACCAGATTCCTCCAAGAAGATGCGGCCTTCGACCCCTCTGTGCAGCCACGGCCACCCGAGGCTGATCCCGGGGCTCCCGGATGAGATCTCTCTGCAAATCCTCGCGAGGATGCCGCGGATGAGGTACCTAAAGTCGAAGATGGTGTCCCGGAGCTGGAAGGTGGCGGTAACCGGCGCAGAGCTGTACCGGCTGAGGAAGGAGCTCGGTGTGGCCGAAGAGTGGCTGTACATACTGATGAAGACGGCGGATGATCAGAAGCTGGTTTGGCACGCTTTTGATCCGGTTTGCAACCAATGGCAGAGGCTGCCACTAATGCCTGGGATCAGTCATAGCAGCAGAGGAGAGTGCAGGAGGTTGGGCTTGGGGGATCTGGTGAGCGCTGGCATAAGTATCTTTGACATTATCAGAGGCTGGTTTGGTCAGAAGGAATTGTTAGGCAGTATACCATTCTGTGGCTGTGCCGTCGGCGCTGCTGATGGCTGCATCTATGTTTTGGGAGGGTTCTCTAGAGCTTCCACGATGAGATGCGTGTGGAGATATGATCCCTCTGTCAATTCATGGCAGGAGGTGAGCCCGATGAGCACCGGCCGTGCCTTTTGCAAGACTAGCTTGTTGAACAACAAGCTGTATGTTGTTGGCGGTGTCAGCAAAGGCAAGGATGGGTTAGCTCCACTAAAATCCGTGGAAGTGTTTGACCCGGCAACTGGGGTTTGGGCTGAGGTACCAGACATGTTATTCTC
This sequence comes from Chrysopogon serrulatus, assembly GCA_015844335.1. Classification (NCBI taxonomy): domain Eukaryota; kingdom Viridiplantae; phylum Streptophyta; class Magnoliopsida; order Poales; family Poaceae; genus Chrysopogon; species Chrysopogon serrulatus. Next base: position 143,609 of record JADLZL010002191.1, read on the forward strand.
CAAATCGCAAGCTCTACCGACGGCCTTAGCTGATCTACTGAAGCCTATTGCTACCGGAGTGACCTCATACAGAGGGAAGCTATATGTTCCTCAGAGCTTTTATTCCTGGCCCTTCGCTGTTGATGTTGGTGGGGAGATCTTTGATCCGGAGACAAATTCATGGGAACAAATGCCTACGGGCATGGGTGAAGGTTGGCCTGCAAGGCAGGATGGAACAAAATTGAGCGCTGTTATAGATGGCAATCTGTATGCCTTGGAGCCAGCAACTTCTTCTAGCAGTTCTAAGATAAAGATGTACGATGCTGAAGAGGATACTTGGAAGGTTGCTGTAAGCCAGGCACCTGTTGGGACCTCTGATGAGTCAGACAGTCCTTACTTGCTTGCTGCATTTCTTGGAAAGCTCCATTTGATCATCAAGGATATGGGTAGCAAAATCAATGTCATGCAAATGGACTCTCTGAAGCTAATGGATTCGCCAGCCCTTTTGGCTGGCACAACATGCCAAGTCCCAGATGTCTCCTTGGAGCAGGCAGATGTTTGGAAAGCCATCGGGTCAAAGAGTATCAGAGCCGCTGAACTTTTCAGCTGTCAGGTTCTCAGCATTTGAGTTTCTCTGGATCTTTGTATAAGTTTGTGCAGTAGATATGTTTCTGCTGCACATCTAATTTTTGGGTTATCTTCTTGTGGTTTCAATCTGAAGAACAGACAGTCTGTGTCTTCTGCTACAAATGTGTCGATTAGCTGCAGAAATTATTTCTGTGAGCAATGTACGTATGTGGGTGCAATCTGGGTAATTCAGTTTTGTAATCGGTTTCTTCTACTCTCATCTATGTATATAACATTACATAGACCTGAATAAGGTTGTTGCAGCTTTGTCCAATTCCAAAGGTAACAGTCTAAGTAAATCACCAGAGCAATCTGAACCCTGTACATTGTTCAAACTGCTGTAAATTTCAGTTTTCATACATTTTAGCTTGGTTTCTCCATGGAAATTGTGTGCAATGATCAACAATAATCCCTTGAAGGGACCTGTGTTTCCTCCATCCAGTGATGCATTCCAGAACCTGCTGATCTTTACTCGCAATAAAAAAAAATCGTTTTGGTCAGTCAACTTGAAATGAAGTATGTTTTGTTCCTGACATGCGTTCAGTCTTGGATCTGTACATATGTTCTTTGCTCGCTTTTCTTTCTTTGGTCCGACATGGCAGCACATAAGAGTTCCACATCTGAACATTCTAATGCAAGAAAATCGGGTATGATCTCTGGATAATGTAATATACTATGTTATGGCATCTTAGGAGCAAGGGGTACCAGTATGAATGGGATCCATGTTACATGATGCCTTACCACAAGTTCTCCTTTTTCTTTGGTTGCCGGCTTCCTTGCAAGTGCAACTGTTGCTGGTCAAAAAAATATGAGGCTCTTCAGTACAGCCATTGTGGAAACCATCCCAGACTTGGCGTGTGTTTCCTTTTTCCCCCTTATTTACTCCTGCTGTCACTCGCGCGATGTTGATATCTGTCTATTTGTCGTTTTTTTTTGTGACGAGTCTATTTGTCGATTGTCAACAATAACCGCAAACAGCAAAAACTATGGAAACCGTCTAATGATTATGATGTTGGCAAGTACCATTATTCGCATCTACAAGAATTTTGGCTACGTGCTAGAAGTACTCTGCTTACGTGGACTTTAGGTGATTCGGATTGTGAGGCCTTTCGATATACAGTATGTGACAAACTGACTAGGGCGGATTAGTGAAACTTGAATGCACAAGCTTCAGTTCCGCTCCCTTTTTCCCCCTTTCATATATGCGCAGTAGGAGCAGAGAAGGGTCTAATAGTGAGGTATTTGTCTACAACGTGTGATTTTGCATTCTACTCCCACCATTCCAAATTATAAGTCGTTTTGATTTTTTTGGTTCATTCATTTTGCTATTTATCTAAACATATTATTATATTTAGATGCATAGCAAAATGAATGTATCAAAAAAGTCAAAGCGACTTGTAATTTGGAACCGGGGGAGTATTTCAGATGTTTCACGTGCTATATATATTGGTGGAATAGTCTTGTGAAGAACATTTTCAATATGGTTACCCTATTGAGGTACTTATTGATTCTTTTTAGAACTTTGTTCACTTTGGTTTATTAGAATTTACATTTAAATCAAGTTGGTTTGTACAAAGCTACAATATGTTTCAGATGGCCTGCTCTCCTCAATTTTAGTGCGTGCTTTCATACACATTATTTTGCCAGGCATCTGCTTGTTATATCTTTTTCTTGTAATTTTGCATTTTTCTAATGTCTGAGCAGTTAAGTAAGACTCAGATTGTAGTACTTTGTATTGGAAAGAATCTTTTTAGTAGGTCACTTGATCAGCCTAATAATCCTACAAAATAAGATTAACCTTTTAGCAATACATGAAATTATTGTAGTATTGTAAGGCCCTCTATATACTGCCAAAGTTTATTTTCAAAATCTGCTGAAATGATTCATTGCTTGCATTCTTCAAATCTGCTTGCTGCTGCTTGCAGGATTTCTTTAGTGCCCACCAGATTATCATCTTTCAGGGGCTTGGAAAGGATGCAGGGGACCAGGGCCGGAGCTTGTGACGAAACAGATCAGGCCCATCAAAGACCCAATACGAGAAGAAACAAACAAGCAGTCGAAGTATAGGCCCGCAAGTAAACATGCAAACTCTTTAAAAAAAAGTAAACATGCAAACGGCAGAGCTGTCACGTGAGGGAGTGACTACATATCTTCCGGTTGATTTTGTTTCAATTCATCAATCAGTTTTTCATCCAATCATTACATGACACATAGGATCCTAAAACCGAATTAGAATCTGATAGATAAAAGGAAAAGAATCACCCAGATTTTGCACAAACAGAACACAATAAAAGCGATTATACAATGGGTGACCTTAACGGGAGAACTCAAAACACTGAATATCTCAAACTCAACTTACAAAATTGAAAACTGAAACACGTGCACTATAGAAAAAGTAGTGAAAAAGTTCAGGTGGAGTATGGAACGCGAGCCACACAAACAGACACTGAATATCTGAACTCATTCAATTGAAACTAATGGAAACATTTTAATTGAAACAGAGTTCCTAAAATTAGGAAAACTGAAACTGAACATCGATAATAAGATCACCATTGCTTTGTGATGACATATCATTGAATTACATCTTGCAAATGTGAGTTGAAATACAAATATCTCAACTGAAACATTAGATCTCTGACAAACTGAAATAATAGGATAGTAATACTCTATAAAACTGAGAAAAGAAAAACTAAAATTAATGAACATACTGCAATGAAATAAACTAAAATCAATGAACTTATCTACTATTACAATGCATACATGTTGTAATATTGGTAGTGTGCAAGTCGCCTGCCTCAGACCAATTAACAGGATTCCAAATTCCAATCACTACTCACTAATACTTTATGAGAATCACCTTTTGTGCTGCATATCTTTAATATTTATGCAGATCAGAATGTGTGGGAGCACAACGAATCAATAATCATAGGGTGATGCCTTCAAAGCTCAAGTTACTACACGCAGCAAACACAAAAAAGCAAGTCGCAGGAGATCAGACCACTGCTCCCGAAACCTCTCCAATATAATAGCAGCGAGCGCTAACACACTCCTCTCCTCACGCTCAGAACTTGCTGGCCACTTAGTCCAACCTTCTCTTGATGCACACATTGCCACATGCATCTGCTCACACAAAATTTGTTGACGAAGCAAAGGTATGAAATCCAGTCACCTCGGAGACACGGATGACAGCATGCCTATACAGCTTCAGTAAGCGACGAAGACGATGAGAGAATCACAATCCTTCGCCGATGGAGACGCTGGCGCCGGCGCCGGCGCCTCCGCCTCCGCCAAGCAGCAAGCAGGATCGTCTCCTCCGCCAAGCAACAAAATGTCTGAATCGAGCAGCAGAATAAAAAAATCGTCAAAAAAAAATTAAGCGGCACTGAACTAGGTTATATTACGCAAAAATGAGGCCGTTATGCGTCTAACAATTAAGACGACAGAAAAAACGCACGAATCTACAACAACCACACAAAAGCGAATGAAAACATGGCACGATATCATCCAAGAGTTATTTAGAAAAACCGTTGATATATTACCTAAAAATTACACAAAATACTATGTCTCGTTACAAATATGTGATTGATTTTTTTTTTACATTTTTTTCACCATTCATGAGTTTTCAGAAAAACACGCGAGTTAGTATCTTTTATATGTGTATGTAAGTTCACACCTTCTCAATGCACGCAAGTTATGTCTATCTGACTATGTGTAGGTTCTTCTAACCGAAGATCGGCCACGTGTTTGAACTGAACAATGCAGAAGAGCATCCAGGCCAGAAAAAAAACAACTGCAGTGAAATGTCAAATTCCTTTTTCTTTACGTGGGAATGTTTTCTACTACAACTACTACTCAGTTTCCCTTGTGAACTGCATTTTCCTTTTTTTCCGCGAAATTTCCATCCTCGATGGTGGCTAGAAATGGCTTTTTCGTCTTCGAGGTTGGATACCTACAATTCGCAGCTACAAACACCGGGGAAGAATATTACGTACCAAGCTGCGAAGGACAGACGCACAGCAGAGGGGAATGGGATGGTGCCCTGCTTGCCTCGGAGCTTCCTTCTCTGCGAGTGCGAGGTGGACGGCGGAGTACAGCTCCAGCAAAGTGGTGCAGGCCAGGATGCCATCGGGAATAGGGATGTGGGTCGTTGCGGCCTTGCGGGCTTGCGGCGCCGCCGGGCTACGTACGCGGACGAGCCGCGTGGAGCCGTTCTGATCTTGCGGGCTCACGGCGCGGGACTGCATGGGTTCGCCGCGCGCCACTGGCATCCACTGGTAATTGACCCCACCCAACCTACTCCATGCTGCTTCTCGGCGGCGGATAGCCGACTGCTCCGTGCTCCATCAGTAGTCGTCTTCCTCCTTGGGTCTGCATCAAATTCATATCGGATATGCGTGGCATGCACACGTGATGATCAGGTGCTATCTATACAGATAGATTAGATGTGGATTCAACCATCATAGGTTGGAAACAAGAAAATTTACCTCATTTGATATCCACCTAGTCTGAAAGCAAAACCTGGGCGCATGGGGAGAGCACCTAAAGCTTCCTGCAAAACGGCCATGACAGCAGCGTCCTGGAGAACGGCAGTGACAGCTCTTTCTTTCCCCTGGAGTTCAGCTGTAGCATTATTGTAAGTATTAGTACAATAATAAGACCGGAAGGTTCTGATTTTGTCGAGGCTTGGGAGATGCTGGAGCCCGCTAGGCACTGCCTTGTCCCATTTGTCTACATCAAAGACTAAACTGAGCTCCCGGAGCTCAGGCATAGCCCCTTCCTCAAATGTCAGGTAGGAAATCCCATCGCAATTGAAATCGAACAATTTGACATGTGGGAATCCCGTGCAGCCTCCTATCACGATCCTCTCGGTCGGGTTGCTTATGATCCATAGGCTTAGTTCAGTGAGGGATGCTGACACTCTCCCAATCATGACAACATCTTCCTGGAATATCTGCTTTACACAAAGACTCAACATACGGAGTTTCTGGAGATGGCCGATCCACTTAGAAACTCTGGAGAATCTGCACTCTGGCAAGCTTAGATGCTCAAGTTTGCAAAAAGCAGGGGAAAGCGAGCTCAGCTCATCAGCGCACCAGGCAGTTTCCATGCTATACACAGATAGCTGTTTGAGGTTATAGAGTTTCTCAAGAGAATTACCTAGAGCAGCCATACATTCTGTTTTCTTCTCAAGTAGTGCCCACCGCTCGGGGAAATAAAATTCTAGATCTGACAAGGCAGTGAGCTCTCCCAGGCCTGCAATACTTTCTGACGAGTCTGATGGCGCACAAAAGCCATGCAAAGTACGCAACAACTTCATCTTGCCAGTCATGTACCACACAATGCGAGCCGGCATGACCAAATGGGACAAGCGAGGCACATCAATAATCTCTGTTGGATTGGCCCATCCATAGTGCACCCTAGATAAATCCAAAGTCTCCAAACATGGCAGCCCCCCAATTTGAGCTGGCATTGCGACCTCAGGTGCACTAACCTGTAAATACCTCAGCATTGATAACTTATTGATGCAAGTTAGGTCCATTTTTTCCCTCCTATGCCTATAATAAGGAACTTTAAGGATGAGCACCCGTATATACTTGAACTCCAATGGAGGTATCCATTTTGATTCTCCTAGTATGGTCAGGGAACGAATTTGTGATATGTTCGTCCTAACAATGATGTTTGTGTCCATTTTGCTATCCCCTGCATCTCTCGGGCTTGCAACAGTAAGTCGACGAATGACCCTGTCTTGTGCTTCTTCCAGTGCTTCTACATCATTTACCAAACTCAAAAAATTATCTTCCTTGCATCTCCTCACAATCAATTCAAGCTGCATGTCATGTACTCTACAGCCAGACACCACATCAGTAATAAAGTACTCAATCTTCATATACGTAGGTTGAATCATGCTCCTGTTGACCAGCTCGTTGAAATAACTCTCTGCAACATCCCATATGTCATGTATTCCATCAGAATTACTCACAAAACCTTCTGCCACCCATCTCCTAACTAGCTCATCCTTCTTGATTTCATAATCTTCTGGGTAAGAACCGAGATACAAAAAGCATGCCTTTAGATGATGGGGAAGATTTTTGTAGCTGAGATCTAAGATATATATCATGTCTTCATATCTTGAATGTGTTGCAGACTTACTGCCTAATGATTTTAGGATGTACTTCCACACTTCCAATTGTCTCGGTTGACAAGCTAACATACTTGCCATTGTAATAATTGCAAGCGGAAGACCATCACATTTCTTCAAAAATTCTAAAGAAGGTTTCATGAGCTCAGAAGGGCAAGCATCTTCGGGTTCAAATATTCTGTCAAAGAATAGCTTCCTTGAGTCATGCTTACTTAGGTGCTTCATCTTATGAATGTACCCATGGTTCTTGTGGCAACATGATCTAGCCACATCCTCATGTCGTGTAGTTATTATAACTCTGCTAGAATTATTAATTTGTGGAAAAACACATTGAATGGCTTCCCACTCTTGCGGGGTATCCCACAAATCATCAACTACGATGAAGTACCTACATAAGTGCATATATGTTGAACTTAATATAATTACATATAGGGTTGCATTTTTTTGCATAGATGCGTACGCTACATGTCAAACATTGATGTGATAGTATAAGCAAATAAATATGTATGAAAGTGTCAAAAAACATTTATCAAAAGAAGGCTATCGTGTGTTAATGGAGCATGCTTCCACCTTTTTCTTCTCCGGACTCCCAACTTTGGTTTTGAATATGGGAATAAACGCAACAATTGATACCCTAAATTCAATTCTTTTTCTATTTATTAAATTGAAAAACTAAGGTTAAATTATGAAAGGAAGTCATAACAGTACTAGCTAGTTTGGTAGCATTATTTGCCAAGGAACCTTTGCCGTTGCTGTTTAATATTGAAATAAGGCAAAATACAATGGCCCAATTATGACTCAATAAAAAACTTCCATGAAAAAAATGACCACAGTAAAGTCGATTGTTTTAGCTATACAATATTTTTATTTTTATTTTTACCATTGAGAAAGGAGCAAATTATTTTCACTTATAAAACTAAACGGCATAAATGAATTTATCGGTAAATTAAGAAGATTATAAACTATTTCCAAGATCAATTCTTATAAATTAATTAAACAATACATTGATTTTGATTACCTCTTATCCTTTAGATGTCCTTCGAGAGCATTGATACGGTCTTGGAACTGGCAAGCATGGGAGTATGTTTGCAGCCCAAGTTGTGATAGCAAGCTGTTAAATAGCTCTATCATTTGTGGCTTTTGAGACACAGATATAAATGCCTTACATTCAAAATTGCCTCCAACCTCACGATATACCTCATTGGCGAGAGTAGTCTTCCCTATACCTCCAAATCCCACTATTGCCATAAACTTCAATTGTTTCACTTCATCCATTGCCCAGCTGACAAGCTCTTTTTTTTGGGACTCAATTCCCACAAGGCTTGCTGACTCCTTGTAGAGTGCTGAGACACGAGGATCCAGAACTACAGGGGCAGTAACCGATATGCACTTATCAAGCTTGTATCTCTTTCGACGTTCACTTGCTTCAGTCAGTAGTCTCTTGATCTCTTGAAACTCATTTGCTAGTCGACGACGATCATTGAAAGTTCTCAGGTACTTAGCAGCTTTTCGAAGGATCCCTATCTTGCCATCAGCTTCACCAATAGTGTGCATGAAGTCATCAATGCGGTCTTCTATGTTGTACGTCATCTCGATTATATCTAGCCTCCGTTTCTTGGCCTGCAGATTGAGTTCATCGGCGCTGTCCATCATCTCTAGGAGCACGGCCATATCCTCGAGCTCATGCTTAAGGAAGGCCACCATTTTCGGCAGGCCCTTGACCTTCTTGTACTCATCGCCCATGAGTTTGGCGAGCTTTGAAAGGACAGGCTTCATCACGCCCATGGAGACAGACACCACAGCAGCTGCAGCCATTGGTCGGCCAAACTGACTCCAACTTGGTGTGCTCACCAATGTAAGGATATAATAATGTCCCACCGCTACAGGATGAACCCCGCCTTGTTCTTTGGTCCTGTAACAAAAAATGGAAGGTCCATATATGAGAATTCGATCTGTGGTTAGTTAGATCCGAACACTTGTAGTAGCTTGGGACTTACCACTGCTTCGTCCTTGATGTAAACGGTTTGGGTGCGATGTGCTTCAGATCCGGTCAGTTCCGCTCCCAGAGCATTGCAAGAAGATGGATCAGAGACGTATAGCAGGTATAGCCCGTGAAATGCCTCCAAGCAGCACAAGCACAACAAATGATGGCAGCTACCTAGAAGCATGTATGGATCGAAAGAAAGGAGGACTTATATAAGGATCGAATCGATCCAGAACAAGAGAGCGAGAAAGTAAGGAAAGGTAAACCTGCATGCAGTAGTGAAGCCAGTATCCATCAACTCACCGTCAAACAAATCCCAAGTCGAGCGAGAAACTAGCGAAATCTCACAAAGCCAGCTACTACACCCTCCGATCCCCAGCTGTTGTGGCCAAAGCTCGGAAGGAATGCAGGAAGGGAGAAGGTATTAGCTGTGTATTTTTGGCCAGCTGGCGAGCTTGCTGTTGAGGAATTGTTTTTTTTTTCTTTAACACAACCCCAGAGACCAGATCAGCGTTGGGTTGTTTGAGTTGTTTCCTTATAATTTGGCCTAGACTAGATGCACGCGAGATGCGAGGGAGGTGGTGTTGTTCGTTTGGCATCTCCACATCTTTCGGCAGCAGGTTTGTATATAATATATATAGTCAACAGTCGAGCTTACCGTCAATTTCTTTTGTGTAATGGAGACCCCACCCTTCGAATAGCACGGTAAGTAGCAGCTGTCGTGCGTGTAATGGAGACGTGTCGGTGAGATCCAGATCGGAGACGACCGGCCATGCACATGAGCTGATTCAAATGACTTGACAGGTTACACATAGGGATGAAAACGATCAGAAACGATCGATAGGAGGCTAAATCACTTTTATTTTCAATTTTCTTTTTCAAAAACAAAATCGATATGATATTGTCGGAAATAAATATGGTATTGATATTCGGTTATTTCGAAAATGATAATATTCGATCGGAGAATACATCAATAACAATCGGAATTCATGAGAACGGTATCCTAAAAAATGATAAACACGTCAAATTGTATAACACGAAAAAGAGCCATATAACTCGACCTATCTCAAATAAAAATTAATAGATAAAGTCACAATTAAAAAGACTACTAAAGTTACAGGTGCGAGACGTGATTTGCTTAGTTGACTGATTACTTTTTTTGCCTTTTTGACTTCTTATTCCTATACAGACGACATTCTTGCAGTACAATTCCTTTCTATAAAACATGTGCTTGCAGGTGCAGTGTAGATTGTGTGCAAATCAGCAAGTTTATAAATAAATTAGGATTTAAAGCCTTTGAATCGGTAATTACCGACGGTAAATTACTGGCTAAATACGGAAATCTTCGAAAACGGTCGGAAGAGGACAAAATCACTTTCACTTTCATTTTCATTTAATTTTATCAGTATCATTTTCATTTTTTCGGTTACCATTATCATTTCCATTTTAACCTAAAAATTGAAAAAAAACTCAAAAACGATTGCCGGAAATCGAAAATTATCATTTTCGTTTTCATCCCTACTTACACATGACAGTGATGGGGTTCCAATGAGTTCATTCTCATTGAATGTTGTATCGGTGTTGGGGTTCGAATGAGTTTCATTCTCGTTTAGTTTCGTGACACACTGAGTTGACAGGTTAATTGTAGAAGGAGAGATAGAGAATTGCATAGAGTTTTATCTAGATGAAATCCATTGTCATAGTTATCAACACAAAATGCAATGTAATAGACTTATTAATTGTACCATAAAACTGAGACTGACCTAACCTGTATGTGAAAAGAAAAAAAAAAATGCAACAGAGTACATGGGTGTGGGTGGTTCGTTAGACTCCATTAGCCTTTATTGACCCTATCTATATATAATTAGCCTGTATATTTAGCCTTCCCAATTGACATTTACAAATTCATAAGCTAGTGGTTGGCTAGATGGTTTTAATTAATTAATCCGGCCAGCTACCGGACGTTGGGAAACGACCGAGAAACACATAGCATCGTCGTCATGTGGTTAGCCTGTCTACTAATTGTAGCTAGCTAGATCAAACAATAATTGTATGCACATGGCATCGTATAGGCCTACCGCTCTCATTCCTGAGTAGTCGCTGAAAAAAGTAGTGAAAAAGTTCAGGCCGAGTATGGACCGCGAGCCACACAAACGGACACTGAATCTCTGAACTCATTCAATTGAAACTAATGGAAATATTTTAACTGAAACAGAGTTCCTAAAATTAAGAAAACTGAAATTGAACATTGACAATAAGATCACCATTGCTTGATGATGACACGTCATTGAATTGCATCTTGCAAATGTGACATGAAATACTGAAATATCTCAACTGAAACATTAGATCTCTGATGACTGAAACAATAGGATAGTAATACTCTATAAAACTGAGAAAAAAACTAGAATTAATTAACACACTGCAACTAGTTGACGATAGAGAAGATGACATCATTTGGCCTTGGACGTCGGACGGTGAATACACTTCGAAAAGTGCGTATAACATTCAATTACAAGGTGTTTTCAGCAAGCTGAAGATTATGCCAATTTGGAAAGCTAGAGCTGAGCCCAAATGCAGATTTTTTGCTTGGACCTTGTTACACAAGAAAATACTTACGGCCAATAATTTGATGAAACGACATTGGCCCCATGACCTAATATGCAAATTGTGCACATCCGAACCAGAAACACCCACTCATTTATGCAAAGATTGTGTCTTCACAAAGCAGGCGTGGCATTCCTTGAAGCAGTGGCTAGGCATAACAACTCTAGAGAACATATCAAGCAATGGGTCACTCCACAGTTACTGGCGCAAATGCTGTTTGAAGTTTGACAAGGTACAGAGAAGACGTTTTGATGGAGTGATGATCTATTTTTGGTGGAATATTTGGAAGGAACGCAATAGAAGAACCTTTCAAAATGTCGCTATGGATCCGCGGCAGGTGGCGTTCCTATGCAAACAAGATATAGAGCAATTTCAGTTGGCAAACAATCTAGATGAAGCTACGGTTTAGTGACTGTTTTTTTTTTCCTTCTCTCTTTGTTTGCCCATTTTCATAGCTGTCTGGGAGCCTTGTGGTTTTTGCTCAGTAGTGTTAGTAGCATTTTTTCATAGAGTTTGGGTTTTTTCGAGTGGGCGGCCTGCGTGCCGAGTAGTTGTGGTTTTTTTCTTTTGAGCTTTTGTTTCCTGTAAACTTTTTCTTTTTCCTCGTCTAATAAAAATCCGGCAAAGATTTTGCCGCCTTTCCAAAAAAAAATTAACACACTGCAATGAAATAAACTAAAATCAATGAACTTGTCTACTATTACAGTGCATATTGGTAGTGTGCAAGTCGTCTCAGACCAATTAACAGGATTTCAAATTCCAATCACTACTCGCTAATACTTTATGAGAATCACCTTTTGTGCTGCATATCTTTAATACTTATGCAGTTCTTTAATTTCAGAATGTGTGGAAGCACAACGAATCAATAATCATAGGGTGATGCCTTCAGAGCTCAAGCTATTACACACAGCAAACACAAAAAGCAAGTCGCAGGAGAACTGACCACTGCTCCCGAAACCTCTCCAATAGCAGCGAGCGCTAACACACTCATCTCCTCACGCTCAGAACTTGCTGGCCACTTAGTCCAACCTTCTCCTGATGCACACATTGCCCCATGCATCTGCTCACACAAAATTTATTGACGAAGCAAAGGAATGAAATCCAGTCACCTCGGAGACATGGATGACAGCATGCCTATATAGCTTCAGTAAGCCATGAAGACGATGAGAGAATCACAATCCTTCGCCGATGGAGACGCTAGCGCCGGCGCCTCCACCTCCGCCAAGCAACAAGCAGGATCGTCTCCTCAGCCAAGCAACAAGATGTCTGAATCGAGCAGCAAAATAAAAAAAATCGTCAAAAAAATTAAGCGGCACTAAAACTGGGCCATATTACGCAAAAATGAGCCCGTTATGCGTCTAATAATTAAGACGGTAGAAAAAAACGCACGAATCTACAAACAATCTCAACCATACAAAAGCTAATGAAAACATGGCAATATATTAGCTAAAAATATAAGTAAATTACTTAAAATACTATGTATCGTTAGGAATATGTGATTGATTTCTTTTTTATTTTTTTTACCATTCATGAGTTATCAGAAAAACATGTGAGTTAGTGTCTTTTATATGTGTATGTAAGTTCACACCTTCTCAATGCACGCAAGTTATGTCTATGTGACTGTAGGTTCTTCTAACTCCAGCTCGGCCATGTGTTCGAACTGAACAATGCAGAAGAGCATCCAAGCCAGAAAAAACAATTGCAGTGAAATGTCGAATCCTTTTTTCTTTATGTGGAAATGCTTTCTGCTACAATTACTACTCAGTACCTACAATTCGCAGCTACAAACAAACACCAGGAAAGAATATTACCATGCTAGAAAGGACAGACGCACAGCAGATGGGAATGGGATGGTGCGGGACTGCATGGGTTCGCGGCGCACTCTGCCCGCCGGGTTAGCGGAAGGTAATTGACACCCAACCTACTCCATGCTGCTTCTCGGCGGCGGATATCCGACCGCTCCGTGCTCCATCAGTAGTCATCTTCGTTCCTCATTGGGTCTGCATCATATTCATATCAAATATGCGTGGCATGCACACGTGATGACCAGGTGCTATCTATACAGATAGATTAGATGAATTCAACCATCATTGGTAGGAAACAAGAAAGTTTACCTCTTTCGATATCCATGTGAACTGAAGGCAAAATCTGGTCGCGTGAGGAGAGCACCTAAAGCTTCCTGGAAAACGGCCGTGATAGCTCTGCCTTTCCCCGGGAGTTCACATCCAGCATTTCTGTGATAAGTAGTATGAGGCCACCAGCCTTGGATTTTCTCGAGTCTTGGGAGGTGCTGGAGCCCGCCAGGCACTGCCTTGTCCCATTTGTCTGAATCAAAGACTAAAATGAGCTCCCGGAGCTCAGGCATAGCCCCTTCCTCAAATGTCAGGCAGGAAATCCCATCGCAGTCGAAGTCGAACAATTTGACATGTGGGAATCCCGTGTAGCCTCCTATCACGATCCTCTCGGTCGGGATGCTCGTGATCTGTAAGCGTAGTTCAGTGAGGGATGATGACACTCTCCCAACCATGACAACATCTTCCTGGAATATCTGCTTTACACCAAGACTCAACACACGGAGTTTCTGGAGATGCCCGATCCACCTAGGAACTCTGGAGAATCTGCACCCTGGCATCCTAAGATGCTCAAGTTTGCGAAAAGTAGGGGAAAGCGAGCTCAGCTCATTAGTGCACCAGGCAGTTGCCAAAGATCCATTGGGCTGGCTATACACAGATAGTCGTTTGAGGTTACAGAGTTTCTCAAGAGAATTACCTAGAGCAGCCATACAATCTGGTTTCTTCGCAAGTAGCTCCCACGTCCAGGGGAAATAAAATTCTAGATCTGACAAGGCAGTGAACTCTCCCAGGCCTTCAATACTTTCTGACGAGTCTGATACCTCAGAAAAGCCATGCAAAGTACGCAACAACTTCATCTTGCCAGTCATGTAATACACACTATCATTGGGCATGACCAAATGGGACAAGCAAGGCACATCAATAATCTCTGTTGGAATGGCCAATCCAATTTCTACCCTAGATAAATCCAAAGTCTCCAAAAATGGCAGCCCCCCAATTTGAGCTGGCATTGCGACTTTATATGCACCAACCTGTAAATACCTCAGCATTGATAACTTGTTGATGCAAGTTAGATCAATTCGTTCCTTCCAATGCATATTAGGAATTTCTAGGATGAACACCCGTATATACTTGACCTCCAATGTAGGTATCCATTTTGATCCTCCTAGTATGGTCAGTGAACGAATTTGTGATATGTTCCTCCTAACAACGATGCTTGTGTCAACTTTGATATCCCTTGCATCTCTCGGGCTTGCAAAAGTAAGTCGACGAATGACCCCTGTCTTGTGCTTCTACCGGTGCTTCTACATCATTAACCAAACTCGAGAAAGTTATCTTCCTTGCATCTCCTCACAATCAATTCAAGCAGCATATCATGTACTCTACAACCAGAAACCACATCAGTAGTAATAAAGTACTCAATCATCATATACCTAGGTTGAATCATGCTCCTGTTGACTAGCTCATTGAAATAACTCTCTGCAACATCCCATTTATCATGTTTTCCATCAGAATTACTCACAAAACCTTACGCCACCCATCGCCTAACTAGCTCATCCTTCTTGATTTCATAATCTTCTGGGTAAGAACCGAGATACAAAAAGCATGCCTTTAGATGATGGGGAAGATTTTTGTAGCTGAGATCTAAGATATATATCATGTCTTCATATGTTGAATCCAGTGCATTACTGCCTAATGATTTTAGGATGTACTTCCACACTTCCAATTCTCTCGGTTGGTGAGCTAACATACTTGCCATTGTAATAATTGCAAGTGGAAGACCATCACATTTCTTCAAAATTTCTGAAGAAGGTTTCATGAGCTCAGAAGGGCAAGCACCTTCGGATCCAAATATTCTGTCAAAGAATAGCTTCCTTGAGTCTTGCTCACTTAGTTGCTTCATCTTATGGATCTGTCCATCGTTGTGGCAACATGATCTAGCAACCACAATGTCAATTCTTGTAGTTATTATAACCCCTGCTAGAATGATTACTTTGTGGGAAGGCACAATGAATAGCATCCCACGCTCGTGTATCCCACAAATCATCAACTACAATGAAGTACCTACAAAAGTGCATATGTTGAACTTAATATAAGTAATAAGCACTCTACTTTATTCAAAGAACCAACCATATATAAATCTCATGCAATTGCAGTACTAGATGCCGTGATATATATGTCAAAATATATTTACATATAGGTTGCATTTTTTATATTTACATATAGGTTGCATTTTTTTGCATAGATGCTTACGCTACATGTCAAACATTGATGTGATACTACAAGCACATAAATATGTATGAAAGTGTCAAAAAAACATTTATCAAAAGAAGGCTATCGTGTGTTAATGGAGCATGCTTCCACCTTTTTCTTCTCCGAAGTCCTAACTTTGGTTTTGGATATGGGAATAAACACAACAATTGATACCCTAAATTCAATTCCTTTTCTATTTATTATTAAATTGAAAAACTAAGGTTAAATTATGAAAGGCAGTCATAACAGTAATAGTTTGGTAGCATTATTTGCCAAGGAACCGTTGCTGTTGCTGTTTAATATTGAAATAAGGCAAAATACAATGGCCCAATTATGACTCAATAAAAAAAACTTCCATGAAAAAAAAAAAATGATCACACTAAAAGTCGATTGTTTTAGCTACACAATATTTTTATTTTTATTTTTATTTTTACCATTGAGAAAGGAGCAAATTATTTTCACTTATAAAACTAAATGGCATAAATGAATTTATCGGTAAATTAAGAAGATTATAAACTATTTCCAAGATCAATTCTTATAAACTAATTAAAGAAAACATTGATTTTAATTACCTCTTATCCTTTAGATGTTCTCTAAGAGCATTGATAGGGTCTTGCAACTGGCAAGCATGGGAGTATGGTTGCAGCCCAAGTTGTGATAGCAAGCTATTAAATAGCACTATCATTTGTGGATTTTGAGACACGGATATAAATGCCTTGCATTCAAAATTGCCTCCAACCTCACGATATACCTCATTGGCGAGAGTAGTCTTCCCTATACCTCCAAATCCCACTATTGCCATAAACTTCAATTGTTTCACTTCATCCATTGCCCAGTTGACAAGCTCTTCCTTTTGGGACTCAATTCCCACAAGGCTTGTTGACTCCTTGTAGAGTGCTGAGACACGAGGATCCACAACTACAGGGGCAGTAACCGATATGCACTGATCAAGCATGTATCTCTTTCTACGGTCACTTGCTTCAGTCACTAGAGTCTTGATCTCTTGGAACTCATTTGCTAGTCGACGACGATCATTGAAAGTTCTCAGGTACTTAGCAGCTTTTCGAAGGATTCCTATCTTGCCATCAGCTTCACCAACAGTGTGCATGAAGTCATCAATGCGGTCTTCTATGTTGTAGGACATCTCGATTATATCTAGCCTCCATTTCTTGGCCTGCGGATCGAGTTCATCGGCGCTGTCCATCTTCTCTAGGAGCACGGCCATATCCCCAAGCTCATGCTGAAGGAAGGCCACCATCTTTCGCAGGCCCTTGATCTTCTTGTACTTATCACCCATGAGGGTGGTGAGTTTAGCCAAAACGGGCTTCATCACACCCATGGAGACAGACACCACAATAGCTGCAGCCATTGGTCGGCCAAACTAACTCCAACTTGGTGTGCTCGACAATGTAAGGATATACTAATGTCCCGCCACTACAGGATGAACCCCTCTAGTGTTCTTTGGTCCTTTAAGGCTGTAACAAAAAATAGAAGGTCCATGAGAATTCGGTATCTGGTTAGTTAGGTTCAAACAACTTGGGACTTACCACTGCTTTGTCCTTAATGTAAACGGTTTGGGTGCAATGTGCTTCAGATCCGGTCAATTCCGCAGCCAGAGCATTGCAAGAAGATGGATCAGAGACGTATAGCAGGTATAGCCTGTGAAATGCCTCCAAGCAGCACAAGCACAACAAATGATGGCAGCTACCTAGAAGCATGTATGGATCGAAAGAAAGGAGGACTTATATAAGAATCGAATCGATCCGGAAGAAGAGAGCGAGAAAGTAAGGAAAAGTAATCCTGCATGCAGTAGTGAAGCCAGTATCCATCGACTCACCGTCAAACAAATCCCAAGTCGAGCGAGAAGCGAGCGAAATCTCACAAAGCCAACTACTACGCCCTCCGATCCCCAGCTGTGGCCAAAGCTCGGAAGGAATGCATGCAGGAAGGGAGAAGGTGTTAGCTGTATATTGGCCAGCTGGCGAGCTTGTTGGAGCGAGATCTCAGAAGCCAGCAGTTACGATCTCCCCAGCCCTGCATTGCATGAATTCATCTGTGGCCAAAGCTTGCAACGAATGCAGGAAGCAGCAGGGAGAAGGCAAAAAGCTGTGTATTAGCCTGCTGGGGAGCTTGTTGTTGAGGGAATTTTTTTTTTCTTTAACACAACCCCAGAGACCAGACCAGCGCGTTGGGTTGCTGCCTTTTTTAATTTAGTCTAGATAAGATGCATGCGGGGGAGGTGGTGTTAACTTGCTCTTTTGGCATCTTTCGGCAGGGTTGCATTTGCCCAACCATCTTTCACGGTTAACGAGCTAATCGTCAGTTTTCTTTTAGTGCCATACCGTACCAATATTTGGTGCCTCTCATGTGCAATGCATAGAGACGCGTTGGTGAGATCCATGAAAGGCGCATATGCACATGAGCTGACGGTGCTCCCAAAGCTACAGTGTTCTATATTATTTTATTAGAATTAAAAATACCTATTCCTATGTGCAAACAAAAACAAAAATTGCATCAACGTACGTGGGTGTGAGTGATAAATTAGATTCCATTAGGGCGTCCACAGTAGTGAGGAAGAAATCGCCAGCACCATGAGCCGTATAAATAATAAAAAAAGGACCTGAGAATTCATGCTGTGAGAGAGGTTTTGTTGGAGAAAGTGCGAGACTAGCTAGGAGGTACTCGCTAACGCGCTGCAGACGACTCCTTTTGACCAATAGCGTTCAATCTATGCTGGCGATTTGATTCCCATTGGGGACGGCCTTAGGCTTTATTGACCTACTAGATACATGCCTATACATTGCACCGCAGTCAAGTTTTTTTGAAATAAACCTTAGTGATCAGACGCGTGAGCTCCTAGCACTTCGTATCAGACGCAGATATGCAATTAGAGTTAGTCTATGTTTAGTTTCCTATTTGGTATTTAGAATAGAAGCTAATTGTTGGTCAGATGGTTCTAAACTTCTAATTAACTAGTTCATCAACTCGTGTTCTCGTAGGGATTAAAATTTAAAAGACACTAACAAACAAAAATTACTTATCTTAATTTTTTCGTTTCACTAATGTTCTAAAATAATAGCTATAATCGGTACTCTATAGTCTATGTATTTAGTAATGATACTATATCAATTATTGATTTATATATATTTTTCATCCATATCCATTGCTTTATATTGCATAGCACCTCTATGTCTTTGCAATACACATTTAATTGATCATTTGTTTAAACTATGATAGCTTTAGCTGCGGTCTTTATTTTGACAACATGAACCTCAATTTTTTTTTTTCAAATGTCACACGTCCAATAAAGACGGTGACAAATTATGAAGCTAACGGGCCTAAAGGGGCCCCTGAGGCTGTCCACACCGGGGTCCGGTACCCTATCCGTGCGCCTCCAGATCAGCATATTTACAGGATAAACGCCTGCAGCGGATATGGCAAGCTGTCCGCTACGCGCGCGCGTTCCTGCAAATATGGCGGCTTCCAGGAGGCCCGCTATCCGGCGTGGGGACCACGGCCAGAGGAAGCCGCGCTCGGAGGGAGACCAGGGGACAGAGAGGAGAGAAAGGTGACCGCATGCAGCGGGTCCCACCAATTCTTTTGCTAAAAAATCTAATAACACAGAAACCAAAAAAACAAATGAAATTCCGATTACACCATTAAATTTGTTTCAATAAATCTTTTAAAACAAGATCTCACATGGATATATTTAGATAAAATTTATAGAGGATGATAAGTGGGGCTGCTGTTGGTAGTTGGTATAGAGCATGAGATTAGAGGATGATGGATGTGGAAGAAACATGTATACAGGAGAGAATCTTGACGACCAGGATATATAGAGGATAGAAATAGAGGGTGATGAGTGTGGATAGCCTAAGGAGGAAACAACCGAGGATAGCATGACCCACGGTCCGCCTTAGGGAAGGGCGGCATGGGGCACCGTGTGAGGAGGGGTGACGGCTGCCCTAGCCGCCCCACCGCCTATGCCGTGCACCCGGGGGCCATAGGGCCCACGCAGCCGTCCACCGCCGCCGTCGGCGCGAAGTTATCTTTTATTGTTATTATTTAGATAATTAATATTAGAAAAATTGGAAGTCCGTGTTCGATAAGAACTTTCCCATTAGAGTGATTAGAGATTGTAATTGGATTGAATCAAGAAGTAACTAGGCAAGTCCCTTTATTCCAATCTTCCGCTTTTCGCGCCTATTGTAATTGGATTGAATCAAGAAGTAACTGAGAAAGTCTCTTTATTCCAATCTTCCGCACTCGCGCCTTCTCCTTCCTCCTCTCCTTGGCCGTGCTGCCCCCCTTTTTGCCCTAGCCACCACACGCGCCACCACCGCCGCCCGGCCGCCCCCCTGTGGATGCGCCGCCCAAGATGCCCCCCCCCCCTCCTCTCCTCCCAATCTACGAGCCCTAATCCACCCTTCCCGTTGCGTGTGTTACAACTAGTATCAGACGACTAGGAATAATCCATGGCTTCCACCACCACCATGGTTGCATTCAAGAGGATCCTCATGCCTTCAACATCACCTTCAGCGACTGTTGATGGTGGATAGCGTCAACATTTAGGCCCCGTTTGGGAGCGCTCCGAGCGGCTCCGGCTCCTCTGACAAAACCACTGTGCATCACTGTGTATCACTGTAGCAGTACTGTTTAGGGTGAATCCGTTTTTCTCTCTCCCCCTTCCCCTCTCACTGACACGCAGCACTGTTCACAGGAGCCGGAGAAGCTAGTTTTTTTGGCTCCCCCGCTCCAGCTCCTACGCGCTACAGTTGCGCTACAGTGCGGGAGCTGAAGCCGGTGGGAGCCCGGCCAAACAGGCCCTTAATAGATCAATAGACACGTGAAACACATGAATATCTAGAAGGCTAGGGTTTTATCTGACAATTTCCACAAGTTTTGGTGATTTATCAATTTTTAGAGATTATTCCAGAAAGTGGCAGAAAAGGAATTAATTATCAAAATACATCTCAAAATTATCTGCGGCTGAAAAATAGTCTACTGATCTCCAGAAGGATCTAGAAGGCACCAGAGTGAACGACAGGCGGGGAGGCCGCCAGGTGGGGCTGGCCGGCACCCCTAGTGGGTCCCACCTGTCACCCTTCGTGAGCACCTTTCACCGTCTTTGAGGATCTATCTTAGCCCTACGTAAGGTCGGTTTGATCCAACGGACGACGTGCATCCCACCGGGCTATAAATGCATAGCCAGACCCCCTAGAAAACCCTAATTTCATTCAACACCAAGTCATTGAAGTCAGTTGAAGATCAAGTTATCCAGAGCTTAAAGCCCTAGTTCATCATAACCTTTCTAATTCATAGTTTATCCTAGTTAGACCTAGTTTAGAGGAAGTCAAGATACGCCAGTCGATCTTGGATTCTGAAAGTTGTCAAGAAGAGAAGAGTTCAGTATAGTTCTTAGGCTCTCTTCTTTCTTATTGTATTATTTATGTTTGTATGATTATTACTAGCAATATTGTTCTTCATCTTAGTTTAATTATTATGTTTATTATCTACTTTAATACATCTAGTTTAGTTAGTTTGCTATTATGTTTATGCACTAGTTCGTATAGCACTCATTTATTTGATCATATGGTAAGTGATAGACAGTATGTAGGTATGGTGCCTAGATGCATTGCTTATCTGTGGATATCTCCAATTGCGCCGGGTCATGAGGTAGACCATGGATGTGACAGATCCATTGAGTCCTTTGTAAGCCTTCTCCTGTGCAGTGGTTTGGTAGAATGGGATTGCCAGGTTAAGAGTTTATTCGTATACATGAGATTTTTATACTTTGTGTAACACCCCGACCCAGAGCTTAATAGGATTAATATAATACTCATAACAATAAGTTACAACTTCTTTTCCGGAAGTTCATCTCGAGAGAACTCCAAGGTTAAGCGTGCTTGGCCTGGAGCAATTCCAGGATGGGTGACCGACCAGGAATTTGTTCCTGGGTACGCATGAGTGAGGACAAAGACAAAGTGCTTGAGAAAAAGACTAGTGTTGGTCTGTGAGAGAAGTATTAGTCATATTAAAGCTATCAGATGTAAGCGGGCCTGGCCTCGAGGAGGCGAGACGTTACAAATGGTATCAGAGCCAACTCTCGCGGTTTCACGGGCACGTGTGTCGCGATTCTTGTGAGCATAGTGCGCATGGCTGGTGTGGATGCGGGTGGTTACACGGCATGGCATATCTTTGGCGGCACTTGGACACACGGACGTGGCCAAGAGAGGAGGTTTCTGGCCTAGGGTTGATCGATGAGGACGTCGATCTCTTAAGGGGGTGAGGATGTAACACCCCGACCCAGAGCTTAATAGGATTAATATGATACTCATACCAATAAGTTGCAGCTTCTTTTTTGGAAGCTCATCTCGAAAGAATTTCAAGGTTAAGCGTGCTTGGCCTGGAGCAATTTCAGGATAGGTGACCGACCGGAAATTAGTTCCTGGGTGCGCATGAGTGAGGACAAAGTGCGCAAAAAAGACTAGTGTTGGTCTATGAGGGCAGTATTAGTCCTATTAAAGCTATCGATATAAGCGGGCCCGGCCTCGAGGGAGGCGGGACGTTACACTTAGCTTTCCTGTTTATGGCTCTGATGTGTTTGGAAGTCATAGTAGTATTACTTAACGATGATTATTAGATATACTTGTACTAGTTGATGTAGTTTTGACATGTAGTTAAATACTTAGAAGTTATTTCTTTATTAATTAGATTAGATAACGTTAACATGACTAGATTGCTATGATAAATTAGTATTATTAGTGATGATTGATCAAAGGCTTATTATCATTTATATCATTTATCTTGTGATTTATCCCTATTACGAGTAGAGTATATGATATTGGTTACGTCTCGTATTCATTGCATATAAGTGTTATCAATACTATAGATTATCAGTTTAGCTATGCCTTCCCAGTGGTAGAAATATAAATGACAACTTGGTAATAGTCTAGGTAAAATGCTACAATGGTATAATTATCTGTCCGCTTGCGAGAATCATTATTAGTATATATTCATCTTTATTATTTCTGTCTAGTCACATAAAATGATAGATTGATTTAGTACCATTAATTATTTCTAGCTATACAACTGGGGACGACAACCTAGTTCTTCTATGCATAGGAGTAAAGGTAAAAGATAGATGACTAGTTGCTCATAACAAGTTAAGCAGTACCATACATCTTGTAGCATTGTTATTCTAATGACGCTATGAGATACCAACAGTGACCATGTTGATGAGATGAATCGCCGCCTTGATGACCTCAACGACCACGTCGGATCATGGGGGAACACTGTGCTGTGAGGAATGGATCTACACCAATATCACCGTCCTCACCAACCCCGTCAATGGCGCTGGCATAGATGGGAGTTCGCACATCATGCAAATTCAGGAGCTTCCCATGGCTACCCCTGCACTGGCACCAGCACTGCGAAAGGAGGAGCAGGCTGCGATCAAGGAAGCCACGACGATGATCAAGGAGCACGTTGTTCCAGAAGCCCCACTCTAGCGTCCACCGTATAGCATCAGCATGATCATGCCAACGTACGATAGCGTGTCAGATCCACTGCCATGGATGTCTAGGATGCAGCTTCTGTTCCGCCTGTACAATATTCCTGAGGAGGAATAGATAAAATATGTAGCTTTCTATCTGACAAATATTGCATCTGCTTGGTTTCTAAAAATCTCAACGGCAAAGGCTATAAGTGATCGGGAGTCATTCACGTGGATCCTTCGACATGAATTTGAACACCTTCGGACACTTGAGTTTGCAGAATGTCCACGGCAGATTGGCACAGTGGATGACTAAATCAAGAGATTAGTGAACGTGAGAATCAATTTACCAATGTTAGTAAGTTTGAGAAACTTCATATATTTCTTTTGGGATTATCACCAGTGTTACATCATCTCCTAGACTCGTCCCTCCTGACATCCCTAGAGATAGCCAAGCAACTGGCTCTAGGGCTTGAGCAGTAGCAGGAGGAACTTCCGCCATGGTCGATGAGGCGGGAGACACGAGCATCTCCGACCTCTCCTTTAGATCTTTCGGAGTCAGACAACATAGTCCCTGACACTACAGCATACGCCGCGGATATCAGCGACAGTGGCGAGCAGGACGACTGGGAGGAGTGCCCAATGGTGTTGGCGCTACCAGCTCCATAGTCGGCTTGCACAGATTTTGACATCCTGGCCATTCTACGTCAGGAAGCAGTGGATGATAGGGAACTACAGATGATCAGCGCGACAATCAGAGTCATGCTTGGTCGTTACATGATGGGGTTGTCTACTATGATGACCATTATTATATTCCAGCTACCTCTTCACTGCTTTAGGAGATATTTGCAGCATCTGGCTTATGTTTATCGAAGCAGTTGGCAGTGGGATTTCATTTGGCTGCATCGACAGCGTCAGTTTAGGCGTTTCTCTCTAGCATTCTGTTATTACAGCACTAGCCAACTCAGGAGATCGATGCAACAACAGCTGTTTTTTATGATGACAATGACCAACTCATTATACAGGTGGATAATGTCATTATGGGACTGACAGCGGATGGATCAAACGTGATGTCTCCGGTAGATTATACCTCGGGTGATCTTCTTTTCGGTGAGATGCTTCATTTTTATATAGCACCCACTATGGCGGTTCAATGGACTGTATGCCGACATAGCAGATGATAGGTAGATGTGGGACAGACATATGAGTTTACTAGTCCTCCTAAGATTATGCAGAATCTATACTTGTCTGGCGTTCTATCAGGATCATATTTTAGTATTGGCAGTGGCGATACAATTTGATGCTTCGGGGAGTTCGATCCATATGTGAGTAGGCGCTGTGGGAATCTCAAATACTGCTTCTTCTTCGCTGTAGACTATGATGCAGATACTGGACACACTTTGGGCACTTCCTACTTCAGTTACGAAGCGGAGTTTGGAGTACCAGTCATCCTCCTTGCGGCATCACTGATTGGACTGACATTCAGCGCGAGGACGCGCTGATCCAAGAAGAGGGAAGTTTTATCACACGTCTAATAAAGATGGTAACACATTATAGAGCTGACAGGCCCAAAGGGGCCCCTAAGGAGGAAACAAATGAGGATAGCGGGCCCCATGGCTCGCCCTAGGGAAGGTCGGCGTGGGGTGCCATGTGAGGCTGGCCGGCGGCTACCCTAGCAGCCGCCATCGCTTATGCCGCGCGCCCGGGGGCCATGGGGCCCACGCATTCGCCCACCCCCGCCGTCACCATGAAGTTACCTTTTATTATTATTATTATTATTATTTAGGTAATTAAGATTAGAAAAACTAGAAGTCCGTGTTCGATAAGGACTTTCCCATTAGAGTCCACTTAGG
Organism: Chrysopogon serrulatus; assembly: GCA_015844335.1. Lineage (NCBI taxonomy): Eukaryota > Viridiplantae > Streptophyta > Magnoliopsida > Poales > Poaceae > Chrysopogon > Chrysopogon serrulatus. The sequence continues at coordinate 168,615 of JADLZL010002191.1, forward strand.
ACTATAAATATTAGAGATTGTAATCGGATTGAATCAAGAAGTAATTGGGCAAGTCCCTTTATTCCAATCTCCCATGCTCACGCCTTCTCCTTCCTCTCTCCCATTTGCCCCCTGCCCTGCCCTAGCCGCCAAGCCCGCCACCACCGCCCGTCGCCGGCAGCCTAAAATCCTCCTCCCTCTTCTCCTCCCAATCTATTAGCCCCAATCCACCCTCCCATTTGCGTGTGTTACAACAAATTTTAAGCTTGTTAATTTCTCAGATACAATGGATATTATTTACAGTGGTGATTATAATATACCGATTTAATGTCAACATGTTTCAGACTTTTGTAAGAATTTTAGGATCTATCATTTTTTATTTCTAGGTGGCTTCGTGAGTAATATTTTATAGGATGAATAATTTTTTCTAGCACGATATGTATTTAATGGAACCATAAACTTATAGCATATAAACTCTTATTTCATTCCTTTATGTGATGTCATGAAAATATATATTATAACTTTCAACATTTGATCTAGTTATCGTAATATTTTGTACACATGTTAATTGAAATTATAATGCTTATTCAATCATTTTTTCAAAATTTTCATTTTTTTATTTTTATTAAAAGAATATTCTAGGTCCTAGGCTACGCTCTGATTGAATTTATTATGTCGTATTAATATTGCTTTATCAAAAATAGATAACGCTTAAAATTAAATTACTAATATTCATATGGTATAATGTTTCAATTGAATCATTTAAAAAATTCAAGACAATGACTTACAAAATTTAATATCATGAGTAGTGTAATATAACTTCAAGCGAAATGTAAGTGCCATTAATATGTAGTTTGCTAAGTGGTAGCACTATCCGGTGGGGACGTTGTTGACGGTGGATAGCGACAACTTTTAGTATATCAAAAGGCATGAGAAACACATCAATATCTAGGAGGCTAGGGTTTTATCTGACAATTTTCACGAGTTTTGGTGATTTATCAATTTCTAGAGACTAATCTAGAAAACAGCGAAAAAGGGATTTATCTACAAAAATACATCACGGAATTATACGCAACTCGGGGAATACTCTACCGAACTCTACAAGGTTTCAGAGGACACCAGAGCGAAGGAGAGATGGGGCCGTCCGGCCCCACTCCCTAGGCCGGCCGGCACCCCCGGTAGGGCCCAATTGCCAGTCTCCACAAGTGCCCTCCACCGCCTTTGAGGATCAATCTCAGCCCTACGTGAAGTTGGTTAGATCCAACGGCCATCGTTTCCTTCACTGGACTATAAATATGGGCCTGCACCCCCAAGGAAACCCTAATTCATTCAATACCTCATTCAAGTCATTGTCATCTAGAGCTTAAAGTTCTAGTTCCTCATAGTCTTCTAGTTAATAGTTTAGCCTAGTTAGATCTAGTTTAGAGGGAGTCAAGGCATGTCAATCGGTCTTGGATTCTGGAAGTTGTCAACAAGAGAAGAGTTCGGTATACTTCTTTCGCTCTCTTCTTTTTTATTGTATTATCTGTGTTTGTATGATATTTACTAGCAGTATTGTTCTTCATCTTAGTTTAATTATTATGTTCATTGTCTACTTCAATACATCTAGTTTAGTTGGTTTGCTATTATGTTCATGCACTGATTCGTATAGCGCTCATCTATTTGATCATATGGTGAGTGGTAGGCAGTATGTAGGCATGGTGTCTAAATGCTTTGTTTATCTGCAAATATCCCCAGTTGTGCCAAGTAGTGAGGTACATCCATGATCTATTGAGTCCTTTGTAGGCCTTCCTCCATACGGTGGATTGGTAGAGTGGGACTTTCAGGTTAAGAGTATATTTATATACAAGAGGTTCCTGTACTCATCTTTTTTCTATATATTGCTCCGATATGTTTAGGAATTATAGTAGTATTACTTAACAATGATTATTAGATGTACTTGCACTAGTTGACGTAGCTTTGACATGTAGTTAAATACTTAGGAGTTATTTCTCTATTAATTGGATTAGACAATATTGGCATGATTAGATTGTTACGATGGATTAGTATTATTAGTGATGATTGATCAATGACTCATTATCATACTTATATTATTTATTTTGTGACTTACCCCTGTTATGAGTAGAGTATATGACATTGGTTACATCTCTTATTCAATACATACACATGTTATCAATATTATAGATTACTGGTTTAGCAATGCCTTACCAGTGGTAGAATATAAATGACAATCTGGTAATACTCTAGAAAAAATGCTACAATGGTATAATTATCTGTCCACTTGCAGAATTATTCTTAGTGTGAATTTATCTTTATTTATTTCTGCCTAATCACAAAAATTGATAAGCTTTAGTACCATTAGTTATTCCTAGCTTCACAATTGGGGATGACAACCTAGTTCTATGCTTAGAAGTAAAGGTAAAGACAAGTGGCTAGTTGCTAAAGCCAAGTTAATCTGTACCATGTGTCTTGTAGCGTCGTTATTTCGATGACGCTATGAGATGCCAATAAGTATTTGGCGCCGTTGCCGGGGATAGGGATTTGTCCCTATTTCTAGTGACGACGTTAGAAATATCAACAAGTATTTTTGGTGTCATTACCGGGGAAGGCTAATAAACTTAGAAAGTATTGGTAACACATATGCATCATGAATAAGATCGATCACCCAATTGACCTCTAACTCAAATAGGTTTACCCTTGTTTCTATCTATTTTTATATCTCATGCGGGGTAATGAATGAATGAACGGATTTGATCTCCCGGATAATTACATTGAAGATCCAGAAAGACTCTTACAAAGAAGGAAGTTTGCTAATACGGGGGACATTTTTGAATCACCATCAAGAACACCCTCCACTGAAGCTCAATCTTCGAGAAAGCAAACTCTAACATCCAAAGGAGAAGAATCAGAAAATTTAGCACCGGCTTTTGAAGCTATGGCTGAGAAGATGCTACATGAGTTCTCTGCTCCAACAACCGCCAACATCCGTACTAGACCTAATATCAATATTGGTGATAATGGATTTGAGCTCAAGTCTGCGCTTATCACTATGGTTCAAGTTAGTCGGGTTTTGTGGGAAGGCTCAAGAAGATGCAAGTGCACACTTACAATACTTTCTAGAGATTTGCAAAGTACCTTCACAATCGAGAAGTATCAAGAGACGCTATTCTACTCCGCCTTTTTCTATTTTCATTTCTAAAAAAAGCAAAACAGTAGTTCTATACAAATAAAGAAATCAACACTATATGGGACAAATGCTCTACCGCTTTTCTAGCTAAGTTCTTTCCTATAAGCAAGACCAATGCTCTACGTGGAAAAATTTTAAGCTTTCATCAACAATATGATGAATCGGTCACTGAGGCATGGGAATGTTTTTAAGATTATATTGCAGAATGTCTTCATCATGGGATGGAGGATTGGTTACTTATGCAGACATTCTATCATGGGCTAGTCTCTAGTACCCATGAATCTATAGATGCTGCTGCTGGAGGAGCTTTCTTGTCACTTAAGTTCACCGATGCAACATCACTTGTGGAGAAGATGGCCTCAAACTAGACCTAGAACGAAGAACGTGTGCAACCTCACAAAAAAGGAGGAGGTATGCATCGGAAGTTGATATGGTCACAGTAAAGCTAGACCTCATAATGAAGAAGCTTGACAGCAAGAACATCGAGAAAAGAGAAGTCATGCACATCAATGATTCACGCATGACTTATGAAGAATGTGGAGACATAGGGCACTCAGAAAGCAACTGCCCTACACTCCAAGAGGACGTGAGCTTCATTAACACCAACACCAATTATCGTCCTCAGCAAATTCAAGTATGGAATCAGTCAAATCAAAGGTGGAATCAACCTAATCAAGGATAGAACCAACAAAGGCCCAACTACCAAGGTAACTACCAAGGTAACAATCAAGGCAACAATAATTTTAATAACGATTTTCAACTGCCTTTAAGGGAAGCAATTTCCAGTTAGAATAAAGCTATAGAAAATTTATCTAAGAAGGTAGCATCAATGATAAAGTGCTAGAAAATATAAATACTAAAATAGATAGCCTCACCTCTGCTATTAAAAATCAGCTTAGCTTTAATAAAATATTAGAATCACAATTAGCTCAGCTGGTGGCCACTGTTCCACTAATCCACGTAGGTAAGATTTCTGAGCAACCTTTAGAGCCTCAAACCATAAATCTTGTTGATGTACGTGTAGGTTGCTACATAGAAGGGATGTCGGAAGGATATAAGGATGAGTCAATGTCACTCAAGAGAGGTGATCTAGGAAGACCTGTGATTCCTATCTCTATTGGACAACACGATTTCTCCGAGTCGTCTGTGACCTTGGTGCTAGTGTCAACATCATGCCAAAGGTAATCTTTAACTGTATTTTTCTATGGGCAACTTTATTGTACACAAATATAAACTTGTATCTTGTAGACCAAACAGTTAAGCACCCTAAAGGAATTCTAGACGACGTATGCATACGAGTGGGGCAATCATATGTTCCTGTAGACTTTGTGGTGCTAGATACCGGCAAAGATCCGAAGACTTCTATCATTCTAGGCCGATCATTTTTTAGCACTACAAAAGCAGCCATCTATGTAGACAGTGTAAAGATATGTTTCACCATCAAGGGTAATGAAGAGAAACTCAATTTTAAAGATAAGATTCTTGAAGATCCTACCAACCCAAAAGAGACCTACTATCCAGAAAAGCCTACACATAAAGAAGAAGAGGCACGGAAGACCTGTCCAAAGGGAAAGAAGAATAAGAAGCAAGAAGGAAAAAAGACTCAAATAACTAAAGCAATAGAGTACAAACAAGGTCGCCGCTTAGTCTCACCGGTCTTAGTTAGAGATCCTGGTCTGCCATCTATAGAGTGCACCATTGGACAAAGCTCTTTCCACTCAGCCGTTTGCGACACTAGATCAGTTGTCAACATAATGTCAAAACAAGTATATAATACACTATTCAATGCACCCCTAGACCCCGTATTTATTTTGCAGCTGGCGGACAACACAACACTTTTCCCAGAGGGACTAGCAAGAAACATTATGGTTAAGATCCACATCCACTTTGTCCCTATCGACTTTATGGTCTTGGATATGGAAAAAAGAAGATGAGACACCTATCATACTTAGAAGGCCATTCCTCAGCATCACTAAAGCTATCATCTACAATGGATCAGGCCAAGTTCACTTTTACTTCCCAGGAGAAAAGGTATGCTGTTATTTCAATAGTAATTATAACTCTCCTAAACTACTAGCTTTCACTCGGTCCAAGAAAAGACGTCAGCGCCACGCTTTGAGAGGAAAAGTTGAGGAGGAGAGAATAAAAGGAATATCAACTACACCTGAAGAACATCCACAACCAACAAAAGTATGGATGGAGAAGAAGATCCCCTCAACTGAGTCATCAACACTAGAAGATTCAATATCAGGGTCCCATCTGGATCCACTGAAGAACCCGCAGTATGATGACCGTAGAAAGTCTTGTTCGGAGGACTTTAAACTCCGCACCCTCGCTATAAGGTAACCATGGTAGTTATCCAATTACTTCAGCACATTTATTCTTTTTATTTCTAAAAAAGCTTCAAAGGAGTAGACTTATGGTTACCCTGTAAGAATATTCATTCTGGTAGCACAAAAATAATTTTTCATTCCTCTACATGATAAAAATAGAAAAAACATAAAAAAGTAAGAATCCTGCTATACATTCATATTTACTCATAAAGATAATCAATTACTCATTTAGCTGACCACTAACCCCTTATTATATTTGAGCCTCGAGTTTTGGTTTTGTGTTGGAGTACGATTTTGCAGGATTATGCTACGACTAAGGAGTGAGACCAATTCGTGGGTCAACACTGATAAGCTCACTCTAATAGATCATTCAAGCAACATATGCAAACATCTAGCTTGGGGGAGGAGCATCCCTGTTGGTATCTGTTAATGCCTACTGAATAATCCGCAAGCGCACGGATACGATGTAGTACTTCACCGGATGAATAGACCCAGTTTTAATATCGAACCCAAAGGAAGATGTGTGAGAGTAATCCAAACTACAACTTAACCATCTGAGTAGCAAACAAGGCTGTAGACGATAGGGATATAGAGAAGACAACTAAGGCTTCAAATTTAGGCTTAAGTAAGATATGTCTAGGATGTTTCATTGGAGAATTTAATAGAAGAGTACAGGCAAAACTGTAACCCAACTACCAATTATTCTTCTGCTCGGTCTACCAACGGGATAGTGGATTATATAAGATTCAACGGAGCTATAAAGTCACCTCCGTGAGCTACCACCAAATCTAAAAGATAGGGTACATCTACGAGTAACGAAGTCTGAGCACCATGCTTACACTATGAATACTACTCTAACCCAAGAGTTACAAGGATTAAAGTGCTCAAAAGAATCATAAACCAGTAAAACAAGATAAACAATGTTACTTGAACTCTAAAATCGATTCCAAAGCAATCTTAGATACAAGCCATAGAGACAGTACCGACAGGACGATACTTTCTTCAGAACTCTCTCTTTGACTCTATCTCTCTATTTCTAATATAGAACTAGCTTCTAGAGGTATAGAACTAGCTCTCTGTAAGAATGCTAACTCTAGAGAGTTATGTCCATTCAAGGGACACCTCTCGGGATCCTAACTAGGGTTTCTCGATAAAGCTCTTCTTCTTTAGAATAGATCCTCCTCCCTAGGGGGTTGTCTCTCCTTTTATAGCCTTGGCGAATCAACAAGAGCCCTTGGATCAAACTGACTTTGGTGGACGGTGGAGATTAATCCTCAAAGGCGATGGAGCAACCTGGGTGAAGCGGGCCGCGAGTGGGCTAGGGCCCAGACCGACCGGTCCAGAGCCAGACCGGCTGGTCTGGCCTGGTGGCCATTGGTCCTTCCCTTCAGTGCACAGTCTTCTTATCTCTTCTAGAATCTTCCTGTGTAACCGTGGTGTCCAATCTTGCATTCTATGTTATATTATAGCTCAAAAGTATGTTGTTTCCAGTGTATGCCTACAAAACCACTGATTCACCAAAACTCATAGAATTTGTTAGTCAAAGCCCAACTTCTAGGTAGATAGATTGCTTTTATGTCACTTTGGAAGGTTAGTTGACGGTTGGATTTGAACATTAAGGACTGTCAACAACACCACACACTTAGGCTTTTACTCGTCCTCGAGAAAAGGTTGGATAACTTTAGACATAACTCCAGACAAAGATATCAACATAGACCCATTCCTGGTCATACCTGCACTGTGGGATTCAAAGTGTCTACCATGCAACTTTGAAAAGTTGAAAAGTAGAACAGATGAATAGATTACCTTTATCTCATTGCCAAGTGGTTGGAGGTTTTTTTAAGATTTTTTTAAAATAAAACATAGCTTACCTGCTCCTCAATGTGGTGCTCTCAAGTCACTCATTGTATGTAGTATTTATGGATTCTCACTTAGGCATGAATGAGTGAATGCCTTTTCTTGCAACCTACCTCTAATAAGCTTATATGGAGTTTGAAGGTTTGGCAAGGAGTAGTATACTTACCTTTCACGTTACTGAGCCAGCGTAAGAGTTCTAAAAGAGAGAGATGTCATACTCTTAGATCAAGATGTGCATGTGTGTGGAATATATGGTGGCTATCCTAATTCTACTATGCCCATGTCTTGAAGGATATATCTCTCTTGCTTGAGTTGGAGTGCTTAGAGACAATGGGCTATCATAGATTTTTTTTCTTTTTCTTTTTCAGAGAGCTAGGCATTTGAGTGCCCTATTGTTCTTTTTAGCACTTGGACCCTTATCCATTTTTCTTTTTGAACTCACTTTTTATTTTTTTTGCATAGCCCATGTCTTTCTACATGAAAACTTTTTGCAAGACTGAGATTCTTGAGAATGTTAGAGCATAAGTGAATAAGATCCTACCAAAAGTCTTTTCGGGTGCGTACTCTCAGTGTAAGAGTAGCACATTTTATATGTGGATGGAAAAGGTTGCGCCTACCCCTAGTGTAGGGATAGCGCATATATGGAGTGTAAGTGGATCTTGATCTTGGAAGCATGATAAATCTCTACAACACAGGTCTCAAAAGCTGACAGAGCTCAGTGCAAGATAAGCAACTTATGTAGAAGGCTTATGATCATGTATGGCTCTATAGGTAATTGAAAACCACAGAGGAGTAGCATAGCTATTGTTTTTATGTTTTGAAATAAATGCTCCAATAACTAGGCATAGAGGATCAGGTTCTCATGTTCTATTATCTCTTACTTGTCAACAACTTAAGAGGCATGGGATCCCTATAAAGAGTTCCCAACAGTAGCAAGTGTTACAAGAGATGAATTATGTGATTCTTGCCTTAAGTCATGACCAAATTATCTTTAAGGTGCAATCATATTTCATTAAAGATATTCAATTAAGCTTAGTGGTAATACATGAGAGTGTTTGGAGTGTGTACCTGATTCCTGTTGTCCTGTATGCTTGGCTTTCCTTCAGTGTTCCTGTGAGTTGTCTCCCCACACTTGTTTCCTGTTTCCTTTTATGCATAACAAGGTGGAGACAAAAACAAACATATATCCATAGAGAAGAGATGACTCTAAAGACTCAACTTCTTTATTATTATGAGGCACATTTATTACATAATGAATAAATCAAATTAACTAAGCAAACTAATCTAAACTAACTAAACTGACTAAGCAAACTAATTATTATTACGTGTGTGCCTATCTCATCTCTGTCTCTAATCTTTCTTCTCTAGCTCCTTGACCCTAGCCTTGAGCGCTTTGTGCTTAACACGCAGCTGCTCATGCTTCCCCTCTAAGTTGCCTACGCGCTAGACAGTGTTCTCTAGGACTTTCAGCGCGTCCTTAAAGGCTTGGGTCTAGAGATCTATCCTTGTCTCTAATGTGGCATGGTCTGGCGAGGCTATCTTGGTGCAGGTGCAGTCTTCGCCTTCTTCCTTGGGGGCTTCGGGTTGGTCCTTGGAAGTGGAGTGAACTTCACATTGTCTGAATCCACTTGTACACCATCTAAAGTCACTCGGGGCTTGGCGTTGGTGTACTTCGCACCAGTCACCATCCTGAACTTGGTGGTGATTCCCGGCAGACTCTCCCCTCTCTAGGAGGTAGTAACTTAGCGCCTTGGGGGAGAGTGACGCTGGGTTGACCTGGCTGTCGTGGCTTGTCACCTAGGAGCGGTCGATTAGCTGGTGGAGCAGTGGTAGGCCTCTTGATGGCCTAGGCGTAGAAGGCTTCCTCCATTGGTGCTCCTCGAGGTCGAGCTTGGACGACCTCCTTTGATGGCACCTGGACGATCCCCTTCGGGGGCACCACTGCCAGCTGCTTCGGCGGGATGACCGCCAGTGGAAGGATGTCTTTCGGCTCTTCGACTGTGTATGGGTGGTTTGGGCTAGCCATTTGGTGAAAGATGGAGAGGTGGAGAGCTTCCTTGCTATGGGTTGAGAGAGAAAAGCTCTTGGGATGAGAGAAGAATGATCCCAGGGGGTGTTTATATAGTCCTGATGGCTTAAGGTAGGAGGCATTCCATCTTGATCTATCCCAAGGATCTGTCGCGAACAGGCGGCGGTGGATGCGCATCATGGCCGAATATCCGAAATCCTAACGGATCAAGCTACGCACCGAGAGGCGGCGGACCGCGAGGCGGCGCAGGGCCAGATCGGCCGGTTGGGGTGGGACTGGCCGGTCCCACCCTGGCCCGGTTTTCGGTGCCCTTTCACAGGCTGCATACTTGGCCCGTTATCTTTCTAATTTTTTACCTATCACGGCCTAATTCGCGACGGAGGTGGCAGTTTTAATAAATTAGGGAAAAACCAAAAAATAAATTTCATCTAATTTCTCAGGTGGTGTAGAAGGTTCTAGAAAAATTTTAAGGCGTTGGCCATTTACCTTGAATAACGTACCTTCGTTGTTTTAAAGTATCACCGCTCCATGTGATGATGCATTTACCACCGTGAATGGTCCTTCCCACTTGCTTTGGAGTTTACCATACCCGGATAACTTCACCCTGGAATTGAATAACAGTACTTTATCTCCGGGGCTGAAGCTCTTTTTCTTGATTCTCTTATCATGCCACCTTTTGGTCCTCTCTTTATAGATCTTAGCATTGTGATATGCTTTTTCTCGCCGTTCATCAAGCTCTGAGAGTTGCATCTTTTTTCTTATCCCGGTGGCCTCTAAATCCATGTTCCATCTTTTGATTACCCAGTGAGCCTTGAATTCAAGCTCCACTAGCAAGTGATAGGTCTTCCCATAGACAAGTTAGTAAGGTGACATGCTAAGAGGTGTTTTATATACTGTCTGGTGTGCCCATAATGCTTCAGGTAGCCTTTCCTTTCAAGCAGTCCCCATCTCGTTGATTGTCTTTTGTAGAATATTCTTAGTCTGCTTATTGAAAGTCTCTGCTTGGCCACTTGTCTGAGGGTGGTATGGAGTAGCGACATGGTGTTGGATTCCTTGCTTTATTAAGTACTTGTGAAAGTCCTTATCAATGAAGTGAGTTCCTCCATCACTGATCACCATCCTTGGGATACCGAATCTTAGAAATATTGTCTCATAAAACATTTTCTTGGAGTTCTTGGAATTTGTAGCTTTGCATGGCATGGCTTCTACCTATTTTGAAACATAATCCACTTCCACTAGAATGTACTCATAGTTGCCTAACTTTGGAAATGGTCCCATATAGTCAATTCACCAGACATCAAAGAGCTCTATCTGAAGATTGTTGGTGAGTGGCATGACATCTCTAGAATTGATATTGCCGTGCCTCTAACATGCTTCACATCTTTGGATGAAGTTCCTGGTGTCTTCATACATGATTGGCCAAAAGAATCCGCTTTGCCAGATCTTTGCATGAGTGCGAAATGCTCCATAATGACCTCCATATGGTGATGAGTGATATCTTTCAATAATTTGTATTCCTTCTTCAGTTGGTACATACCTCTAGAGTAATCCATTAGAGCATACTCGGAAGAGGTAAGGATCATCCCATATGTGTAGACGACTTTCATAAATAAGCTTCCTTCTGTTTGCTCCTAGTGGTATATATCTTGCAACCATAAAATTAATAATATTTGCAAACCATAGATCCGATCTGGAGATGGCGTAGAGAGAGTGTCATCTTGAAGAAAGTCATTGATTGGTAGTTCCTGCATATTTTTAAATTGCATTCTAGACAAATGATCGGCAACAGGATTTTTTACGCCCCTTTTATCTTTTATTTCTAAGTCAAATTCTTGGAGCAGCAAAATTCATCTTATGAGTCGGGGTTTAGCATCTTTCTTAGTGACCAGGTATTTAAGAGCAGTATGATCAGTATAAATAATTATCTTTGCTCCTACTAAATAAGATCTAAACTTATCTATCGCAAAAACAATAGCCAGAAGCACTTTTTCAGTAGTTGCATAATTAAGTTAAGGTCCTATCAAAGTTTTGCTAGCATATGCAATTGCGTGATGTCTCTTATTTCTAGTTTGTCCCAAAACTGCCCCCACAACATAATCACTTGCATCACACATCAATTCAAAAGGCAGCGACCAATCAGGGGGTTGGATGATTGGTGCAGAGATGAGCGCTTTCTTAAGAGTTTCAAAAGCTTCGAACATGTGTCATCAAATTCAAAAGGAACATCTTTAGCTAGCAGGTTTGTTAGGGGTCTAGCAATGTATGAAAAGTTATGTATGAATCGTCGATAAAAACCTGCATGGCCTAGGAAGCTTTGAATTCCTTTGACGTTAATGGGAGGATGTAGTTGTTCAATCACTTCTATTTTAGCTCTGTCTACCTCTATCCCTCTTTCGGACACTAGATGTTCAAGCACTATTCCTTCTCTAATCATGAAATGATATTTTTCCCAATTAAGGACTAAGTACTTTTCCTCATACCTTTGCAAAACCTTATCTAAGTTTTCAAGGCATTTATCAAAAGTTTTTCATATATAGAAAAGTCATCTATAAAAACTTCCATTATCACTTCAATCATATCAGAGAATATAGACATCATGCGTCTTTGAAATGAAGTGGAGCATTACATAGTCCAAAAGACATTCTACGGTAAGTATAAGTTACGTATGGACATGTAAAGGTGGTTTTGTTTTGGTCATCTGGATGGATCGATATCTGATGATATCCTGAATACCCATCAAGAAAATAGAAGAAAAAATAATTTACCAATCTCTCCAATATCTCATTAATGAAGGGGAGTGGAAAATGATATTTCTTTGTTGCCTTGTTAAGCTTTCGGTAGTCAATACACATCCGCCATCCGGTGGCGGTTCTTTGTGGAAAATTTATTTTTATCATTCTTAACAACTGTCATGTCTTCCTTCTTAGGCACAACTTGCATGGGACTTACCCACTCACTGTATAGCACAGGATAAATAATCCCGGCATGTAACAGTTTCAAAACCTCTTTCTTAACAACCTCTCTCATTACATTATTCAGCCTACATTGTGGTTCTCTAGAAGGTGTTATCTCAGGGTCTATAGGAATATGATGGGTGCAAAGAACAGGACTGATTCCCTTAAGATCTTGGAGTGAATAGCCAAAAGCGGATCTATGCTTCTCTAGGACTATAATCAATCGAAAGGTTTCTTCCTGAGAGAGTTTATCACTTATGATCACAGGGGATTCTTGATCATTGTTTAGAAAAACATATTTAGGACCAAAAGGCAAGGATTTGAGTTCTATGGGAGGCTTAGGTGGTTCCTCAAACTCCTCTAGAGGGCCAGGTTCTAGCGAATAGTCTCCTTCCTCATCTAGTGGTTCGGAATCATCTTCAAAATCTGGTTCTAGGAGAGATTCAAAGGATGTCTCTAAGATTTCTTCCATAAGATCAGGCTCAAAAATTATCTCAATCTTAGCATTAAGAGCATGAGTTATAGATATAGGCAAATTAAAATTTTAGATTCTCTTTTTGTCCTTTTTGCAAAAGTCTCTCTATAGACTGTCCTATCAATACGTCAAACTCTATAACATCAAAGATATAAAAGCTCAAGTGAACTCTCATCCCTTTGACATTAATAGGTAAGACAGGATTCCTATACTTGGAAGAATGTGGCCTAAATAACTTTTTAAAAACTTTGTTGTTGGGGTTAAGGGCATGTCTTTTAAAAGATCTTGAGCATATGTTGCAGATATGATGTTAACTCCTACAACAGGATTGTATAATGCTTTGAAAGAACTCTTGTGGATTTGGCAAGATATCGTTGTTGAAGTGAAGTCAACTCGGATGACATCAGAGGAAAGCTCTAACTCCTCCAACCAATCATTGCTTATAATTAACACAAGCTCTTTTGTATTTTGCTTGAGGAAAGCCTCATCAGAAGAATCTAAGACTTCTTCACTAAATGATGATTTCTTTGGCTTTTGTGGTCTCCTAATGGTATAGTAATTCGAGGTGTTTTCATAATCAGTGAATATATCATCCTCGATCTCGAGCATGAAGTCTGGAAGTGGAGTATTTTTCTCCTCCTGTGGTTCAAGCTTTAGACATGAATAGGGCACATGAATACATACTAGTCTAGGGTTTTAACTAACAATTTCTATGAGTTTTGCATATTCTATATCTTCCAGGGACTATTTCAGAAAAGCATAAAAGAGGGATTAGAGTGCATAATTATCACGAAACTTATCCGCGTCGGCAAACATCATCATTAGACTCAGGAAGGGTTTAGAAGACATCCGAAGCAGCGGAACCCATAAGAGAGTCCAGGTGGGGCCGGCCGGCCCCACCCTAGCGCCGGTCGGCGCCCCCCTGTGGCATCTGGCCGCCGCCTTCTGGAGTCTTCCTCTCACACTTCCTTGGCACCCAAGCGGAGCATCCCTACGTTGATCTAAGGTCGGTTTGATCCGACGGTGCACAAAACATGAAGACGCGGATCGATGACGTGGCGGTTCCTTGCCCTCTACTCCACCTCGACCTATATAATGACGTCCCAAGGCCCCTCCAAGAGGCATTCTACACCCCAGTGCTTCATATTCTCTATATAAATTAGGGTTAGGGTCCCTCTAGTTGATCTAGTTCTAGTTTATCTGGTTCTAGTTCACCTAGATGTAGCAATTAGGAGAGACTAGTTTATCTAGATCTAGTCTTGTTTAGAGATTAGACAGATTGAGTAGAGGAGTAGAGATTCTGGAGGAGTTCCAGCCTGTCGGTGCTTCTTCGTGGCTGTATTCTTCTGGATTCAGCACCCTCGCCCGGAGCTGCGTTCTGAGATACTTCTGTATCCAACATTCTGATTCAAGTAAGCAGTTGTTCTTATTTGTTCTTAAGTTCACAGCTCATATTGAGTGCTTTGATCTTGGTCATTACTTGGTTGAAGTAGTACTTCGTAGTGTAGGCGTGGTACCTAGGCTAGGTTTACTTGTGGATGTCCGCTGATTAGCCGGATAGTGGTAGCTCGTGAAGGCGACTTTATAGCTTCGTTGAATCCTCTGTAGTCCACTTTCCGTTGATAGGATTGATAGGCTTATAGGTGCTTGGTAGGAGATTACTCTGTTTCTTCTTCTATTCGGGTTACTTGCCCAGTTAGAACGGTATTATACAAAGCTTACCGGTTGTCAGAATTAGAGTTCAATAGCTATTTCCTTTTTCTTGATATTATCTAGCCTAATTGTAGGGTTAAGAATATAGACTTTGTCATCATCACAACTATTCCCTGTGGATATGATATTTAAAACCTCTAGGTAAAATGTGACACTGGTATGATATCTGTGCGCTTGCGGATAATTTTATTTAAATCTTATTTAAAGGACTGCAGTTAATTTATACCAACAATGGCCTAAATAATTTTTTAAAAACTTTGTTGTTGGGGTTAAGGGCATGTCTTTTAAAAGATCTTGAGCATATGTTGCAGACATGATGTTAACTCCTACAACAGGATTGTATAATGCTTTGGAAAAACTCTTGTGAATTTGGCAAGGTATGGTTGTTGAAGTGAAGTCAACTCGGATGACATCAGAGGAAAGCTCTGACTCCTCAAACCAATCATTGTTTATAATTGACACAAGCTCTTTTGCATTTTGCTTGAGGAAAGCCTCATCAGAAGGATCTAAGACTTCTTCACTAAGTGATGATTTCTTAGGCTTCTGTGGTCTCCTAATGGCATAGTAATTCGAGGTGTTTCCATAATCAGTGAATATATCATCCTTGATCTCGAGCATGATGTCTGGAAGTGGAGTTTTTTCCTCCTCCTGTGGTTCAAGCTCATTGATAGTTGTAGGTTGAGATATGGTAGGTATGGATTTCTGATCAACTATCAAATTCTCTTCCTCTACTAGCTTCTCTAAAGGTGTTTCATTTTCGTGAATCTTGGTAAGGACATTTCTCGCAACATCAGGAGTGATATGCAAGAATAATCCTCCAGAAGCAAGGTTCAGGAATTTAGAAGTTTTTCTAGTTAGACCCTTATAGAAATGCTGAAAAAGAATGGGGTCTGGTACAGATAGACTAGGTTCAGAATGAGTAAGATTTTTAAAGCGTTCCCAGACTTCAGTTAGAGTCTCTTTCTTTCCTTGTCTAAAGGATAGAACCTCTAAGCGAAGGTCTGCTATCTTGGAGATAGGACAGAAGGTAGAATTCAGCACACAATGCTCTCCAGTCACCTTTAACACTCAACGTGGAGATCATACCAATGTCTAGCTTCTCCAGTCAAAGAGAAAGGAAAAAGCTTCCATCGGATAGCCTCATCGGACATGTCCTTAATGCGCAAGCACGCATAGGTTTGCTCGAATTCATTGAGGTGAGAATAAGGGCTAGCATTATCTTCTCCTGAGAAAGATTGGTTTCTGACCATGTCTATTAAATATGGGCGTAGCTCATAGTCAGAGGTTAAGATAGACTTTGAAGATGGCTCTGGCTCTAAGCGTAGGCTTGTAAAGTTATATTTATAGATAGGCGTGGAATTAGGTTGATCCATTGAAGGATAGAAAAAGTAAAGAGTGATAGTATATAAATAAAAGATAAGATTATGGTACAGGTTAAGATAAGTTTAGAGTGATCTCAGCGACGTCTTTTCCAGCAACGGCACCAGAAATACTTGTTGGTACCTGTTAAAGCCTACTGAATAATCCGCAAGCGCACGGATACAATGTAGCACTTCACCAGATGAATAGATCCAGTTTTAATATCGAACCCAAAGAAAGATGTGTGAGGGTAATCCAAACTATAACTTAACCATCTGAGTAGCAAACAAGGCTGTAGAAGATAGGGATATAGAGAAGACAACTAAGGCTTCTAATTCAGGCTTAAGTAAGATATGTCTAGGATGTTTCACTGAGAAATTTAATAGAAGAGTACAGGCAAAACTGTAACTCAACTACCAATTATTCTCCTGCTCGGCCTACCAACGGGATAGTGGATATATAAGATTCAACGGAGCTATAAAGTCACCTCCGCAAGCTACCACCAAATCCGTAAGATAGGGTACATCTACGAGTAACAAAGTCTAACCACCACGCTTACACTACGAATACCACTCTAACCCAAGAGCTACAAGGATTAAAGTACTCAAAAGAGCCGTAAACCGGTAAAACAAGATAAACAATATTACTTACTTGAATTCTGAAGTCGATTCCAAAGCAATCTTAGATACAAGCCATAGAGGCAGCACCGACAGGCTGATACTTCCTCCAGAACTCTCTCTTTGACTCTATCTCTCTATTTCTGATATAGAACTAGCTTCTAGAGGTATAAAACTAGCTCTCTCTTGGAATGCTAACTCTAGAGAGGTATGTCCATTCAAGGGACACCTCCTGGGATCCTAACTAGGGTTTCTCGATAAAGCTCTTCTTCTTTAGAATGGATCCTCCTCTCCTTTTATAGCCTTGGCGAATCAACGTGAGCCCTTGGATCAAACCGACTTTGGTGGACGGTGGAGATTAATCCTCACGGGCCACGAGTGGGCTAGGGGCCTGCACCGAGCCGGTCGAGGCGGAGACTTGCCGGCCTCGGCCCGGTGGCCGTTGGTCCTCCCCTTCGGTGCAGTCTTCTCATCCCTTCTGGAATCTTTCTGCGTAGCCGTGGCATCCAATCTTGCATTCTATATTATATTATAGCTCAAAATTGCGTTGTTTCCAGTGTATGCCTGCAAAACCACTGATTCACCAAAACTCGTGGAATTTGTTAGTCAAAACCCTACTTCTAGATAGATGGATTACTTTTATGTTACTTTGGAAGGTTAGTTGACGGTTGGATTTGAACAGTAAAGGCCGTCAACAATCCCCTAGTTATCAGGTAATGATACCTATATGATTTATCAAGTCTGTCTTATAGTTATAAAATACCAAAAATATGTGGGTACATGAAGGTCCATGTCTGTTGAGTGTTTTATGAGTCCCTTAGTTAAATAATAAAACTGAAAACCAATAAAAAGAAGTCTTAGTTATAGAGTGTGTCTAGAATCAACTATGAACTAGAAAATTTTGTCTTTGAAATAATGAATAGTTGCTCTGTTGGAATTCTTTTCAAGTATCTAGTTTTTAACCTTGATTTCTCCTAAGTTTTGGACATGATTGCTTTGATATAAGAATTTACTCTAAACCTGAAACTTGTGGAGACATACGTTTGAGCTAAGTCTAGGTGATTGACGAATATGATAGAAAGTCTGAGCTGCGATTTATCTTATTCCTAACGATACTATGTTCTGGAGATTTATCTTTTAAAAATTCAAAACCTTACATGATGAACTCTTGTATAACAAAGTTGATTTCCTACCAAAGCCATACATAATATATATTTAGAATAGGAAACCTTTGCTTATTCATGCTGCTTGCTTTGCATTGAGTTCATCAACCTTTGTTGTATACTTACGAGAGTCTTGTCATGCTTTTAAAATCAAGATGCCACTTACACACACTCCATCTACATACACATTACTCTTACTTTGAGAGTAAGCGCAATCCATCTTCTATTTTCATCTACATCCATATCAAAAATGTTTTTCTCCTACAATGGGAGTAAACACCCAAAAAAAATATATATAAACCCATAGGATGACCCTCGTTTTAAGTGCTCTAAGTTTTTTAAATTACTATCTTCTCAATCATCATTGTATTAAAAGGATGCATGTGGCTATGCAAAAATATTGAAAAAGAAAAAGGAGTAAAAATGGATGAGTGTCCCAGCAATCAAAACAATGGGTACATAGATGCCCGCCTCCCCGATTAAAAAAAGAGAAAAAAAGAGGAAACGAAGAAAAGAATAAAGATAGCCCATATTTTTCTGAGAAGTTCTGAAAGTCTAAGAAAGAAGAGAGACTCATTTTAAAGAGCAAAAGCAGAATTACGATTAGCCACCATATATACACCTATCCACTATGTTCCATACACATGCACATCTTAGTTTAATTGTATGACTTGACTCTCTACAGATCTATTATTTGACTTTATAATATATGAATTGCAAGTATGTTTACCCTTATTTTAACGCCACTTCTATGAACTCCACTATAATCCTTAGCTATAGGAAGATATGACATTATTGATGCCCTAGTAAGATCCATAAATACCACATACTTTGAGAGACTTAAAGGTGTCATACAATTAAGCTTTGAGTTTTATTATGAAAACTTGTAAAAACTCTAAAATATTAGTTGAGTGAAGAGTTTGAGACATAGTGCTTGACCTGATTGTTCTATCTTTCAATTGCTTAAGACCATGTGAAGGTTAAAAGTTCTATAGTTAAAGGTAATATGGATGAGTTTGAAAGTTAGAGCAGTTTTTATCTAATTCAGAGAAAATTTTTTGTTTAAGAGCATATGTACTTGTTAGAACAAAAGCATTGTAGCAACTCCCTGATCTAACTCTAGGTTTTGCTAAGGGACTAACAAAAGGTAAGCTTGGGGGGGAGTTATTGACGGTGGATAGCATCAACTTTTAGTATATCAAAAGACATGAGAAACACATCAATATCTAGAAGGCTAGGATTTTATCTCGATAATTTTCATGAGTTTTAGTGATTTATCAATTTTTAGGGACTAATCTAAAAAACAGCAAAAAAGGGGTTTATCTATAAAAATACATCACGGAATTATCCGCAACTCATAAATACTCCACTGAACTCCGAATGTTCCAGAGGACACCGAGCGAAGGAGAGGCGGGGCCGCCCGCCCAGGTCTCCGCGAGTGCCCTCCATCGCTTTTGATGATCAATCTCAGCCCTACGTAAAGTCGGTTTGATCCAACAGCCATCGTTTCCTCCACCGGGCTATAAATATGGCCTGCACCCCCAGGAAACCCTAATTCATTTAATACCTTGTTCAAGTCATTCAAAGTTGAGCCAGTTGAAGATCAAGTCTGTTGACAGTCATTAAACACTAAATATAATCCTCAACTATTGTATAAAATGATATAAAATAGATTACAAAGCATCGTTATAGGTTTTGATTCTAACAAGTTCCATGAGTTTTGGTGTTCTCACTTGTGTTGCAAGAGTATGCAATTTTCTATTAAATAAAAGTATCTCAAATGGGGAATTGAACTGCACCATTGTTACCGGCTCGTCGAGACGATCGAAACGGATCTATCATTTGCTATATTCGGAGTTTGGAATCAAAATCTACGGTAACACAAGCACCATTGGACTACAGGAGGCCCGAGAAGACACCACGATGAAGATGGGCCCGAAACGCCACTAGTGGGCGCCGGCCGGCGCACCTATGGGGACGGACGGCCCCACCCCTAGGGTTTTTGCCGCCACCTTCTGGAGTCTTCCTCCACCGTCTATGAGGAGTCATCTTGGCCCTTGGCTAAGTCGGTTTGATCCTGCGACGTATATTCATCCCACCGGGCTATAAATAAAGAGGCAGACCCCCCTCCCTGAGGGCACCACATTATTATGGAGATGTAGAGGCGTCCCTCGAAAGGATAACCTCTCATCTCCAGAGAATTAGGGCTAGACTTTCTAATGTAGTAGATTAGTTCTAGTTGAGAGTTAGGGAGAGCGGAGCTACACCCAGGTTCCGGAGGAGTCTTCAGAGGAGTCGTCAGAGTTCTGATATATCTTTGTATCTATTCTCGTAAGACTTATGCTTTAATATATTTTATCTTTTCTATTTACTTTTATGCTTTGCATTTAATTGGTTAGTATAGTTGTTATACTTTAGCATGGGATCTCCGTCTGTATTAGGTGCTCTAGTTATGGATCGTGACTAGAGTAGTAATCGGTAGTGTAGACATGGAGTCTAGGTTATAGGTTACCTAAGATTGCGTCCATCTCTTACAGTTAGTTGTGGCAGCCCCAGAGGTGACAGCTCTGTTAGGTCTTCGTATTATACCACGTCGGAGTTGGTGTTTCGTAGGGTTCTTTGGCAGCCTTTCCCAACTATCTTCTTCCCGGTCTTATTCGAAAGTTGGAAAGGTACTGCTGCTCCAAAGTGTTATTGTGTGATTGCTTTATCTACCATGAATTAGTTATTATAGAATCCTAGTAATAGAGAAGTATTTAGGAACCTTAAGCTCTCCCGTTGTCCTTTCACTTTAGCTATTTACTCTTTTATCATGGAATTCTCCTCTGTGTGTGTCATATATGCATAATTCCTATCATCTATCATTTACCCCTACTTTAGTCTAGTTGGTATATTAGTTAGTAGATACATAACGGTGAACTATCAATGTCTTTAAACAATGTTTTCCAGTGGTAAAATATAAATAACGATACCTGGAATACTCCCGGTAAAATGCTACAATGGTTTTCTGTACGCTTGCGGAATCCTTTATATTTTAATTGTGCATAAAAAATACCAACAAGTATTTTTGCGCCGTTGCCGGGGAAACAATTGGCGTAAAGATTTTGATATTGATCTTGATATCTACTAATCTAGTATGCCGCTAGCTTTAGTAGGATTACCCCCTAATTTGTTGAGTTGTGGAATAAGCAGGACTTCAACCATTCTAAACTTCTGGCGAAATTCTACAAGAACGAGATATGGGAGATATTAAAGAACTCAGGGTGCCTAAATATTTATGATCCATCAACAATAAAACCCTGCCATCTCACAGGTACTTATAAACATATATATTCCTCTAACCATATGTAGATCGGAGAAAAGTTACTGTCACAAGAATTTAAAGTTCATCACATGTGACAAAGAAAAGACACTGCACAACTCATAAACTCCATAGTGAGTCATGGTAAATTTGATCAAGAAAGGTGAGAAAGTCTTGCTCATGGACTTTAAATTTGATGAGTAGTTATCCTGTTGCATTCCACTGCATGTTTACTTTGAATAATCCATACATATACTCTATCTTATATCAAATCCATAGCATGTTTAGTACCTTACATACATACAGGCCACCTGCATCTCTACTTAAAACTGAAAAAAATATTCTCACCATGCATGACCATGCTTTTATCTCTATTTGAGTAGATCTCTGTGCTTTCATGCTACCTTTGTTTGCTATAGTATGCTTTGGTTTGAAAGTACTGCACATATTTTCATAGGCTTTTAAATTAAGCATGGTGATTAGGTTAAATAGCCTACCTTAATCAAATTAGACATGGAGTTTGGTTTGGTTATTGAACTAGAAATTGTTGTAGTAGACATTGGATATTTTATTGGGCTAAACTCTGCAGGAAACTCTTAAATTCAATTTGGGTAAGTCAGAGATGAACTCACATCAAGAGATGAATCAAGGCATATGATGAAGTCTAATAACTTTGCACAAAAGGAAGACACAGCTTATTCTCTATGGAAGAGCTGTAAGTATCAAAGTTTATTCACTTAATCTTTTATCACAAGTTACCTTTGTCTTGAACCATATAACGGTGCAGACCACCAATAACATTTGTTAGAAGAAATCTATGCTAAAGTAATCCTAAAAGTCCATCCTTTCATTAGCATAGATGAAATTCATATGAATTATATGGACCATAACCCACATTCCGTTGGATCCTTCGGGTATGTGTCCACTAACATTTATGTAGAAAAAAAGAATAAATATCTGATCATGGTTCGAAACAAAAAGGAAGGAGAACAAGTGTATAGCAAGGACTAAGATGGAAAGAAATGGATGAAAGAACACTTCAACACCTTCTACACTTTACCATGATAGTGAACCAATCACCTTGCAAGATATAAGGTATGTTTACCCAAGCCTCATGCAACTTTAAACCATATTTAATATCTTATACCACGTTGTTAATCCATACCTTATGTCATGCTTAATTTGCTAAAACTTAAAATAATTTGGTTCACCTATATATTCTTGGTTCTATTAATAAATATATTTAGTCTGTTGAACTTCCTTAGTCTATTATAAGTATGCTTCAGAATATTACTTAAACATTATAACATCAAAACATATTTGTATAAGAATTTGGTTGTATATACAGACTATCCTCTCCTGAATAAAAATGTTTAAATTAGATTAGGAAACTTCATAGAATCAAATCAAGTTTAGAGCTATTCTTTAAAATTATATCTTCGCCTTAACCTTGTTTGAAAATTTAAAATAATGGTGAATCATTTAAAACACGGACCGTAAATTAATCTTTAACTCCTTAGTAAATGCTATCCATACTTCAAATAAATAGTATATTCCTTCGGGTATGTGTTGTCTACTAATCCCTTGCAGAGAAGAAATCTAAAAGAGTGAGAAAAGAGCAAAACATATGAGACAAGATGCTAATGAACAACTCAAGATGCAAAGATGAAAAAGACTATTGAGATTCAATCTACCCTTTACCAGATGGTGTCATCATGCTCCAGTAATAAAGAAGAAAGTGGCACCACCATTGGAAGCGCCACTAGTAGAGACACCACCTCAATCCTCATACTTAGGAGCAAACCGAAGTACTCGATTAATAAACTACTGCAAGAAGGAGTCCAGTTCGGAGAACTCAAAACATCGAACCCTCACCGTGAGGTAACATCGGTAGTTATCCATATTTACTTTGAACATTGCATGTTTTATTTTCTCTTAAGCATATTTACTTTTTTTGCATTAGTATTGCATAGAAAACAACAAAAATAAATAAGCATGCATTAGGCTTCATTCATCATAAACATTTAAAGCCCCATGTGAGTTCCCTCGATGTGTAAAAGCCTGTAGGAGTTTTTACTGTGGTGGCATAAAAATGTTAAAAATATCATGTGTACATAGTTTCCTTTTCTACATAAAAAAAGAAAAAATCAAAAATTCTAGATGGGCATCCTGCTACAACCTTACCACTTGAAAAATATTTATAAAGCTCCATAACACCTAATCCTCGAAACGGCTAACCACAAACTATTTTATCCTAATCCGTTCCATAAGTTTTCGTGTTTTGTGAGAGCTTTCTGCAGGATGACTTCAAGAGCTAGTTTACCCAGGGGGCTCACGGTGTGAAAGAAGTAACTTCTCAAGGGATGAGATCGAGATTTTCCTGGCAACACTTGCTCTTATAAATATGAACTCCTCCGTGAGGATCACTCAGTTTTAATGCTCAACCATAGCAAACATCTAGCTTGGGGAAGGGCATCCCCTAGTTATCAGGTAAGTATACCTATGCGATTATCGAGTCTTTCTTATAGTCATAAAATACCAAAAATATGTGAGCATATGAAGGTTCACCATAGTATCATAAGAAAACTAAAAAGAACAAAAATATATGGGCACATAAGGGTCCATATTTTTCAAGTCTTTGTGAGTCTTTAAAATATAAAACCAAATAAAAATGAGTGTCTAGTTATGAGTCAATAAATAGCTAAGCTCTAGAGATGATCTTAAAGGATAAAAGTGATAGCTCTCAAAGTGTCTAGTTGCTAGACTTAAATTTTCCTAAGTTTTGGCTTAAACTGTTTTGACACAAAGATTTACTTTGAGTCTGAAACTTGTGGGTCGTATATGCTTGAGCTAAGTCTAGGTGATTAATTGATATGATTGAAAAATTTGAGCTACTGTTTATCTTGTTCTAAGTGACACTGGAGTTCTAGAGATTTCTTTTAAAAAATGCAAAAACCTTACATGTTGAACTCTTTTATGACAAAGCTTACATTCCTACCAAAGCCAAACATAATATCTAGGCTAGATACACTTCCACATATATGCTGCTTGTTTTGCATTGAGTTTTGTCAACCTTTGTGACTCTTATGAGAGATTTTTAATACTCTTGAATCAAGACCCACTTACACTCCACCTACATATGCACTACTCTATATTGGAGTAGACGCAACAACATGCCATTCCATTCTACCCATCTAAAAATATTTTACTCCTATACTAGGAGTAAACACCAAAAACATTCTTATAGGATAGCCACCAAATAATTGCTCCAAGTTCTTGTTGCTATCTCTCAAGAATCTATAGTGCCAAAAGGAGGTGTGACCTATGCAAAATTTATTCTGAAAAAAAATAATAAGGAAAAAGGGAGTTAGAAAAAGGACAAGTGTCCGAAACATTAAAACAATGGGTACTTAGATGCCCGCCTCCCTGAAAAAAAAGAGGGAAAGAAGAAGGAAAGAAAAGGGTAAGATAGCTCATACTCTCTGGCCAAATTCCAAATTGAAAAGAGAGATATGTCTTCAAGGAGCAAAGTAGAATTAGGTTTCACCACTTCCACCAAATATCCACCATATCCGTACACTTGCACACTTTGATTCTATTGCATGACTTATTTCTCTATGGATCCATTGTTTGACTTTACAATATGTATATTGCAAGTATGCTCTTTCATATTTTCTCCACACCTATGAGCTCCACATAAGTCTTAGTTGTAGGAAGAAAAGAAAGGCATAACATCATTATTGCCTTGGTGAGAATCCATAAATACCACATATACTAAGAGATTTGAGAGTGTCATACAAAGAAAGCTCTAAGTTTTATTTAAAAACCTCTAAAAACTCTAGAATAATAGTTGAATGAAGAGCTTGAGATATAGTGCTTGGCTGGATCTTTCTGTCTTTCAATTGCTCAAAGACCCAAGTAAAAGCCAAGAAGGCCTATGGTCAAGGGCAATATGAGTAAGTTTGAATGTTAGCTCAGTTTTGTTTAAACCCGGAGGAGAATTTTTATCTGAATACAGGTATATTTTGAGGGGCTACAAGAAAGTTGCAAAAAACATATAGATATCAATAGCGGTTTCTAAGTTTAGCTTTGCTAGGGACTAGGAAAGGTTAAGCTTGGGGGAACTTGTTGAAGGTCATTAAACACTAAATATAATCCTCAACTATTGTATAAAATGATATAAAATGGATTACAAAGCATCGTTGTAGGTTTTGATTCTAACAAATTCTATGAGTTTTGGTGTTCTCACTTGTGTTGCAGAAGTATGCAATTTTCCATCAAATAAAAGTATCTCAAATAGGAAATTGGACTGCACCATTGCGACGGTCTCGTCGAGACGATCGAAATGGATTTATCATTTGCTATATTCGGAGTTTGGAATTAAAATCTGCGGTAACACAAGCATCATTGGGCTACAGGAGGCCCGAGAAGACACCACGATGAAGATGGGCCCGAAACGCCACTAGTGGGCGCCGGCCGGCGCACCCATGGGGCGCGACGGCCCCACCCCTAGGGTTTTTGCCGCCACCTTCTGGAGTCTTCCTCCACCGCCTATGAGGAGTCATCTTGGCCCTTGGTTAAGTCGGTTTGATCCTGCGGCGTACGTTCATCCCACCGGACTATAAATAAAGAGGCAGACCCCCCTCTCTGAGGGCACCACATTATTATGGAGATATAGAGGCGTCCCTCGAAAGGATAACCTCTCATCTCTAGAGAATTTGGGCTAGACTTTCCAATGTAGTAGATTAGTTCTAGTTGAGAGTTAGGGAGAGCGGAGCTACGCCCGGATTCTGGAGGAGTCTTCGGAGGAGTCGTCAGAGTTCTGGTATATCTTTGTATCAGTTCTTGTAAGACTTATGCTTTAATATATTTTATCTTCTCTATTTACTTTTATACTTTGCATTTAATTGGTTAGTATAGTTGTTATACTTTAGCATGGGATCTCCGTCTGTATTAGGTACTCTAGTTATGGATCGTGACTAGAGTAGTAATCGGTAGTGTAGACATAGAGTCTAGGCTATAGGTTACTTGAGATTGCGCCCATCTCTTACGGTTAGTTGTGGTAGCCCCAGAGGTGACAGCTCTGTTAGGCCTTCGTATTCCACCACGTCGGAGTTGGTGTTTCGTAGGGTTCTTTGGCAGCCTTCTTCAACTACCTTCTTCCCAGTCTTATTCGAGAGTTGGAAAGATACTGTTGCTCCAAAGTGTTATTGTGTGATTGCTTTATCTACCATGAATTATTTATTATAGAATCCTAGTAATAGAGAAATATTTAGGAACCTTAAGCTCTCCCGTTGTCCTTTCATTTTAGCTATTTACTCTTTTATCATGGAATTCTCCTCTGTGTGTGTGTCATATATGCATAATTCCTATCATCTATCATTTAACCCTACTTTAGTCTAGTTGGTGTATTAGTTAGTAGATACATAACGGTGAACTATCAATGTCTTTAACTAGTGTTTTCCAGTGGTAAAATATAAATAACGATACCTGGAATACTTCCGATAAAATGCTACAATTGTTTTCTGTAGGCTTGCGGAATCCTTTATATTTTAATTGTGCATAAGAAATACCAACAAAGTCATCCAAAGCTTTAAGTTCTAGTTCCTCACAGCCTTCTAGTTCATAGTTTAGCCTAGTTAGATCTAGTTTAGAGGGAGTCAAGGCACGTCAATCGGTCTTGGATTCCGGAAGTTGTCAAGAAGAGAAGAGTTCGGTATACTTCTTTCGCTCCCTTCTTTCTTATTGTATTATCTATGTTTGTATGATATTTACTAGCAACATTGTTCTTTATCTTAGTTTAATTATTATGTTTATTGTCTACTTCAATACATCTAGTTTAGTTGGTTTGCTATTATGTTCATGCATTGGTTCATATAGCGCTTATCTATTTGATTATATAGTGAGTGGTAGGCAGTATGTAGACATGGTGTCTAGATGCTCTGCTTATCTACGAATATTTCCAGTTGTACCAGATAGTGAGGTAAATTATAGATGTGACAGATCCATTGAATCCTTTGTAGACCTCCCCCCGTACGGTGGATTGGTAGAGTGGGACTGTCAGGTCAAGAGTATATTTATACACAAGAGGTTTCTGTGCTTATCTTTTCCTGTATATTGCTACAATGTATTTGGGAACTATAGTAGTATTACTTAATGATGATTATTAGATGTACTTACACTAGTTGACGTAGCTTTGACATGTAGTTAAATACTTAGGAGTGATTTCTCTATTAATTGGATTAGACAACATTGACATGATTAGATTGTTATGATGAATTAGTATTATTAGTAATGACTGATCAATGGCTCATTATCATACTTATATTATTTATCTTGTGACTTACCCCTGTTATGAGTAGAGTATATGACATTGGTTACATCTCTTATTCAATGCATACACATGTTATCAATACTATAGATTATTGGTTTAGCAATGCCTTCCCAGTGGTAGAATATAAATGACAACGTGGTAATACTCTAGGTAAAATGCTATAATGGTATAATTATCTATCCGCTTGCAGAACTATTCTTAGTGTGAATTTATCTTTATTTATCTCTGCCTAGTCACATAAATTGATAAGATTTAGTACCATTAGTTATTCATATCCTTACAATTGGGGATGACAAACTAGTTCCATGCTTAGGAGTAAAGGTAACGACAAGTGGCTAGTTGCTAAAGGCAAGTTAATCTGTACAATGTGTCTTATAGATTTGTTATTCCAATGACGCTATGAGATGCCAACATGCATTTTTGGCGCCATTGCCGGGGATAGAAATTTGTCTCTATTTCTAGTGACGACGTTAGAAATGTCAACAGACGTTACCCACCAAGGGTTAAATCCTGGTGCTAGCACTTTTTTCTAGAATTTTTCTAGGATTTACCGGCGTTACACATTAAGTGGTAAGTGACGTTCCCGTCGACGACAAGGCACAAGTGGTGACTTTGAGAATCTCCAGATCTATCCGCTCAGTCCTTCGAATGTGCTCATAGGGGTAGGGTTTGCGTACGTCTGTTTATAGGGATAAGTGTGCATGTTTACTGTGAGGGTCTGCGTTATACTGTGTAATTCTAAAAAAAAAGAACTGTAATATTTTACACACATGTTATAATTTAAAATTCTAATGCTTATTGTATCCTTTATTTGGAACTTTCATTTTTTTATTTTATTAAAAGAATATTGTAAGTCCTAAGCTACCCTATAAGTTCTACAATGCATAAATAGTTGTTTCAGCCTGCACGACGACACTCAAGATGATTAAATTGTGCATGATAATTCGGTCTGTGCTTCGTTAGGTTCGATCTGTAGCTTTGGGACTTAACGGTTGGGGCGCAAGGTGCTTCAGATCGGGTCGGATCTGAGGTGTCAGACCATTATATTCCAGGAAGATGGATCCGAGCAGTGTCAGGTATATGCTGTGAAAGTGTGAAGTGATTCCAAGGAGCACAACAAATGATCGCAGCTACCTAGAAGCCTGTGTGGATCGAAAGATAGGAGGAAAAATATACAAGAATGGAATCGATCGGGAAGAATGCGAGAATTTATTAAGGAATAATGGTAATCCTGCAGTAGTGAAGCCAAAACTCCATCGACTCACCGTCACATAAATAGCCAAGTGTGAAACGGAGCGAGATCTCAGAAGCCAGCAGTTACGATCTCCCCAGCCCTGCCTTGCATGAATTCATCTGTGGCCAAAGCTTGCAACGAATGCAGGAAGCAGCAGGGAGAAGGTAAAAAGCTGTGTATTAGCCTGCTGGGAAGCTTCTTGTTGAGGAAACTTTTTGTTTTCTTTAACACAACCCCAGAGACCAGACCAGCGCGTTGGGTTGCTGCCTTTTTTTAATTTAGTCTAGCAAAGATATGCATGCGAGGGAGGTGGTGTTGCTCCTTTGGCATCTTTCGGCAGAGTTGCATTTGCCCAACCATCTCTCACGGTTAACGAGCTAGTCGTCAATTTTCTTTTAGTGCCACACCGTACCAAAATTTGGTGCCTCTCATGGGCAATGCAGAGACGCGTTGGTGAGATCCATGAAACGCGCATATGCACGTGAGCTGACGGTGCTCCCAAAGCTACGGTGTTCTATATTACTAGGTAGGTAGGTGCGCTCCGCCGCACCCGTATACTCTGTGTAAGATGTGAGTAACAATCAGAAATTGACATGCGAACAATGTAAGAGGAAAATACAGTATGCTAATATATTCCACAAGGAGTATCAGGCATACTAACTGGGAAATGCAGGTGCATGATATATAACTAACATATACATAGCAGTCGCAGGCCTAGCCAGGTACTAACAATGCATGATATAACTAACATATACATAGCAGTGGCCTAGCCAGATAGTGCCTGCTTTAGTCAAACAAACGCAATGCTCTCATGTCATCTGTAAAGCTGATCAGGACTCAGGAGTGGTCGGTTGCATTATTCAACCCTATGGGAACCTTGCAAGCTATGCCGACATAACCACAGCAACGTTAGGCGCAATGTGCATGGTATATCTGCAAGAATAAATCGGGAAAGGTCATTTGTTTGATGACAAAGTAGTAATATTCAATAAAAAAACTTAACATAGATTGTCACGCCTAGTTATGTTCGGAGAAATCCTATAACTGAGCCCCTCCTAGTGTGGTGTTTGATGTGGCCATGTAATCCCTGCAATTTTTTTTTTTTTTTTGAAACTTCAAGCAAGCTTTATTGATTCGAAAAGACTGTTACATCATTTACAAGAAGATTGAAAATAGATGAGGGAGGATCATCTATCCAAATCTGAGAATTCTTAGATATGTTTCTGCCGCACATCTAATTTGTTAGGTATCTTCTTGTGGTTTCAACCTGAAGAACAGATAATCTCTGTCTTCTGCTGCAAATGTGTCAATGAACTGCAGAAATTATTTCTTTCAGCAATGTACATATGTGTGTGCAATCTGGGTAATTCAGTTTTGTAATCGTTTTCTTCTACTCTTATCTATGTATATAACATTACATAAAACTTAATAAGGCTATTGCAGCTTTGTCTGATTCCAAAGGCAATAGTGCTGAGTCAATAACTAGGGCAATCTGAACCCTGTTCATTGTTCAAACTGCTGTAAATTTCAGTTTTCATACCTTTTATTAGCTTGGTTTCTCCATGGAAAGTGTGATCAACAATAATCCCCTTGAAGGGACATGTGTTTCCTCCATCCAATGATGCATTCCAGAACCTTCTGATCTTTACTTGCAATAACAAAAATCGTTTTGGTCAGTCAACTTGAAATGAAGTATGTTTTGTTCCTGTACAAGTACACATGTTCTTTGCTCGCTTTTCTTTCTTTGGTTTGGCAGCACATAAGAGTTCCACATCAGAACATTCTAATACAAGAAAATCAGGTCTCATCTCTGGATAATATGTTATGACATCTTAGGAGCAACGGTTAACAGTATGAATCAGATCTGGTTGCCGGCTTCCTTGGAACTGTAGCTGGTCAAAAACTGTGAGGCTCTTCAGTACAGCCATTGTGATCCCCAGACTTGGCGTGTTTTTTTTTCCTTTTTCTTATTGATTATGATGTTGACACAGCTACTATGTACAAGAACTTTGGCTATGTGCTAGAAGTACTCTGTACTTTGGCTACGTGGACTTTAGATGACTTGGATTGTGAGGCCTTTCTATATACAGTATGTGACTAACTAAATTTTTTGCCCCCTTCCGTATATGTGCAGTAGGAGCGGAGAAGGGTCTAATAGTGTGATATTAGTCTCCAATGTGTGATTTTGCATTTTATTTTGAATGTTTCACGTGCTATATATATTGGTGGAATAGTCTTCTGCAGAACATTTTCATCCCTATTGAGGTACTTATTGATTCTGTTTAGAACTTTGTTCACATCAGTTTATAGAATCTACATTTAAATCGAATCTGGTTGTAGAAAGCTGCAATATAATGGGTCGTTTCAGATGCTTGCTCTCCTCAATTTTGCTAGGCATCTGCTTGTTATATTTTTTTGTTGTAATTTTGAATTTTCCAATGTCTGAGCAGTTAACTAAGAATCAGGTTGTGGTATTTTGTATGGAAAAGAATCTTGATCAGCCTAATCCTACAAAACGAGATTAACCTTTTAGCAATACATGGAATTATTATTGTAATTGTAGGGCCCTCTACATACTGCCAAAGTTTATTTTTCAAAACCTGTTGAAATGGTTCATTGTTGCTTGCATTCTGTACTGCTCTACTAGTTGTTGCTGGCACATAGCTGATCATCTTCAGTTTTTGCATTTTAGTATGTCACGAGAATCATCTTCAGGGGCTTGGAAAGGTTGCTGCAGCCTTGCAGGGAACCATAGACGGAGCTTGCGATGAAACAGATCAGGCCCATCAAAGGCCCAACACAAGAAACAGAGGCAGTCGAAGTACAGGCCCGTAAGGCCCAACAGCCCAGTAGCAATGTTACAAGGCGGCCTACTCGCTGACTTGTGTCCCTCCGGCCGTCCGCCTCCGAGCTTGGGCTCTCCCCCCCGCCTCCGTCTCCGCCTCCGCCTCCACCGCCCGCCGCACCCGCACCCATTCTCTTCCCGCGCACCGCGCGTGCCCCGAGCTCTCCCTCCTCCCCTGCTGCTGCTGGACGCGCGCCGGCCCGAGATCCTCGCGGCCCCGGGACCGAATTCCGCCTCCTCCCCTCCTCCGGTAAGGAACCCTAGCTCTTCGCTTCGCCTCGCCTCGGTGGGTTTGTCCGCCAGGCCAGGCGATCCGTCAGGAGCACGATGAAGCGCAAGCGCGGCCGCAAGCCGGCGGGCAAGAAGAAGGCTGCTCCGGCGGAGTCCACCTCGCCGGAATCCGCGTCCAGTTCCACCAGCACGGAGGAGGCGTCGGACAGCCCGCGAGACGAGGCGGAGGAGGACAGTAACGCGGCGCCCGTCGTCGATGCGGGGGCAGCAGTGTCTGAACCACCGCCGCCGCCTCCTCCTCCTGCTGCTGCTCAACCTCAACCTTCTGAGCCACCTCGGAAGCCGGCTATTCCTCCTGCGGACATAACGTACAGCAGGCCCAAGGTGGGAGCGGTGTACGGCCGTGTGAAGCTCAAGTTCAAGTCGTCGTCCAAGACGGTGGACTCGCCGCTCCGCCCGCAGCAGCAGGACTCTTCGGAAGGTCAAGGGCCGCCTGCTGATGCCGGGAAACCGGAGAGCGCTGCTGTCCGTGAAGTGAACAAAGGCGCTGCTGACTCGGAGAAGGCTGCTGCGGCCGTGACAGATGGGCAGCAAGCAGACGGGCAGGGGGTGGAGTCGAGCGACGCGGATAAGGAGAAGGTGGCAAGGAAAGTGGGAGGCATCAAGATCAAGTTGGCGGGGCTGGCTTCGGCTGAAAACAGCAGCACCCCGGATCGGAAAGCCGATTCAGCAGATGAGCCTGCTACGAGCAAGCAGGAGGCTCTTTTGGAAAGCAGAAAAATGGAGGATGCGGCGGAGGTGAGGAGCTCGCAGGAGTCGGAAGAAAAGCGGTCTCCTCCGGAACATCAGCGCAATGAGAAAGAGCTGGCTGCTGCACTTGAAGTGAGTTGGATTCGGCGTACCTTTATTTGAGGTCTATTGAGTTTGCTGAATCTGGAATTCTGGATATTAAAGGCTATAATGTAACCCTGTTTGCACTTGTTTCTCAGGCTATTAAGAAAGTTATGAAGATGGATGCTGCTGATCCGTTCAATGTTCCAGTTGATCCCGTCGCATTAGAAATACCTGTGAGTATTTTCTGCTACGTGTTGCGATTTCTTTGGTTTGAAATACACCACAACTCTTCATCTGTTAAGCATGGCTGTCTTTGTCTAGTGTAGCACGGCAGCAAGGTAAAACTACCCTGCAAAACCACCCCAGGGGGTTTTAATTAAATGGTACTGACCAGATAAGGCACACAATACCTGTTTTTTAAGCTTCACCAGACTGTATGCCTTCCAGATGAAACGACCTATAGGCTATAGCACATAGTCTCATCCTTTGAGAAGTTATAGTAATACTAATACTATTTATCACCCAAGCTGTGGGTTCAGAACTTCAGATTGAGTCTCCAATTTCCATAAATGTGTTTTTAATTTGTCGTTTTCCCTTAGTTTCTCTGTTCTGATGGGTTGACTGTTACATATATTGCTAATTCCATCTGTGAAGATCTAAATCTTGGGGTAGTCTTAGTACTAGTATTTAGACTTCTGTTATGTGATTGCTTATGTAACTAGGATGAAAGCTTCACCTTTTCTTACCATACTGGGAGCAAAATCCTATCAGGGTAGATTAACTTTCCTGTAACAACAGTCCTGCATCCCAGGTGCATATTGTGATGTATGGAACATAGATAAGAGGATAAGGAAAGCTATTGCAACCTCAAATGTGGATAAGTTCAGCTGCAGTTTTTATTTTCCTTTTGTTCATTAGATTTC
Organism: Chrysopogon serrulatus; assembly: GCA_015844335.1. NCBI lineage: Eukaryota > Viridiplantae > Streptophyta > Magnoliopsida > Poales > Poaceae > Chrysopogon > Chrysopogon serrulatus. Next base: position 201,983 of record JADLZL010002191.1, read on the forward strand.
TCTATTTATGTCTCCTGGCCTTTATCTTTATCCAAGTACCTAGCTATATAATATAAGCATACGTTTATAGATCAACTTCTGTTGAAAATATATCTTCTGCCTATTCATATTTCTTTCACTTCACCTGTTTCCGAACTCTAACACATATGAAACTTTTTAGGATTATTTTGATGTTATTGACACTCCTATGGATTTTGGCACAATATGTCAAAATTTGGAACGTGGTGACAAGTATATGAATTCAGAGGATGTATATAAGGATGTGCAATTCATATGGGATAACTGTACCAAGTACAACAGTAAAGGTGATTACATAATTGAGCTTATGAAACGGGTCAAGAAGGGCTTCATGAAATATTGGTTGGCCGCTGGCTTGTATTCTGATGTGCCAGACAGTGGTATGTATGGATGTCTGACAGCTATTAGTATTTGCCCTTAATTGCATCATGTACATCTAATGTGCATGTAGCCAGAATTTACTTTTGGATTGATCATTGCACCCTCCTTAAGCATTTCGGTGCGATGGAAAACTATTTTTACACGTAACCGTCATTCATTTCGACCCATCTATGATTTCCCTTTTACCTTTTATATGTGCATCCGTTCAAATATATGATTTACCCAGATGTTGTGTAGGTGGCAATGACAACACTGGCGATGAGGATGCCAAAGGCCACTCAAAAAGCAAGGCTAAGAACAAAAGGCGACGCCCAGGGTATGCCGTTAATCTATCCTGGCAGCTGCATGCAAGTTTTTCTTAATCTATTCTAGAGGCTAAACTATGATGCAGTGAAGCTGATGTGCCATGCAACTTTAGCACACATATAGAATAGGGCTATTGTGATGTATTGTGGTACTGATAGAGAGGTTGGAAATTAGGCAAATACTCGATGGGGAAAAAAGATGACCTACCCCATTTGAGCACATGCTAGGCATTCTGCAACGTTAACACTTCGATAGATTATGACTTGCGCTTTTAGTCTTATGCAAAATGCTGGTATGGAATTTTCAATTTGTTTTTGGGATGCTTATGCATGATAATTTACTTCCTTATAAAGTTTTGGTTCCTGGTGGTGTGTTCTACACCACCATCCCATCACATGAAACCGTGCTCCAACAGGCGACACTGTCCTGACATGCATATTGGCTAGTTATTTAGTTAAGAATATGTGGAAAACTGGGATACCAAAGCTCACAGGAGAAACCATGCATCTCTTCTGAAACCGTCCACCTCTTCAGGGTCTTTCAGTGCTATTCCATTTGCGTTTCTGATATTTGATCAAATAAACTTGTTACATAGCCAGCCTATGTTCTCTTGCAACATGTTAGTTGGCCATTGAACCAGTACTCTCTGAAATGAGTATTGATTTAGATCATCACTACTCAACACTGAGAGCATACATAGTTATTCCTTTTAGAAGCACTCAGGGGCAGATGCTTGGTTATGGACAAAGTGAGCCATGGTCTCCCCTGCCAATGCAATTTTCCACTAGTTAAACAGTGAAATTGGTACTGTTCTTTGTTGAGAATTCTATGAACTGCCCCCCTCTATTTCTATGGTCAAGCACCACTGGAAACACTGGAGTTCTCCCGATGATGTTTCTGTTGAAAGTTACAATGGTACCCATAACGCTTTAGAAGATGTTGTTTAGTATTTTCCTTTTCTTTAGGAGAATTAGTAGGAGGGCCCTATTGACTACTTATATTGTTTGGTGTTCTAATGTGATGTGTTTGAATGCAGGAACGATCGCCACAAAAGTGACTGCATATGTGCTGTTTGTCAAGTTACAAGGCGTAAGAAAGAAAGGGATGAAATATTGGCTATTATAGACAATGAAACTGCTGCGATGGATAGTAACACTTCTGAGCAGCATGACATGGAGGTTAGCTTGCACATGTACATCCTTTTATGTCTTTTGTTATACTTTTTGGTCAAGGATCTTCCCAAATGTGCATTAGTTTTATTTCTCCATGATCCATGTTTCTGTTGCCATTTTTGTGTTCTGATAGACTCTTATAACACTGTTTTCAATTGAACAACCATGCCTCTGTTACCTGCAACTCTTTGTCGCTAACATCAAAATTTTACTCACATTACAGCATGTTCAATTGAATAAGCATGCCTCTGCTGTCTGCAATTTTCTGTTTCTGAAAAACTCGACCAACCTAGGAGAACTAGGGTTTTTTTTTTTTTTTTTTTTAATTTAAGAAGAAATAGGCACCCAAATTCTCCAATTTTCTGTTTGTATCTTTCTTTTTCTCAGAGTGTAAAGGACTAGAGGTGTTTTCAAGCATGCAGGCTATCTTCACCTTGAGCTAATATATGCTTTGCATGTCAGGGAAACTCTGGTGCTAATAATCTTGGTAATCATGACACTTGCTCTAGCCAGGAGCAACCATCACAAACCTATGTGTACAAAGATAAATCAGAAGCAAACGATTCTTTGATTCGGATGGAAGATGTCGGAAAGTTCTCCATTGATCAGACATCTAGTTTGCCGCTTCCTGACTATGAAGATGAGGGTTCCAGACAATACTTCGAGGAAAAAGGACAGGCTGAGTATAGAGATATGAACAACAACGAAGATCGCACCCCCACTCAGCCTAATGAGTACTCTGATGTTGAGCATCACCAGCAGAAGGTAACTGTAGCCAGATTTCCTGGACAGCAGCATTTTGTTTCCATGTATATCTTGCCATTGTTATTTAATAATTAATACTATGCTAGAATTAGTAGAGGCAAAAAAGTTCTATGTAAGCTATATTGCTTAGTGGTTGGGATGAATTGATTCACAGTTTGACTTCATTCCTCATCTTGTCCCATGTCTCGAGTGTCACCTGGGCTATTTGGTTTTGGTCCCACTCACATGCCCTGTCGGTACACCTGTTAGTGGCTTACTGTCTGTGCTGTTTCTCTTTGTATGGCCCACGCATCTTAAGTAGTACCAGAGGCAATCAGTATAGTGGGCATAGAGTCATTGTTGCATGCCAATGAATCTATGGAAAAGGTTAAGCTCAACTTTTTGTCATGTCATCACAGGGACAGACAGAGACAAGCCAAGAGGTTGAAATGGAGGAGGATTATCCTATTCAGCAGGAAAACCCTTCATTCCTGCAACTCTGTGCGAGCCTCTTCCCCAGTAACGGGAGCACCACTTTCAGGGTGCGACATTCCTTGTTCCGTCCGCGTCGCCGAGCTCCGGTGAAGGCGAGCCCTCTGCATGTAGCCATGGCAGCGATAATGAAGCGTTAGGAATTTTTTCAGCTCGGTTTCGTGTGACGTGTGAAGAGAAGCTCCAGGCAGCGGCCCTCTGGCGCTCTGACTTTGGCAAAGCTGTTCCCTGAAGACATGGAAGCAGGTTGGAATGTTGAGGCTGATTAGTTTATACGTACATGTGGGCGTGAGATTAGTTGAGGCATGCCCATCTCTGTAGTCTGCATATGGGATTCAGAATTCTGTTTGATTTTTCTACGAGGCTAATTGTGATAGCCACATGTTGATCCATTGCTTGCCGCCCTGGAATAGGGCTGGCCTTATGAATCACCCTCCCATATAATTTGATGATCTAAAGGGTTTGTTTATTGTCTGGGCAAATTCTTCTCCCCAACTGCCCACCTGTCCAGAGAGAAAAAAGGGATACTCTTTGCTGAAACAGAAGTTCGACTGGGATACATACATGATTGATAACCTCAGACTTGAATATTTGCTGTGAATATTATAACATGTTCTGGAATCATTTTGGTCCTAAACCTGTCCACCTACTCCTGTGGATGTGAGGGGAGGTGCCTTGAGTTGAGACTAGCACTGTATTATACTATTGTATTATGATGATAAGAATGGCGCATGGGCATGTGTCACGCCCTGTATGGCCCCCCCCTGATTCACCGGTGGATCACGGATGGAAAAGCCTCTGCTCATCGCTTTACGCCTTGTCGTTTGATACACCTGTGTGGTGATGGTGAGGACCTAACCATGAACAGTGATTGATGTTTCTGCTCTGGTTGGCAGTGCACAGTAAAGAGGAAAATCTGTGCCATCCCCATTCTTGAAGGATGTTTAAGCATCCCAGGTAATCTTTGCTGAATGACTTTTTTTTGTCGTAATGACTTTGGCAGTACAGGTTGTTGTTCCCTTCTTGAGTAAGTGAGCTGTGAACCTAACCAACCTCGAGTGTACTGCAGGCAAGGCAAGGAAGGAGGAGTACGTATGTTCCAAACCTTTTCGACCCAACTGACAATGCAGACCCTTGTTGGGAATGAATGCATGTGTGTGTGTGTCTGAATGGTTTCTTTGGTCGGCTGATAGCAAAAGAATGAATGGAAGAAGAGTACAATTGCAGAATGGGGAAATGAAATCCCGTGTTGATCCAGGAACTGGCTGGCTGGCAGGCAAGTGGTCTGATGAGAAGAGAAAAGAGGAGGCAGACAAAAATTGAGAGGATAAATACTCTTCTCTTCTCTTCTCCATTTGACACTTGAATTTGAACGGACCAAGTCAAGTCTACCAAACCAACCGCAAAACCTGCACCCCAACCTCATCATGAGCTCATCATCGCTGGAGCCTGGAGCAGCAGCAGTTTCTTGTTTTTTTTATATATCTTTATAACTAAAGAAAGAAAAGGAAAAAAAGAAAAAGAAATGTTAGAAAAATTCCACGGAACCGCGTTTCCTTCTTTCCCTCTCGAATGCGTGCGCCCACCTACTAGAAAGAAACAAAAAGCGAAATCCAGCCAAGCGCACCCACTTCTCCCTCCCGTCTCCTCGATTCCCGATTCCTCCTCCTCCCTCGCGTGCCGTCGCCGTCCACCGCGGCAGGGCCGGGGCAGGGCAAGCAACGGCCGCCTCGCGCGCTCATGTCGTCTTCTCCCTCCGGATGCCAATGTCTAGCCATGCCCAAGCCGGCCACCACCACCGCCGCCGCCGTCTTTTCCTCTTGACGAGATCAACGAGCGCCGGCACCAGCACCAGCATAAGGCGGCTTCTTTACCTCCTCCTCGTCGCCGTCGTCCTCCTGATCGCCGCCGACGTGTGCTCGGCGTCGCGGCAGTTCTCCACGGTGGCCATCTCGCACGCGCCCAACGCGACGCTCGTCTGCGCGCTCGTCACCAGCAGCGCCGCCGATGCCGCCGCCGGAGGAACGGGGTCACCGGCAGGCTCCAAGCTGCACTGCACCTCGCTCCCCGACGGCGAGCAGTTCGTGTACCCGTCCGCGGACATCCCCTACAACGCCATCGCGGCGGGCACCGACTTCCTGTGCGGCCTCATGGCGCCGCTCGGCGGCCACGCCGCCATGCGCTGGTGGTCCTTCTCCGAGGAGTTCGCCGCCAACCGCTCCCGCCCCGTCGGCCGCCGCCTCTACTGGGGCCCCTCGCTCCCGCTCGCTCAACGCCGGCGGGGCCCACGTCTGCGGCCTCTCCGACGACCACGACCCCACCTGCTGGGAGTGGCCGCACCTCGACCTCCCCAAAGGCCTCGACTTCTCCCGCATCGCGCTCGGCCACGACTTCCTCTGCGGCATCGGCAAGCACGACCAGACCAACATGAGCTGCTTCGGCAGCATGGCGGCGCCGTCGCTGACTCCCACGCCAGCCAATTTCACGACCATCGCCGCCGGCCACCGCCACGCGTGCGCTGTCGACGCCGAGGGCGGCTTCGCATGCTGGGCCGACGGCGACGGCGACGCCCCGGAGGTGCCGGCGCACGAGCTGCCGGGCGACATGCTGTCCATGGCGCTCGGCAACGACACCACCTGCATCCTCTCCGGCAGCGGCCGGGTCCAGTGCTGGGGCGCCGTCCAGGTGCCCGACCAGTACAGGAACACGGATTTCCTCGCCATCGAGGCCGACGGCGACGCCGTGTGCGGCATCCTCAGGAGCAACTACTCCGTCGCCTGCTGGGGGAGGAACGACCGCTTCGGCGCCGGCGGCAGCCTCGTCTACAACAGCACCATGCCCGGCGCCTGCGCGCGAAAGAAGAGCTGCCAGTGCGATATCATTTCTGGGTCCGGCGCACTCTGCGGCACCGGCGGCGCCGAGGGCGGCGAGGAGCTCGCCATCTGCCAGGCCTGCCCGATCAAGCTGAACCCTTCCAGGATCCTCATTGCCAACGGCGCGGCGGGATCGGCAGCCGGAGACGACAGCGGGAAGAAGAAGGCCAAGACCCTGGCCATCGGTGTCGGCGCCGGCGTCGGCGCCGCGGTGCTCGCGGCGGCTGCGGTGGCGCTCTACCTCGTGGTGCACAGGAAGCCGGACAACAAGAAGACGCTGACGCTGCGCCTCGGGGAGTCGTCGTCGCGGCGGCTGTGCCGCGACGTGGAGGCCATGGTCATGCCGGCGCCGCAGGTCTCGCCGCTGCGGCCGGCGCGGCCGCTCGGGTGCGAGGAGTTCACGCTCCGGGACCTGTCGCGCATCACCGACGGCTTCTCGGAGGAGAAGAAGATCGGGAGCGGCAGCTTCGGGTCGGTGTACCGCGCCAAGCTCCCCGACGGGCGCGAGGTGGCCATCAAGCGCGCGGAGCGCAGCGGCAGCGGCGGCCGCCGGCGGCGCCGCTTCGACGCGGAGCGCGCGTTCCGCGCGGAGCTCCGGCTGCTGTCGCGCGTGAACCACCGCAACCTGGTGCAGCTGCTGGGCTTCTGCGAGGAGCGCGGCGAGCGCATCCTGGTGTTCGAGTTCATGCCCCACGGCGCGCTCCACGACCACCTCCACGGCAGCGGCCGCGACGGCGGCGGGTACTCGCCGCTGTTCGCGTCGTGGGAGGCGCGGCTCCGGGTGGCGCTGGACGCGGCGCGCGGCGTGGAGTACCTGCATTGCTACGCCGTGCCGGCCATCATCCACCGCGACGTGAAGCCGTCCAACATCCTGCTCGACGGCGAGTGGACGGCCAAGGTGTCGGACTTCGGGCTGTCGCTGGCCAGCGGCAGCACGGCGGCGGCGGCGGCCGCGTCGTCGTCCACCACGGCCGGCACGGTCGGGTACATCGACCCGGAGTACTACCGGCTGCAGGAGCTGACGGAGCGCAGCGACGTGTACAGCTTCGGCGTGGTGCTGCTGGAGCTCGTCACCGGCCGCAAGGCCATCCACCGGACGAGCCAGGACGGCAGCGGGTCCCCCCGGAACGTGATCGAGTTCGCCGTGCCGGCGGTGGAGACGGGCAACATCACCAAGATCCTCGACGAGCGCGTGCCGCCGCCGCGGGCACGAGGTGGAGGCGGTGGCGCGCGTCGCCAAGATCGCCTCGGAGTGCGTCCGGCCACGGGGCCGCGCCAGGCCGATCATGTCCGAGGTGGTGGCGGAGCTGGAGTGGGCCGTCACGCTGTGCGAGGAGTCCGTCGTCGCCGGCGCCGCCGCCGCCGCCTCGTCCGGCGCCGGGCAGAACAGCTCCCGGCACGGCGGCTCCGACCTGTCGCGGTCGCGGTCGCGCTCCGAGTCCGACGAGCCGAGCCCGTTCCACACCCGCGAGCTGGGGCTCGGCTTCGGCTTCGGCTTCAGCGGCGGCCTCGGCTCGAGCCGACCCGTCACCCATGGCAGGTCTCTCTCAACAATGTAAAATCATCATGTTTTTTTGTCTCTTCTTTCTTTTTTTCACGGTTGTTGGTATACATAGGCTGAATTAGCTGATGTCCATAAAAATTTTTAATTTTGAAAAAGAAAAAAACAGAGAGGGAAAAAAGTTCTTCGGATGGATCGTTTCGTTTGTGAATTGTTTCTAATTTATTTAAAGTTTTGACTTGTATAGATGAGAAAAAAAATCTCAGTGAGTGTTTGACAAAATCTGACATGTAGTTAGAGGGAGAGTTTGGAGTTGTGGGGGAGGTGTAAGTAGGGGAGAAAGAAGCTAATTTTTGTTTATTTATATATATATAATTTCTTTTTCTTGGGGGTTGGTAGCGGGGTTAGAGAAGAACATACAGCTGTGACTTGTGAGGTGTGGAGATGTAACAACTGTACTTAACTCAACCAACTGGTGTTGTACAATTATTATATACTAACACATTTGTTGGAATTTGTGCAATCATCAGACATACAATCATTTGATTTGATTGATTCTCTGACCGTGCTTGCAATCCCCTTCAATCTATACGCATTTAAAATGTTTGAGGTAGAAAATCAGTTGAATTTTCACTCCAATCTACTTTTTTTTTTAGATAAAGGATAGAAACTATCCGGCTTCATCTACCTGTGGGTAGAATCAGGCCAAATTATTACAATAAGAAAATAAAAAGTAAGAAACTGACGGAAAAAATTACATCCCCATCAAGGAGCTCGAGTAGCCCTATGCGACAAATAGTCTTGCTCCGTGATGTCAACTCCACTAGAATAAGATTACCAACACGATGACAATTTCACTAGAATAAGATCACCAACATCAAGACAAAGCCGCCAGAAACACGTTTAGAGGATTAAGTCTATCAAACAATTAATGCATTATATATATATATGCGGCATTTTTGTTGCCCCAACAATTTTAATTTGGCAGGATGCAGTAGTCCACGAATTATTGATTGCAGCCTCATACTAATAGCCCACTAATTGTCATCTATAAAAGTCGTGATAACAGATACGACTAGAAGCTACTGATCTATCAGGTATAGCAAAATTTCCTTGCAGCTTACGCATGCATGGAAGCATTGAACTGCATACCAATTCGGTGCAGTGCATGCATGGTTCTCCAATTAAAACCCCAATCGGTTATTCCATCATCCATCCATCAAAGGTATTAGAGCCATTTGGTGGAGGCTCTACCAACTTACCAAACCATATCATCTACATCTAGCTTAAGAGAAAAGGACATAAATACATTTGATGAAATAAAAATCAAAGGTAGCTATTTTTGCAGTCACCTACTGCAACAACATACGGTACATCGTTAAACCCACATGTGGAAGAAATAGTCTGCTATTATATGAAATAAAAACCAAAGGTAAGCATTGTTATGGTCAGCAACTACTCAACATACGGTACATCATCAAACCCACCCACACGTGGAAGAAATAGTCTCTAGTTATATGAAAGAAAAACCAACGGTAAGTATTTTTACAGTTAGCTACTTCAACAACATACAATACATCGTCAAAACCACACATGGAAGAAATAGTCTCCTGTTATATTTATACATCCAGTATATAACCTTCACGTGTGTGGATCATGTGTAAAAAATGTTGGAAACTTGGGTTTCCCATGTTTTCGAGCCATCTAGTGGTACTACGTAGGCACGCTCGTGCATACTGTTTTTTTCTTGATCCTGACGAAGGTAAATCCTGTTTTTATATATAAATCCCCAAATGGTTATCCCCTCACCTATCGTCCATCAAGGTAGTAGAGAGCCATTTGGTGGAGGCTCTATGCCTCTATCCACTTGCCAAACCATCGATCTAGTATATGGCTACCTCAGGCTAGAGAAAAGGACATAAATACATGTACAATCTACTAATTCAAACATATATACGAACGTACGGTACACTATCAACCCACGCGTGGAAGAAAGTCACCCATAGTATTTATACATCTAGTAAGTAAAGTAATCTTCATGTGCATGAAGTGTGTCCACGTTGTGCGTAAGCGTAAGCGTAAAATGCGTTGGACTAAAAACATATGAGAATTTAAGTTTTTGATGATTTCTTCGGTCCATCTAGCTAGTGGGTACCACATAGGCACGCTCATGTATGCACACTATTTTTTTTTTACGTAGGTAAATCCTGCTTAAAAGACCAAACTCGTGCACACTGTTTATGGTATGAAAACGTGGTGGGTGGGAAATTAAAAAGCAATGGAGGACCGTGTCCCTCATACTCTAAAGCTTAGCTAAGTCACAGGGTGATACCACATACCAGTACACCATGACAGCAAGGTAAAGATAAATCTGAAAACAGCCCGGGAATTGAACAGGATTCCGTCCATACTGCTAGTGGTAGACCGCTTCCTTCCGGAACAGAACGGAACGGAACCAACCAAAGGGAAAGGGACAAAGAGACGGAAAGCAACCAAAGCTCAGGTAGGTGTTGAGAGTTTCTTTGTGCAAGCAGGTATAGTAGGGCAAGGTCAACTCAGCTTCCTGAGATCAGGGCCCGGGCCTGCAGGCCAGGTCAGGTCAGAGGAAGCCGGGATTAAGGTCAGGTCAGGACTGGCTCCGATCCTCCAAGTCAACGCCACATCAGACAAAGCTTTAGCTGTAATTTGAGACTTGATCCCCATCTCTGCTTGCTATTGGACTCTTCCGATTATACTATTCTGGAAGCAGACGCGGTTGGGTGTGGCAGGCACTGTCTCTGGCTCTCTTCTTCTGCCCTTATCTGCTGTGTGTGTAACTGTCTGGACGCAGGAAAGAAGGAGCTAAACAAGCGACGACATACCACACGTAGTACTGACGCAAAACAAGTTGAAGGATAGGAATAATATCCATCATGGGAAATGGGAAACTGCCGCCGAAAGTACGTTTGCCGCCGGCCGCGTATATATAGGGATAGATTAGAGTAGAACTCATGTTTGATCCAGAGGGTTTCAATTTGTCCGTCCTGTGTGGTTGCTTTTGTGCGCTTTCAGATTCAGAAAGTTGGAATAAGCAGTTTCGTTCATTCTGGGGCCGTCTGACCTCTTGCTTGTGTTATCTAGGAGTAGTATACTCCTACAGGCGGCTATTACTACATGTTTGCTTGTTTAACACTCTCCATCAACTCTCACTTTCATGATGCGTACGTGTATGTGTTGTGTGGCTGCTAATACACAGCTGCTATTACTCAGCAGTGTCCCATTCTCGGCAAGCGGCAGTTTCGCAGCTACTCCACCACCTATGTATTTATAGCTACTATGTGGGGTCATCCACGGATTTAAAATATATATGCAAACATTCAAAAAAAAATATATACATGTACGTATGATAATGATCCTTTTGTTTTATGAGGCAACTTGACTTTATATATAACCTTAGCTAGGTTGCCATCCACGGTTTTAGTTTTTGAGCATGCATGTGAAAAAAAATGGAAGGAGTCTCTTGCGATATAGTCTAGTGCGAGCAACCAAAGAACACCTCGACTTAGCCAGACTAATTATGTGTAAAACATACCAGCGTTGGATGCACTCAATCTATCCACTGAGAGCCGTGCTCTCATATATGGACTAGAATGCTCTCATACACAAACCAATCAAGCCCTAATGCAATGCAATACTAAAGTAAGGAAGAAATCAGATCAATAGTGACCAAATTAGATAAGTGGGAAAGTAATTGTTACTTCCTCTATTCCAATTGTAAGTTCCTCTATTCCAATTGTAAGTCGTTCGAACTTTTCTAGATACAGAGTCTGTTTGCTTACATTCCAGACAAAGTTAACTAGCGCTGTGAGCTCGATCTTCCAAACATCTGATTTTGGACGTCTGAGGCTATGATCTCTACTTGGAGGTGGTTTAGCCTAAGTATATGTGTGCGAACATCATCAAATGCTCTCTCTCCCTCTCGTGGAATCAGACAAGGTGACCCCATGTCCCTTTTTGTCCAAAGGAGTTCAAGTGGGTATTCATGCTCCCTGGGTGTCTCACTTTTATACGCTGATGTCTGCTTATGCTTGGTGTTCACATAGGCTAGCGAGCGTGGTGGTGCACTTTTAGCAGATATCTTACACTCCTATAAGAAAGGGTCTGGACAAATGGTGAATGTGGAGAAGTCTGCTATTTTTTCAGTGCTTTGTGACTCTAAAATGAGGGGTGAGATGAAGCAAGCTACAGGTATTACCATGGAAGCTTTAAGCGAGAAATATTTGGGGCTCCCAACAGCAATAGGGCATAGCATCACTGAAGCCTTCGAACCGATCCCAGCAAATATCCAGGGATCGGTAGGGGGTTGGAGCGAGAAGTTGCTTAGTGGTGCTGCTAAGGAAGTATTAGTCAAGTCAGTTGCGTAATCCATCTACGTACCCGATGAATTGCTTCCTTCTGTCTTCGACTACTCCAAAGAAAATCACATCAGCTATCTCGAATTACTGGTGGGGAGCGTTGCGGCAGTCGAGCTATACATTGGAGACGTTGGTTGGAACGCACACTACCAAAAAGCAAATACCAAAACGCAATGGTGGCATGGGGTTTCAGGACGTCAAGCATTAGCATATCTATGTTGGGTAAACATGCATGGGTGGCATTTGATGACCTCCCCAAACACGCTATGAGCTCGGGTCTTGAAGGAAAAATATTTCCCCAATGTTGATTTTATGGCTGCAAAAAATAAGAGGAACCCGTCGCACAAGTGGCGAGCAATCTTGACAGGTGCCCCGGCCATGCGGTTTTGTGAGCTGTTGTAGCTGATGGCACCAGCTGGAGCTCGCAAGCACTCCATCTCCAAGAAAATTTGTTGCCCATGGATGCACAGACAGTGAAAGAGAATTCCGCTGGGTCATGGGAAGGGGACAATGTAGGCATGGTCGCCGAGCGCCATGGCTTATACTCGGTCCGGTCGATCGGCGTACCGGCCGACTGCTTGCGGAGCCAGAGTCCCATGATTGTGACCATAGCGAAGGGCGAGCATCGTACTGGGCATCCAGTGATCCATTTTGGCTTAAGCTGTGGAAGTACAAAATGTCGTCCCTAAAGGTCAGAGTGTTTTGGTGGAGAGTATGTAGCACATGACTTCATATGCCTTACCGTGCTTGGTTGCGTTCTCTGTTGTCAAGACCTATAAGCCCTCTTGATTAGTCTCAAGACAAACTAATAATTCCAGTGCAAGATATATACATAGATCTAGCAGTGGAAAAAAAATATATAGATCCTCCATTATTGTTGTATCCGATCTTCCACGAATCATGCATGCATGTCGCTCGATCTGTTGGGTCATCAATTCCATGCGTCATTGCGTGCCATATGAGTGCACGGCCGAGAGAGCTGCATTGCGTGAATGCACCCAAATTTTTGGCATCACTGAAACAACATATAATTAATAGTACTCTCCAAGCAATGAGAAATATAATTCTATTTACATTTGTTCTAGGTCAAACTTGCTTATTAGTTTTGATGGGCAATATATGCAAAAATATATATTATCTTAAAAATGAAATACGGTACTACACCGACAGTGTGCACATCTAAGGCTATCCGCACTCGTGATATTCTAAATCCATCCTTTAAAAGGTCTGGTCATCAAGATTCTTTCCTCTATATTCAATTCTCCCGCACTCATCCATCCTCTAAATCATCCTCTATCCACTATGGAGTCCACTTGTCACTTTATCTAAATATATTCATGTGACATCTTATTTTAAAGGATTTATTGAAACAAATTTAGTAGTGCAATCGAAATTTAATTTAGGTTTTTAGTTTGTGAGTTATAGTTAATTAGAGGCAACAGCAACAACGGGGCCCACAATTCAAGACAACAGCAGCAGCTTTCTTTTCTCTTAGCTCTGCCATCCGGACAGCAATAGCAGGTTCGCTACATGCGTCAAATTTGACGTTCAAACCGGCGTCCGGAGCTTTAGCGTATAATTTCCAGGACAGCGGTGCAGCACTTTTGTTCCTTTATAAGCTATACCGGACCAGTTTAAAGGGTCCAGTGCAGATAGCCTAAGCTATAGGGAGGCCCTCAAAGTACTTTATCGCTCTCTATCTAATCTGTCAGCTTCCTCAAACTTGCAACTTCCACAACCGATTTGCTTGGTATCTGTGGTTATATCAGGTCGGGACCATTCGCCCCTGTCCACTTCTTCCACTAGTACACAAAACTCAGTACTGGCGGTTCCAAACGCATTTGTACTGGCGTTTTTCGGAACCGTCAAGTACCGAAGGCCAGTAGAAATCGGCCATTTCTACTGGCGGTTGTTTGAGAACCGCCAGTAGAAATCGATTTCTACAGACGGTTCTCTTAAGGAACCGCCTGTAGAAATTGTTGTCAGAAAACGTGAAAAAAATTGCAAAAAAATATTTTAGAAAACAAAAAAAAAATTTTCGAACCGGGGAGGCACCCGCCCGCCTCATTTTTTGTTCCCCACATATTATACAAACCCGATAGAAAATTGAATATTTGAGGGTCCAAATGAATTCAAATAAAAAAATATTCAACTACAAAGTTTCATAACTTTTCGAGATCTACAACTTTCATTTAGAATGTTTCTCCATCCGAGGTCATTTGCAAAATTTGAATTTTAAATTTGAAAATTTCATTCGTAGTTTTCCATAAAAAGATGATTTCAAATGAAAAAGTTGTCAACTACAAAGTTTCATAACTTTTCGAGATCTACAACTTTTTATTTAGGGAGTTCTCCATCCGAGGAAGTTTGAAAAACTTAAAAAATTAATTTCAAATTATTTCTACAGGCGGTTCTTTTAAGGAAACCTTTGTAGAAATGATTCTACCGGGCGGTTCCTTAAGAAAACCGCCAAGTAAAATGGTCAATTTCACCGGGCGGTTCCTTAAGAGAACCGCCTCAAAAATAGAACCCGATTTCTACAGGCTGTTCAAAAGAGAAACCGCCAAGTAGAAATAAAACGCTAGTGTCAAAAAAAATGGTTTGTGTACTAGTGTTCTTTAAAGAAAAAAAAACTTGATCGCAAATGCTCGGTGATCTTCTTGTGCTTCCCATTTGTGGAGACTTTCCAACACCTTTATGAGATCTTAATTAAAATCACTCTATGGTCAGTTTGTTGGAGTATTTCAAGTTTTTTTGCCTTTTAGAGCAAGTATAATAAAATAATAGGCGCTGTAAAAAGTCAGAATGCTGATATGAAGGAGAGAGAGAAGGAGAGAAAGTAAAAATGGGTTGTAAGCTTACAGCCGACTCAAATACAAAAAACCAAGAAACTATATGAGAGAGACAAGTGGGCTATGTACCAATAGTAAAAGTTAACTATTATACTAGTAGGCTGAGAGAAGACTGCAAAGAACCATACATCCAACTAGGTGACTGTATTATTAGCCTTATTAGCTCAGTGGCAACCTTAATTCTTGTAATTGAGGATTTATTTCCCTATGTATACACACTGTTCTCAATGTGTCAATATATATACTGGGCGAGGCTAAAATGCAACAAGGTGCATTTGCTACAACAAATGCACAGACCCTCAACTCCCCTCTTCCTGCCCGGCCCACCTCCCTCCCCCCCCGGCCCACCCCCCCATCCTCGGCGCATCCGACAGCGTGGCCCGCCTTTCCCACGGCGTGTCCGCATCCATCTCACCAACCACCAATCGCGCGGCGTCCTTGTCCGAGAAAACAAATTGCAACACATGCTTTCCCCCGGCCCGCGGTCCTCCCCCTGCTCCGCCGCCTCCCGTTGAGATGGGGGGGCAACGCCGCCGCTCGTTCAGCGAGATCCTCGCCTTGCGCCGCCGCCCGGAGACGCCCCCTTGGCTGCTCCTCGCCCGGTCCGCCTCCGCGCCTCCCGCGTCCCGCCTGGGGGCCACGCCCCGCCGTCGCTTCGTAGATGCAGTGCCGCTCGCCCAGTGTGATCCACAGGCCTGGCGAGGGAGGCTCCTCGCTGCCCGCCCGGCGGGAGATGCCGCGCTCCCGCCCCGGTCCGCCTCGCCGCATCCCGCGTCCGCCTCCGGCATTGGGGCGGCGCCGCCGTGGGTCGTCGATGCTCGGCCGCTTCGCCCAGCGTAATCCATCCGGCCGGGCGAGGGAGGCTCCCGCTGCGCCACCGCGGGAGACGCCACACTCCCTCGCCCGGGTCCGTCATTGGGGCGACGCCGCCTTCGCTCGTCGATCTTTGGAGCGCTCGCCAACTCCGCCGCCTCCCCGAGACCCTCCTCCGACATTGGGGAGACACCACCATCGCTCGTCGATGCTGGACCGCTCGCCCAGCGTGATCCATCGCTGCCGAAGGAGAAGATAGCTTCGTTCATTCAAGCTCATCGGAGAGAGCCTGCTCCATCCACAACACCAATATCAACAATTACAGGCGACCCCCTACACCACACTACCACACGCCTGACGCCCGCCGGCGACATGCGCTCCGGGGGGACATGATAACCCCAGATGCTACCCAGATGTTCTACCCGGTAAGAACGAGCTTGACCTTTTGCAAAAATAATCAACTAACTGCAACATATATATGATGGTGGGTGCAACAGGAATATAGTAGGGATTGCAACAAAAGGCTTTGTGATTTTGCAATGGACCTGTGAGTGGGGCTTTTTACAATGCGTCTGAAAAAAACAAAAAAAACACCTAATTGCAACAGGGATGTGATGACAACTGCAAAAAAAATAAAACATGAAAACTAGTTGTGTCTTTGTGATTTGTGTCTTTGGATGCAACTAAAATTGCAACAAAAAGGAATTAGGTTTAGCTGATCTAGCATGTAAAAAAACCTGAGAAAACACCTAACTGCAACATATATATGAGGGTGGGTGCAACAGGAATGTAATAGGGATTGCAACAAAAAGGCTTTGTGATTTTGCAATGGACCTGTGAATGGGGCTTTTTAAAATGCGTCTGAAAAAAAAACAAAATAATACACCTAATTGCAATAGGAATGTGGACAGGAATGTAATAGGGATTGCAACAAAAAGGCTTTGTGATTTTGCAATGGACCTGTGAATGGGGCTTTTTAAAATGCGTCTGAAAAAAAAAAACAAAATAATACACCTAATTGCAATAGGAATGTGGTGACAACGCAAAAAAAATAAACATGAAACTGGTTGTGTCTTTGTGATTTGTGTGCTAGATGCAATTAAAATTGCAACAAAAAAGGAACACGTTACTAGCTGATCTCGCATGTGAAAAAACTGAGAAAACACCTAAGCGCAACATATATACGAGGGTGGGTGCAACGGGGAATGTAGTATGGATTGCAACAAAAGGCTTTGTGATTCTTGAATGTTATTGATTTTGAAAAAATTAAAATATCCCACATGTTCTTTTTTGTGTGCTTTTTCCTTCCGTCGGGAACCAACTATACCAGCTATGTTAGTGCCAAGAGTGAGGCAGCAATTCTCCACAAAGGATGATGCGTACACGTTCTACAAAGATTGGCGCGAAGCTTCTTTGGGTTCAGTCTCGAGGATAGCAAGAACAAGCAAGGAGACTTGTCATTGGGTCCGCAACAGGGGAGGGCAAGTGTGAGAGCAAAAACAAGGAAGAGGAAGCGCAAAAACAGAAAAAGGATCGAGGGATGCGGCGGCCCGGCATATGTGAAGGTTAAGAAGCAAGTGAAGCATGGTTTTCGGTTCTATGATCATGTGCACGAAGCCCACAATCACAAGCTGGAACCGTCTCCAAGGATGACAAGGTACATGCACGCGCACAAGAGCATGGCGGAAGGGATTAGTGACCTCTTCAACATAATGACAAGGAATGGAGTTCCACATCAGGCAGCGCTGAACGTGATGGCAGATCTGTATGACAGGCGCCACATGTGGGGGTTCACCGAGAAGGATGTGAAGAACATGTATGTGCTCATTTTCCTTCCTTACACTGAATTGCAGCATCTCACATTTCAGGATTGCAACATGTCACATATCTGAATTGCAAAAAAAGAAAAACCATAAACATATCTGAATTGAAACATGTTACATTCCAGAATTGCAACATGTCACATGTCTCAGTTACAACAATGCATTATTTAATTGTTCGCAGGAAGGCAGCAAAGGCTAGGGAGGAAAGAGAAGATGATCTTAATAAGCTTCTACAATTCTTCAGAGAATGCAAGGAGAACAATGAATATTTCTATTGGAGTGTGGATGCAGATCCAAAGACCGGGTGATCAAGAACATCTTCTGGAGCCATGCAAGCCAGAGAGCTGAGTACAGAGATTTTGGAGATGCCATCACCTTTGATACGACGCATAAAACCAATAGCAAAAAGATGCCCCTGGCGATGTTTGTTGGAGCAAACAGTAACTTGAAGAACGTGACCTTCGCACAGGCTTTGGTTGGTGATGAATCAATCGGATCATTCAAGTGGTTGTTCGAGACGTTCAAGAGCTGCATGAGCGGGCGGGAGCCTCATGTTATCCTGACGGGTAAACCTTTTCTTCTTCCTCTAAAACCGATTTCGATTTTGCTGCGCACGGCCGCTATATTTTTGCTAATCCTATTTACCCCCTGTTTTCTGTCTTTTGTCAGACGAGGACCCAGCAATGAAGGTGGCGATTGAGATGGTGTTTCTCAAGTCTCAACACCGAAACTGCCGCTGGCACATAGTAAGGCCCTGGGAGTTTGAGTTGGACCAGCTGTACACCGAGCACAAGGATAGAAACTTGAAGGAAAGGCTCGAATCATTGATAAACTACCCATTGGGCCCGACGTAATTTGAGGTTGAGTGGAAGAAGCTAGTTGATGAGTGTGGCATTGCTGATAATCCTACCATTAGAGCATTATGGAATAAGAGGGAGAGGTGGATAGCTGCTTATTTCAAAGGGATGTATTGTGGAAGGATGACATCGACGCAACGATCGAACAGAGTGCTCAAAGATGGCTATGTTAATGAGAGCACTAGCCTGAACATGTTTGCTAGAAGAATGCTGGACTCACTGCAACATGCTGACCATATGGACGCAGGCGAGTCACATTATGCACAGGTAAAAAAAAGCAAAAAAAACATGTTATGGCATTTTGCAATGATTGCTGTATCCCGTTTGCAACACATTACATATTCTATTTGCAAAACATAACAGGCTGAGGTGGTGCGGGCTTGCAAAGCAAAATTTGATGAGCAGCTGTGCAGAGTATACACAAGAGTTGTGTACCAGGAGTACAAGAAGCAGTACAATAATAGCACGGCGTTTGTCATTCGCCCTGATCCTGACCCACAGGTGAGTAGTGGTTGGTTAGTGAAGCATGAACAAGGGGGAGGGAGCTTCTGCTGGGCACAACATAAATTCAGGGTGGTTGCAAATAAAGACACTGGAGAGTATAGATGTGAATTCAAGCAATGGGAACACACATGTATGCAGCAGATTTTCTGGAGGGGGGAAAATCATTTAAAACATAACCAATTGCAACCACAAAAGACTCACAGTTGCAATATGTTACATATATATGATTGCAAAACTTCTGACATGTACATTTGTTGCTTCTGTTTTTTAAAACAACAAATTGCAAGGCTATTCTGCATGCATATTATACGAACCTTCACCCACCTTCAAGTCAGGAAAATCCCAGAGAAGTACATCCGGAAAAGGTACACTCGTTTTGCAAGGCAAGAAGTTCCATGGGATAGGCATGACGGCGTCCGGATTGGTCCAACAAAGAAGCCAAGAGCGACGCGGATGTCGAGCTTGCTACCTAAGTTAATGAAACTAGGAAGGGTAGGAAGTAGGTCAGATCGAGCTTGTCAAGAGACAAATAGGCAGCTGGACAAGATCATCCCGGGGATTGAAATGTTTCAAAGAAGCGTCGAGCATGAATCGCAAGGCAGTGGGCCGGCGGCTACTGACCCAAGGGCGATGGCAGCAGACCCTACTAATGGTGCAACCACAGCAAGTGGGTCACCTGGCAGTCTACTATCGTCAGTAGAGCAAGCTGCTAACGCTACCGCTGGATCGCAGCAATCATCGGAGCTGTTGAATGATGGAATGTTGCTGATTGAGCCCCCTGTAGCACGCACAAAAAGGCGAGAGGGAAGAAGAGGAAAAGTCAAGTTGAGCCCCACGTGATGGTAACCCATTGAGCACATATGACAAACAAAACTACGGTAACAAAGAATGCAGCGGGTGTGGGGTCAGAGGTTCACATTACGTCACAACTTGTCTGATGAACCCCGATCGAAGCAAAGCGGCAGAAATGCGCCTCCGAGAAAAGAGTGCTACGACAAAAGCGGATACTCCAAGGAAAGAGGGCGGCCAAAGGGAAGCAAGACATCTGCATGAACAATAGTTAAAAAAAACATGTTCTTTGTTATGGTGCTGCAAAAAATAGTGTGGCATGTCTTAGAATATAGAAACTAACTCTACAGATTATACCTTACATGTGTATAAAATTATAAATTATATTATTACATCTCTAAAACACATTGTTCTTTTTTTTTTTTTTTGAATGCTTGCTACTTGTTGTTGTCTCTCGATAAAAAGTTGGTCAAAATTGTTGGTCATTTTACCTCATATACTACATTTGCAACTTTGGAGTTGACATAGCTGCAACTATGACATATTACCAGTTGCACAAAAAACAGATCAAAAAAACTGCAAAAAAAACCCTGTTGTATGCCATGTTACAAAACCTTAGTGCCCACCATTTGCAACCATGCTTGTGGGCCGGCTGCAGCCTAGTTGTACCATGAATTGCAACAGGCGAGTATAAGTACATGTGGAAAAAAATAAAATATTGACCGCATAGGTTGCTGCACAAAAACAAATTTGAAAAAAAATACAAAATTGTTGCAACTAGGTGTTTAAAATGAATTGCAACTAGGTGCCATTTGCAACTAGGTGTTTAAAACTGCTTTTTACAAAAAAATAAAAAAAAATGCTGAAAAAAAAAAAGGTCAAAATTGTTGGTCATTTTACCTGTAGTACACAATTTGCAACTTTGGATTTGACCTAGTTGCAACTATGGCATATTACCCAGTTTTTAAAAAAGAAAAAAGCTAGATTAAAACCGCAAAAAACCTGTTGTATGCCATGTTGCAAACCTTAGTGTACACCGTTTGCAACATGCAGTATATAGACCGAGTGCAGCCTAGATCTATGATGAATTGCAAGACAAAGCAAATGGGAAAAAAAAAAAGGGACTTGCTGCATTCATTATATATGTCATCACTACAGAGGTGCCATTTTGTAAAAAAAAGCCCAAGTATTAAAAAGCTGTTTACAACCACAAAAAAAGTGCTTGAAGAAAAAAAAAGGTCAAATTGTTGGTCATTTTACCTGTAGTACTCAATTTGCAACTTTGGATTTGACCTAGTTGCAACTATGCCATAATACCTAGTTTTAAACAGAAGAAGTTAGATTAAAAACTGCAAAACCTGATGTATTACATGTTGCAAACCTTAGTGTACACCGTTTGCAACACTTAATGTAGACTGACTGCAACCTAGTTGTATGATGAATTGCAACACCGCTAATGGGAGGGGGGGAAGAACTTGCTGTATTCGACCTAGTTGTAACTATGGAATATTACCCAATGTAGTAATCAGCAAAAAACTATGTTATACATAGAAAAAAAAAAGGACTTGCTGCATTTTCATTAAAGATATCATCACTGTAGAGGTGCCGATTACAACTGTGTATTTAAACTATTTACAACACAGAGTGCTTGAAAAAAAAAAAAAGACTTGCAAGTTGTTTCCAACACAAGTACACACAAGAACCGGGCGCTACTTAAGACACACACACAATGTCCGTCGATGCTCAACATCAACAACAGTTATCACACATCCAGATTTATTTTCCTTCCGCCAATACGATAAACGTCAAGCTCATCGGGAAGTTCAGCCTGATTGAGTGGATGGAACAGCAAGTAGTGCATGAGCTCTACCCTGTAAATCATGCCCTTGAACTGAAAAACACAGAGGGTAAAAACACAAAAAAAAGAAAACAGTTTAGAATATAGAAAAAAATCATAGGGAAAAAAATGTGTGGGACAAAAAGTAAAAAGAAAAAAGAATGCTCACTGGATTGATATCGATGTTCAGCTTGTTTGTACTGTTCCATTTCTCGATTTGAGGAAAAACATGCAGTCGCTTGGCCCAGCTTGGCCCAGCTTATTTTGGGACAGCAGTCGCTTGGCCAAAATTCCATATATTTCCAAAGGAAAAACATGCAGTCGCTTGGCCCAGCTTATTTTGGGACATCAACAAATGGCCTGCTCCATTTCTCGATTTGAGGAAATTTTTTCTTGGTGACCTTCTGGAAAGCAGCACTTATAATGGGGATCTTGTCAAAAATTGGACCATGGCGTCTATCGGGGCTAGTGTCCCCCCAAACATAGTCGATTGAGTCCAGGATATCGATCCGATTGTGAACTTGATTGATGCAGTAGACAAAATAATGGTCCCCATCACAAACTGGCATGAATATCTGACAAAGAATAGTATCGTTCATCAGTTCAGTAAAAAAACAAAAAAGAAAATGGTTTTGGCATCTACAACTACTGTACACAATTTGCAACTATATACTGTGCCACATTTGCAACATGATTAACATAGAAAAATTAGCACATCAGTTAGTTAAAAAAAACACAGGGGGGGAGTTTACTGGTTTTTTGCACCTACTGTGTACAAATTGCAACTAGACTGAGTGCCAATTGCAACCTGGTTAAATAAAAGATTTTCAGTGGCCTACTTTGCTTGGTTAATTTGTAGTGATACACAATTTGCAACTATATATGGTGCCACAATTGCAACATGATTAACATAGATTAATTTTCAGTGGCCTACTTTGCTTGGTTAATTTCAGTGGCCTTCTTCTTCAGCCGATCTCCCAGATGTTTGAAGATCGTCTTTTGGAACCGACTGAAGTCTTGTGATCCTTGTTCACGTTCCTCTTGAGACAAACGGATGGGTGGGGTTAAGCAATTTATGTCTTCGACTGGATCATCTGGGAAAGATGCATCAGATGCAGATCCACTAGCCCCTTCATCACCAGCAATGCTTTTCTTCAACATATCAATATCTGCATTTGCTTCATCGCGCTTCTGGGACAGCCATTTCTCATGTTGCTCGCGATTCGCTTTCTACATTGCTTTAACACGAGCAGAAGCCCTCCTATTCCCGCCAAGAGCAGCTTTCCTTTTATAACGACCACGACCACCACCACCAGGATTGCTTGAGGTTGTCGAAGGATGCTGAGTGTCATCGGATACTTCTTTCCTCGAACTCTCAACTTGAGGATTGGCAGGATGTGGTTTTGGCTCCTTTGTTAGGTTCTTTAAAATACAAATTGCAACAAGAGAGTAAATACAGTTACAAAAAACACTAGATATGCGTCAAAAAAAATACTATGCTGTGAAGTGAAAAATCATGTCACCTGGTCAGTGGAGTGACCAGCTGCCTCCTTCATTGATCTCTCAACTTGAGGATTGGCAGGCTGTGGTTCTGCCTCCTTGGTTATGTTCTATTCAATACAAATTGCAACAAGAGAGTAAATGCAGTTACAAAAACACTAGATCTGCGTCGAAAAAAAATACTATATTGTGCAGTGAAAAATCATTGTTACCTGGTCAGTGGAATGATCAGCTGCCTCCTTCATTGATCTCTCAGCTTGAGGATTGGCAGGCTGTGCTTCTGCCTCCTTGCTAATGTTCTGTTCAATACAAATTGCAACAGGAGAGTCAGTACAGTTACAAAAAACACACTAGATCTGCGTCAAAAAATTACTAAACTATGAAGTGAAAAAAATCATGTCACCTGGTCAGTGGGGTGATCAGCTGACTCCTTCATTGATTTCTCAGCAACAGGATTGGCGAGCTGTGGTTGTGGCTCCTTGGATGCATCTCCAATCTCCTATTTGCAACAACAAGTTATACAATTTACAACATTCAAGATGCATAAATTACTATACTGTGAAAAGTGAAAGCTCATATAACCTGATCAGTGATAGGGTCAACAAACCCTGATATCTGCATCTGGTTAATAATATCATCCAACCCCTTCAAAGGACCAAGCAATGCAGACGGTGCTAGTAGGAGTAGACAAAAAACTCATAAAATGAATACACCAAAGAAAAAAAAGGGAGAAGATTAGATTCATGTAAAAATAATTACTTGATAAGTCTTTCTCCTGGTCATCATCATTGTTGCTAGAAGGTGACTGGGCATGAAGATTGCCACTGCTTGACTCGCTGTTGGCTTGTTGACGAAATTCAGAATAGGGATCTGTATCTTTAGAAAAAAGGAAAAAAAAGTAAAATATGAGCTGGAATAATAAAGACTGTAGGGCCATACCACATTGCCAAAAAAAATATGGTTATGCTGCAGTAAACATGATACCAATTGCAACAGAAAGTCCTACACATTTGCTACTGGTTCAATTACCCAAATTGCAAAAAAAAGCAGAAAACTAGTGTTTGAAAAAACAAGCTACTACACACCAAAAAAAAATGCGACGTAGGTATTCAAGCATTACCTCCAATGTTTCCGCCTTCTACACCAACTTTTTGGCCTTGTCCTCCAACAGCATGTTCTTTTTCAGCTCCACCTTGGGCATCTTGGTGTGCAGTTTCAGGCCCCTTTGGAGCACCTTCTTGGGCATCTTTGGAAAAAAAAAAAAAAAAGAAAATATGAGATGGAATAATTAAGGTTGCAGGGCCATACCACATTGAAAAAAATAGATATGCTGCTGAAGACATGACACCCAATTGCAACAGAAAGTGCAACACAGTTGCTGCTGATCCAAATGACCCAATTGCAGAAAAAAATAGAACATGACACCAATTACAACACAAAGTCCTACACAGTTGCTGCTGGTCCAATGACCCCCCGATTGCAGAAAAATACAAGGAACTAATGCTAGTGCACACATAGTTGGCGAACAAAAAAAAATGTGTCTTTAAAAAACACAAAAGCTACTACGCGCACAAAAAAATCGACGTAGGTATCCGAGCATTACCTCCAATGTTTTACGCCTTCTCCATCAACTTTTTGGCCCTCTCCTACTTCACCGGGTTCTTTTTCGGGGAACACCTTGGCCATCTTGGTGTCCCTCTTGAGGTCCTTTTGAGAACCTTCTTGGCCATCTCTATGTGAACCTTCTTGACCATCTCCATCTCGCACCTTTCGTCCTTGCAAGTCTCCGACATCATGGTCCGAGTCGTGTCCTCCTTGGTCAAAATAATAATCATCGTAAAAAATCTTCTTCATGAAGGTCCTCTTGGTCTAATACAGCTCCACTAGTTTCTCCTCCTGCGTAAAAAAATATAGATACCCCAAAAACTTAAAAAACTTCTTTGCATACCATTTGCAACACAGAATGCAAAGAAATTGCAACATGCAACAAAGACAAAGTGCAACAAAAAAAAAAAAGGTACCGCACAGGATTTGCTCCGACATTTTCTTCTACACCAACTTTAGCTTCATCAACAGCAGATTTGGATCTTTGCCACATACACAAGAAAAAGTCGTTAGTCCCTGCAAAAACAAACTACTAATGGGAAAAATAACAAAATTGCAAAAAAAAAAAAATGCTGCAAATTGCAACATGCAACAAAGACAAAATGCAACAAAAAAAGGTACCTGCACCAGGATTTGCTCTAACATTTTCTTCTACACCAACTTCAGCTTCATCAACAGCTGATTTAGATGCTGCTTCATACACAACAAAAAAATTGTTAGTCCCTGCAAAAAACAAAACTATGCTCATTGAAAAAACAACAAACAAAACTACCTGATGCTCCATATTTGCTCTTCTTACTCTTCTTCCCCCTCCTACGCTCGTTAGCAGCTCCCCTATCGCCTTGGGAATCGCAAGCAGCTTCGAATGGCGCCTGAAGCACTCATGATGACTTTTTGCCATTAGCTCATTGGCCATAGTGATGTACTTAGCAGCCTTGATGGCGTAGCTCGAGCCCGGGCAAGATGTCATCAAAAGCCTTCAAAACCTTCAAAGCATCGACTTCCTCGCTTCTACCCACTACAAAGACAATGCTTTGCCCGAACGCATCGCGGAAGCTTGGGTATTGATGTAGTACGGGGAGGATCAAGGTTAATGGTGGCATGCGCAATGGGGGGGTCGTGTGTGCCGCCCACGTCCGGATTAGGGAGCTCCATCAATAGCAAGAACACGCCGAGGGGGTGCGATAGCGGGGGGGGGGAGCAGGCGGTGGGGCAAAAGGGGGGTTGTGTAACACGTGGGCGTAGATGCTCCCCCACCTGCATGGTTTTTATTTTTATTAAAAAATGGTTATCCAAAAAACATACAGACACAAAAACAAAAAAAGAAGATAGATTATCGCCACTTACCCCCGAGATTGCCATACTCAATAGCATCGTCTACAACATCACCCCTACGATCCAATGCAGCAATTTTATCAATAGTTTTGCTATCCAAGATAGCACATCGGGGGAGTGAAAATGCATCTAAGTCCAGCCCATGCTGCAAGAAATCAACGTACAACATCTGCATGTGTGAAAAAAACACAACAACAAAAACATCAGCAAAAACCAATCGCTACAAGAGACTTCAAAACAATTACAACAAAATGCAACCGGAGAACTTATCCAATTGCAACAAAACCTACTACAGAGTTAATCTTTGGTGCAATGACAATGTTTATATAACAAAAAAGATTCAAACACAGGATACCATTTGCTACCGATGAAATAAACCAAATTGCAAACCCATGCCAAAAAAACATAAAAAACTAAATACTACGTAAAAATACTAGTCGCCAGGAGACCAAAAAAATGCAAAAGAAATAGAGACCTGATCCAATTGCAACACAACATACTACACGGTTAAATACTGGTGCAATGACAATGCTTATATATAATAAAAAAAAGATCAAACAGAATACCAATTGCTATCGAAGACAATACCCAAATTGCAAACTATTGCTCAAAAAGGGGGGACTAACCGCATAAAACTTACTAGTCAATGACCAAATACAACCGGAGCCATGATCCAATTGCAACAAAACCTAATACACAGTTAATACTAGTGCAAATTACAATGTGTATATTAAAAAAAGGATCAAAGCAGGATAAAGGATTGCTACTCGAAGACAATACCTAATTGCAAACAAAACTAATGGACAGTCATTATCGCTTGGTGTAACAAAGACAATGAATGCGTAAAAAAACTTACCGGCGAGAAAAATCCCGCGACTGTGACCGGTGCAAGGACACCCTTCGCCGCAAAATCCTTTCTATACAAGCGTGCAACTTTGCAAATGTTGTCCACTACTGCTTTGCACCAATTGATCTCCCCAATATTGTCTAGATCTTCAGTATATACCACATCTTCAAGCCTGATGCAGCTATCAGTATTTGAGAAAAGCAAAGACTGAAACACAACCATGAAAAATGCCCTCAGACCCAAATCCCTCGTCAGCGTCTTGCTCTGCAGACCATGCACAATATCTTTAACCCTAATTCCCAGCCTCTTGTATGTAGTACGGCAGATTTGCTCTCCCAGCTCATTCCGCCTAGCACGAGCATCGGCATCGGACATGGAAGGTGGGTCCCTGCCGGCTTTTGGTAACTGAAATGCACACCAAACAGCATGCTCATTTACAACAATCTCTTTGCCCATGCCAAGCTCCAATTTCATCGTTTCTGGGTTTAGCCTCAGCATGAGCCAGGTGAGCATCTGTCTGGGCAGGCAGTTTGGTTTGAATTTCAACAATCCCCCGAACCCCTTTGCCTTGACTCTGTCTGCAAGCTCAACAGGGAGAACTTTGAGGATATCTTGGAATTTCGAAGGAGAGCAACGGAGTGCGGGAGGTCGCTTGCGGGGCCTCTTCTTATTGCTTTCAATCGCTGCAGTGTTGCCGCCATCACAACCACCATCGGCGCCATCCCTCCATCCGGTTCACTACCGCATCATCATCGCCCCCAAGCTCATAATCTTCATCATCCCGTGCTTTCTCTTCTTCATGCACTTCAAGATCGGCATCGGGTTGGGGGTCGGGCCGGGAAGCTTTAGTCTCTTCCTCCCTGTCTTTATTAGACTTGTATGCACGAACCGTCGTTTTCAAAGAAGAACACGAGGCGAGTGCCGAGGGGGTCGCCGCCACGACCACCCTTGCATCCCTTGCGTACTCATTCTAACAGCTGCAAAAAATGAAAAAAAACAGATCAAGCAAACAGGGACAATTGAGTTAAAAAAAAAGAATCATATGAACTATAAAACCAATTACAACTAAAAACATCCTACTAGCTGCAATTAGACATAATATCCTAGTTACAACAACTGAATGCGTACTAGATGTGCACCGTTAAAAATTATGTGAGTTGCAGAATTCTAAAACTAATTACAAAACAACTAACTACACCAAACCTAATTACAACTAAAAACCCCTGTATGCGCAACTAGATATAATATCCTAGTTACAACATCTGAATAAGCTTAAGTCCTAATTTAATCTTAATTATCTTATACAATGCAAGAAACCAAGAAATTACTACCTGCACTGAATGCATACATAGGTGAACCATGTTGGAATGCTCGAATGAACCAAATCTAGTTACAACAATCGAATGCATACTAGGCGTCAACCGTCAAAAATTGTATCAGTTCTCAGATAATATACTAGTTGTTGACGGTCCTTAACGCCTATTTTATACCATCAACTATTGCTCAATATAACATAATATCAACCATAAAGCATAGTTGTAGGGTTTGATTCTAACGAGTTCCATGAGTTGTGTTGTTCTCGGTTGTTTTGCAGGTATATTTAATTTTACACAGAATAAAAGTATCTCAAATGATGAATTGGACTACACCATTGCGACGGGCTCGTCGAGACGATCGAAACGGACATATCATTTGCTATATTCGGAGTTCAGAGTCAAAAGATATCAATTCTACACCGAAACCAACACTAGAAGACTCTAGAAGACACGGGAAGGCGATCAACCGAAGGTGGGGCCCACCTGCTACAGGGTGGGGCCGCCCGGCCCCACCCCGGGGCCGGCCGGCGCCCTCCGGAGCCCATTCGTGGCCCGCTTCGACGGACGGCCTCTTACCGCCTTAGGGTTTGCATCTCCACTATTGCCGAAGTCGAATTAGTCCCACATCGCCTGTCTAGAAGAGGTGGAGGCTTTTCTAGACTATAAATAAAGAGGTAGACCCTCCTCCCTGAGGGCACCACATTATTATGGAGATGTAGAGGCGTCCCTCGAATGGATGACCTCTTATCTCTAGAGAATTAGGGCTAGACTTTTCAATGTAGTTCTAGTTGAGAGTTAGAGAGAGCGGCGCTACGCCCGGGTTCCGGAGGAGTCTTCGCAGGAGTCGTCAGAGTTCTGGTATATCTTTGTATCTATTCTTGTAAGACTTATGCTTTAATACATTTATCTTCTCTATTTACTTTATGCCTTTATATTATGCTTAGTATAGTTGTTATACTTTAGCATGGGATCTCCGCCTGTATTAGGTGCTCTAGTTAGCGTACATGACTAGAGTAGTAATCGTTAGCGTAGACGTGGTGTCTAGGCTAGTGTTTACCTGAGTTTGCGCCCGATTCTTACGGTTAGTTGTGGTAGCCATCGTGAGGTGACACTTTGTTGGTCTTCGTATTCCACCACGTCGGAGTTGGTGTTTCGTAGAGCTTTTTGGCAGCCTTACCCAGCTACCTTCTTCCCAGTCTTATTCGAGAGTTGGATAGGTCTTGTTGCTCCAAAGTGTTATTGTGTGATTGCTTTATCTATCATAAATCAGTTATTATAGAACCTTGGTAATAGAGAAGTATTTAGGAACCTTGAACTCTCCCGTTGTCCTCTCACTTTAGCTATCTACTCATTTATCATAGAATTCTCCTGTGTGTGTCATATATACATAATTCCTATCAACTATCATTTACCCCCTACTTTAGTCTAGTTGGTGTATTAAGTTAGTAGATACATGATGGTGAACTATCAATGTCTTATTCCATTGTTTCCCAGTGGTAAAATATAAATAACGATACCTGGAATACTCCCGGTAAAATGCTACAATGGTTTTCTGTGCGCTTGCGGAATCCTTTATATTTTAGTTGTGCATAAGAAATACTAACACGCATTTTTGGCGCCGTTGCCGGGGATAGGGATTTACCTCTATTTCTAGTAGCGGCGTTAGAAATGTCAACACTAGTTACAAAAGATCTGAATGCATACTCCAGAATTCAAAATCAATTCCAATTGAGTTGTAAAACTAATTACAACTAATAGAGACAAACAATTGCAACCAATATATACATGCCAGTTTTGTTACCAAATTGCGACTGCACGAATAATAGACATATGAACTATAAAACCAATTACAGCTAAAACACCCTACAAGTTGCAACTAGACATAATATACTAGTTACAAAAGATCTGAATGCCTACTCCAGAATTCAAAATCAATTCCAATTGAGTTGTAAACTAATTACAACTAATAGATACAAACAATTGCAACCAATATATACCGGTAGTTTTAAAACACAAAAAACATAGGCATATAGGATCACTATAGGGCATCGACAAAAATCCGCCTAGAAAAATCGAAGCTACAACTCACAAAAATGGGATGTGTGCGTTTAGGAAAAACGAAATGGGGATGACTCACATCGGAGAGAGCCTCGGCGCTTCCAACGGCGGAATGCTGGAGGCGGCGGCGGTTTTTCGCGGACGGAGTGCAGCACGGGGTTTTCCCACCTTCGCGGGAGCGGAGTGGATCACGAGCACGGTGGTTTCAACGACGGAGGCAGGAAGCCGTGGCGGTTTCCACAAAGGGACGGGGAGCGCTGGCGCGGGCGGTTTCACGGAAGCGCTGAGGCAGCGGGGTTCCCCGCGAAGCGGAGCGGACTACGGCGCTGGCGCTGGCGCTTTCCACGGTGGGATGCGTGGAGGCGGCGCGTGGTTTCTACGGGCGGATTGAGGCGACGGCGCTGGGCGATTTCCGTGTCGGAGGCGCTGGGCGCGGTGGCAGCGGTTTCACGGGCGACGCCGGAGAGCGACCAGGTGGTTTCGGGTGCGGCGCGCGATTCTGTCGGAGAGAGAGCGGGGGCGAGTAAGAAAGACGGAAGCGTGGTGCGGGACGGCCGGTCGGGCCAAATTAAAAGTGGGCTCGGTCGGATGGCCTGGGTGCATTCCCTATATAGAATGCACCCAGGTGCATTATATACATATAGTATATATATATATATATATAGTATATATATATATATATATATATATATATATATATATATATGAAAAGAAAACTCAACTCCTAATTAAGGTCAAGGCGGGCCAGGCTAGCAGGTCGTCAGAGCGCAAGCCGGGATTCGATTCTGGTCATGGGCTTTGCGCCGCAGTAGAGAAGTCAACGCCGCACCAGATCGACGAAGCTAGTAGCTGTAATTGGAGACCTTTTCCTTCGAGAAGAAAAGCTAGACGCGGTTTCGCCAGCAGGCACCATATGCCGAGTTGCCGACCTGTTGGCTGCTGCTAGCAGAGGTACGTATAGATAGCCACACGTTCTCACCAACCAACCGCAAAAGCCAGGTATATATTTCATGGGAAACATATAACGGCTGGCTTGAACGGATCGGACCCAAAAGCTAGCGTTGGAACACGACACAAACTTTCGGAAGAAATCGGAATAAGTGTAGTATTATTATACTATAATATTGCACTAACTCTTTCCTTCATATCCTACTCCATTTTTAGCTTAACCAACTGCCACTGCTGCTGATGCAGTCCTTTCACATCTCCATCTAATGGTATAATAAATTAAGCAAAAAGGTTGCCAAACACTCCTAATTTAGTGTCTACATGTTTAATTATTTCTTACTAGTCTCTCAAATCTCACCTCTCCCTTCCTTGTGTCTGCTAACAATATTGGTTCCATTTGCAATTCTACTTTATCAGTGAAGATCGTATTAAGAGTGTGCCAAGTGGGGCTATCATCCGTTTATTCTCACGCGACGTGTGTTATATATGTAATCATCATTTATTACATTATACTTTTTGGGGGAACCACTCCCTTTTCTGTACAACTTTTAGATGGTTTAGGTGATTACGCGTGTCAATGTTGATGATAAAAATTGTACGTGTATCATTATATATAGTCTCACAATGCAATAATAATATGATATCGATTTTCCTGTGGCTTTAATTTGCACTGATAGTATTAATGTCTAGCTATTCGGTCAAAACTAGGTGGCACGCAGTAAATGCACTACTACGTTAACCGTTACGTTACGTAATATAAGCGCTTCTAACGGTTTGATTGAACTGCATGAGAATAATCACCTACTCCCTCTGTCTTAGTTGATTTGGAAAATATATTAACAATATTTATATCTCTAAAT
Source organism: Chrysopogon serrulatus (assembly GCA_015844335.1). Lineage (NCBI taxonomy): Eukaryota > Viridiplantae > Streptophyta > Magnoliopsida > Poales > Poaceae > Chrysopogon > Chrysopogon serrulatus. The sequence goes on from JADLZL010002191.1 coordinate 233,808, forward strand.
AAGTTTATTATAAAAATATATTAAAATATCTATCAAATATAATAAAACTAACTATATATTATAAATATTAATATTTTTTATATATTCAGTTAAAGTTGAAGATACAGTTTAGCACGCAGGCTAGGATTCATGAGATGAGCGAGAGAGAAAGTTCTGATGCATGATGAGCCGTTAGGCTGCAGTTGTGGTAGGTAAGCTGACATTGACATCCATATATAGCATAGGCAAGCCGAGGCTACCTAAAGCAATAATTTAATTTGTGTGATAGTAGCGTTCAAATGCTGCAAGCGTACGTACACGTGTACTATGCATGGTGTCCACGGGTTAACGTACATTGCACCTTAGGCAAACGTCGTACCTGCTGCTCTCTTATCCATTCACACAGTGAAAACATTGATTACAGGTGATGAGAGATTCAAGGGAAACTGGTCGTAGGTAGGAAAAAGGAGACCCCTAGCTTTTCGCTCCATTTTAATTTTCAAAAAAGGTTATATTTCTCAACATTATATTACTACTTAGGACTTTCTCCATTGCAAACCGCAAGTTGTTTTTGGCTTTTCTAGCACCACTACATTTAGGGTTTTTTAGACAACCAAAAAAAAGATTTTCAGAGGGTGCATATATATAGCTTACCTCTGGCTGATGGTAACAATTATATAATCAGTGTTTCTTGAGGCGTCTATAATGTCCGTCTCAAAAATAGATTAAATAACAAAAAAAGATGAAAGCCAATCGGTGAGCCTGTTCCTGAGCTCACTAGCGAGCCCAATCCTAACCTTGCAGCCGTCATAGGGCCGCCATCATCGCTGTGCTCACTCTTGGTCATGCCGCCACTGCCGAGCTAGGCCAACCGTCGTCATTGAGCCTCAGCACCCTGATGTCTCCCTACAAAGAGAGAGGAGGTGAGGCTGACGAAGTCAAAGCCGGAACTACCTAGATGACGTATATATGATACAGGATAAAAGATTCGACAAAAGTAGTAGGTAGGAAAAGGCGACTCCTTGCTTCTCCATTTTAATTTTCACAAGGTTATATTTCTTAACGTTATAATAATATGTATGTCTTTCTGTAAGTTGTTTTGGTTCTTCTAGTACTATTAACTTAAGATTTTCATAGACAGCCAATGCGGTTAGACAACCTACCTTTGACTGATGGTCACTACTAATCATTGTTTTCAAAGGAGGTTATAATCCTTGCCTCTGAAAATCTAAACATAATATTAAAGAACTAAAACTCATTCCTCTAATTTTTTTTAACCGCCTCACCAAACTATTGGAGAGTGAAGAGTTTCTTCTATCCCCCTTTACTTCCCAAACCGCATTTACACCATCCGTGTCTCATATTCGACCCAGAATCATATGACTCATGCTCATACGATGAGTTAGAACTCACATCATCTAGCGATGTGCGTAGTCTGATCCTAAGACATATTGGCTCACGCCCTCCGTATCTCTCGTACGTGTGATTGGACTCACGAGCTGTGCTCATACGAGTTGGAACAACTCGAGTGTAGTGATATGATATGGAGTCCAACTTCAATATGTATTTTGTTTTATTGCAACATAAGGATCACACTTGCTAGTAGATCAAAAAATAAAGTTGTAACCACTACCTTTGTGCAGCCACCTTTGCTAGGACGCTGCGCCGCGTCAGGTTAGATCTCCATGGGCCAACCGTTGCCTCTAGATCTACGCGGCCCTTGCCAGGCGTTTGGCCTCTACACCTCCATGTCTGGAGGTGCAGGTGGCTCTTGCATGTGCACCAGTGTGGAGGTGAGAGGTGCCGGTGGACAGGGTTGCGTGCACGAGTGGATCGGTGAAGGGCACAGTAGATCTTAGTAGGAGAGAGAGGGAGAGAGTGAGGAATAGGTGAACGTTGTATATATGATAGGTGGGAATGAGAGAGTGTAGGTTATTAGGGTTCCATTTCTAATGGGACGGTGGGCCGGCCTCGAAGCTAGTTGAGGGCAGCAGTTGCATGAATACATGTCAAACTTTGCTGCTGCTGACGGACATCATCAGTAGGAGTTGGAGTAGTTCAAGTGCTGAAGAAGAAGTGATCATATATCTCGGCTGCCGTTTTTCTTCAACCATTTGACACTGCAGTCAAGATTACAACGTTTACCTGCTACACCAAGCCCATGCATGCAGGTTCACATATAACGCAAATAAGGGGTGCAGATAACTCCTCCCTCGCTCTAATAAACTGTACATGTAGGCTGTTGTACTTATGTCCTATGTTAAATTTCCATGATTTTGATCAAATTAATAATAAAATGAATAACATCTATCTACAACAATAAATTTGTTTTATTAAATGCGCCATTTAATTTATCTTGATAGTAGATTTTTTTAGTTTTATAGATGCTAGTATATTTTTAATAAGTATGATCGAAGTTAGAGAACTTTGAGTTTGTAGAAAACCAAAACAACTACAATTTAGAACACAGGAAGTATTAGCTTAGTTAACGGATTGATAATTAAGTTTTTTTAATAATAATTAAATTATATCAAATTACCTTTTACAAAACAAGAATAGATCAAGTGAGAACTATTGACTTGGATATATAGAGCACTAGTCAGTGTATCTAGCTATTCTTGTGAGAATTTGTATGACATATCTTTTTTTCTGGCATGTCTTATAAGAATAAAAGTTAACTTCAAGGCTCCAAAATGAGTCTTTCTGATGAATAATAATAATAATAATAATAATAATAATAATAATAATAATAATAATAATAATAATAATAATAATAATAATAATAATAATAATAATAATAATAATAATAATAATAATAATAATAATAATAATAATAATAATAATAATAATAATAATAATAATAATAATAATAATAATAATAATAATAATAATAATTTCTTTTTTAGATTTAGCCAACTTCATGGTTCACATGATTATTTACATACTATTGATATATAGCATGCATGCATCTCCCTAAGTATAGTAAGTACACAGGTAGCTTGTTTTGTTCTCAGTATGAATACCCACGCATTTGGTTGTGGAGATCGGTTTCAGGAAAAGTTAGCTAGCAATCCATATCCATGTATCAATCAAAGGGCCTTGCTGCGAAGAAGCTGGTGGTAGTAAACAGTGCTGTTGACGTGTGATGGACGGATCATTATCAACGGTAGATGGATGGGCTAGCTACTAGTAGGGTGATGATTAATTTCGATATGGGCGAGATGAGGCCATTTTTCAATCGTTCTGATCTCTTGCTTATGCAACCTTATTAACGTGGGTCGTCGCAACACTGCTAGAAACGACACCCCTCCGTAGCTGGGTTTTAATAGTAATGCACACTAAAAACATCTCTACATAGTCATGTACAAATGTTTTTTAACATGATTTTATAGGCATCTCAACATAATACGATATTAGACACGTATTTAGTGTTAAAAAGGCATCTAAAGACATTTTTATAAGGTTTATAAAGATATTGTAAGCGTCTCAAAGTGACACGGTGCCAGACACGCTTTTTAATCGTCAATAGCTTCTAGACATGTTACAAAGCGTCTCGTAGAACGCTCCATAGACAATTAAAGACGTAACAAAAATGCTGCTATATAACGTAACTACACAAATAAACATGTTATATAAATATATCTATGAAAGTGTATCAATATATGTAGCCATGTGAGTAACGTCTCTATAAAACATCTCTTTATCATCTTGACACACTTATGGAACTCGTCTCTACAAGTCGTGACACGGTCCACTCGAAGACGCTTCTAACGTGCTTTATAAAAAACGAGTCTACAATCTTGTAGAGATGAAATAAAACGTGTCCAGCATATAAATAAAGGGTCACTGTAGGGGTACGTATTTCTAATAGTGCAAGTCTCGAAGAAATTTTTAGAGCTGCTACGACTACTTTGGCTGCCGATCACTCTCACATATATAAGCTACTCTTGCATTGGGAGCAGCGGCCGCGACTGTGAGGAAGCTGCAGCGAACGAACCCATTTTATATTATCTATTGTAACGGGAGATGCATGCTTGCAATGCATTGTAATTTCAGATGAAGAACGCGTACATGCATGTTGACATTGTGGCTTTGACTTAGCCGTTTTATGGGTCGCGCTGAACACGACTGAATTGAATAGTTGGTAGCTAGTAGCATGTGATGCAGGAGCGCAAGTCAGACATACATATCGGAGCAACTAGCTAGCTGCATGGTGTGAGAGAGAACAACTTAATTTGTTTGTACTTTCTATAGACGACGTATATGTATGCAGCTTGCAGCATGCATGCAGGGCGCATGTAATACAATATGGATACACACGACGCATGCGAGGAGTCCAAATTATTGTATCAGAGGAAGATGAACGCGTGAGTACATACATTACGCCATGCATTCATGGATCACCATTATTTACTTGACCATGAATGCTGAATTTGCCTGCTGCCTCTGCATCATCCCAGGTCGATCGTCGTCTCAACTCGATCGATCTGACGGTCTGACCATTGCTTGCATCCAACCTGTGAGTACATCCCAGTATGCTATTATTGTTGTCAGATAGAGACCTACTCCCTCCGTCCCTAAATAAGTGTCGTCGTGGGATACGTACCACAAGTTTGACTTGATTTATAAAAAATAAGTACAGTATTTATGTCCATAAATAATTTTGTTAAAAAACTAGATTCAAAGATCTTTCCAATGATACTAATTATGATACTAATCAATGATATTTATTATTTATTAAAATTGCCGACAGTTGTTTCTCAGGAAGTGAAGTGACACTTATTTAGGAACGGAGTGAGTACCTACTATCTGGGTTTTGCATTTGCTCGAGATCAACTGGTAAAACTAATTAAAGCATGCATGTGCTACTCCTGCAGGGCTGCATGCAATTAAAACTTTTGCCAGGCCAGCTAAGTTCAGAGATCGATCAATGAGCTACATCAGTTGGAACGGCCGGACCATAGGTCCTACTATACGTAGTTTGAATCAACCATACATACATACATACCGGCCAACTTTCTTTTAATTTGCTAGCTTGAATCACAATACAAACATAGACGTTTATATACACATACTCCCTCCATATAGGAAATAGAAGTCGTTTTAAAAAAGGTTTGGGTCAAACATTGAAAACATAAATTATGAATAACTTTCAAGTTGTTAAGTTTAGAAATATGAAAACCATATGAATAGATTTGTCTTAAAAACACTTTCGTAAAAGTATAAATATATCATTCTGTGATGAGTATTTTTTTAAAAATATGAAGTCAAAGTTAAACTTTGGAGACCATATCGTTGTTCTAAATGACTTCTATTTTCAACATGGAGGGAATACGCATACTCAATCATCCCTATAAACGAACAACAAATGCACGGCACAAAATTGAAAACCCTTTGCTTTCATGACAAATTAAAGAACCTAGCTAGCAAGCAGAGAGCCAAGGCTGCCTGATTCATCTGCTGGCCTCCTCTTCCTTCTTCTTCCCTATGTACGTCTCCATCTACCATCTGCAACAGCAAGTAGTTGAATCAGAAACCATGCAACAAATTAAGAGGGTGTTTGGATGCAGTGGCAAAAATTTTATTTGTGTCATATCGGATGTTCTATGGGATGTTGGAAGGAGTATTCGGATATTAATAAAAAATAAATTACAAAACTAATCAGTATACAACGAGATAAAATTTTTAAGTATATGTAATCTATTATTAGCATATATTTATTGTAGCACCATATTGTTAAATTATAGACTAATTATGTTTAAAAGATAAGCTTCACAAAAAGTTAAAATCCCTATAATTAGTTATTTTTTAGTATATATTTAATACTTTTTATGTATGTGTCTAAAGATTCAATAGAACAGAACAAAACTTTTGCCTTCTCTATCCAAACATGGCCTAAATCTGCGTCGATCGATCTCTTCTTTCGCGCGCGAGATAGGGGCCGGGCAGAATGAAGGCGACTGACTGGCTGACTCTGCCGAGTGCCGACTAGCTGACCCAGCAGATGGCGCAGAGCTTTTTAGACGTCCTATTCAAATTGAATGAATGAATGCGATAATTTGCATGCAGTGGAAATTAATTAAATTGCTACACACCAATTCAACTATGGAATTCAATAATCCCGTTGAAAAGCAAACTGCGCGCGTGACAGGTTTGGTTCAGTCATACTCATATCTGTATATTTATATACTCCTAGCTCAGATGCAAATCAAGAAACAAATATTTAGTGAACATAGCTAGCAATGTCATTCATACAAATAGCGTCGCTATACTAGAAACTGTGGTTTCTCGTCTCAGAAATATAATTAGCAAGCTCATTTAAACATTGCTAGTGCCATTACTGTATTAATATGCTTGGGTTAATTATAAAGAGCATAAACCATTCTGGCTTTTCTACTACATGACTTTTGTTATGTATCTATATATATACTATATATATGTCCAGATATATAGATTTTACTATGCCATAGAAAAGCTAGAACGCCTTATAATTTGAACTATTAATTGCCTTTTAATTGACTCTTCATATAGAATATATTTTTATTATTTTTACTCTAATTATAGTTATTATTCATCTCATTTTTATGGCATCTTTATTTAGTTATTTGCTTCCTAAGAGCAACTCCAAATGTTCCTATAATTATCTGCTAAACTAATAAATTTAGCAAGATAATAAAATAAGTAGCATCCTTAATTTATTTTTCTCTCTAACAATTTCCTATTCTAGCTTCCCAAACAATTTTGTATTGGGAAACCCAAATTATTTCTAACCAACCAAACCTTTTTTAATAGTTTATTTGTCTCTTACCCCTTTCTCACCTAGAACCCTTTATTTTCTCAATTTACTCATGTGCCCAATTTACTTTGATATCCCGAGACTTATGAGTTGGAGGGGGTGATTTACCAAGTTCTTACGTTTAAGGAGTAGTTTTACCAAACTATTAGAAGGATCTTTTTTCTCTTAATTTTGTCAAAAAATCTAAATAGATAACCCATTTAGGAAAAAAAAAAATTTCCAGGAGATTTGTAAAAAAAACTCCATATGAAAATCATAATGTTATAGTTTCCTTAGAGCATCTCCAGGAGATTTGTAAAAAAAAAAAACTCCATATTTTGATTTTTTTTAGCAAAAAGAAAAAAAAGAACCCCTCCAATAGCTTGGTAAAAATATCCTCTCCAATTGGTAAGTTTGCGTGTTCAAGAGGAACTCCATATCCGATCCTCGTCCCTGCCCTTTTCTCAAAAAATTAGAGTGAATTGGAACCGAGTAAATTAAGAAATAAAGGGTTCCAGAGGATTGGTGGGTTAAAAATAGTTTGGGGCTCCTAATACAAAATCGTTTAGGAAGCTAATATAGAAATCCAATGGAGAGAGAAATAAATAATTGAGGTTGCTACTTATTTTGGTAAATCGCTAAATTTATTAGTTTAACCAGTTAATATAATTATAGGAAATAACTGGAGTTGCTGTTACATTTCTCAAATTTAGCTATTAGTTAATTATATTGCATGGTCTCTGATATCTAAATACTTTGCTTACTCATTTGAACCTTTCATTCGGCTATTATACTTCTCAATTCATGTGGAAAACAAATTTCTATTTTTTTGGATTCTTTTCTTCTTCCAATTAACGTGGTTGTAACTTCTAGGCAACGTAGACTACCTAGTGGCTTCTTCTAATACTATATAGGAAAGTTATATGGTGCTACACATACTCAACTCTCAACAGGCTATGGCGTCTATTCTACGGTTTTATTTATTGTGATCTAATCTTGTTGCTCCTGCATGTCCCATGCATGCATGCTCATCTCATTGTTTGGGCTGGTTTGGTTAATATCATTCTCCTGCATATTCAAGGAAAAAGAAACTTTCATAACAATGCAACGCAACTTCGTTCCTTGTAGAAAACAACACGACTATGTTGCTTCAGATAATATTATGAAACGAGGTGACATAAAAATCTCTAGTTAGGTGGTTTCTGCACCCAGCACGCATGCAGCTTGTTATCTAAGCCTTGACAGCAGCAGTATAATGAATGATCAATAGCTGCACCTGTCCTGTCATCATATGAAAGAAAAGCAAAAATGGCTCCATCATCAAACTGAAACATAGCCACCAATCACCCCCCACATTTCCTCATCTTCAGAGTTATATTAGTTCATTCAATTCTGACCGTGAGCTCATGCAACAGTTAATGGCGACCGGTCACCCATCTGGTCGATGACAATTTTACGCACACCAAAGTAAGCTTTGTTAGGTAAATTCTTAAATAAAGGAAGTTAAAGCAGCTGAGCTCCTTTTAATTAGGCAGATCACGCCTTTTCTGTACAAAGTGAGATTATTACAGAGAGCTGTCTCTACATCATTTGCGTTTCTCATAAATTCACTTTCATTTTCACCTTTACCTGATCAATGGACGATGTCTCTCTTTTTTATGTGAATGAAGATCATGATGAGATTTGACAGGGATTGCAACCACATGACGGAAAGGCGAAAGGAACATATATATGCATTGTGTTCATCAAATTTTCTTATTCGTGTCAACTCTGCAAACACACACACTTTGTATATATCCATCCACCAAACCAGTAGCATGACAACCATGATTCAGAAGGCTCCCAAAATTCCAAAAGAGAGCACTTGAGACTTTGTTTGGCTTCTCATCCAAGGAAAAAGAGAATGGCAGCAGTACAAGATCTAGATGTAAGACAAGGTTTGCAGTGCAACAACACTGGAAGAGGAACAGATAGACAGAAACATTTTGCAGTCTGAATGAAATTCAACTGTTGCCACCAATCAAAACGAAAGCGAAAATTCAGTTACCTGCAAAAAGGGCCAATAATGGTGGCGTAAGATGATAGATGAGTTAATAAAGGGGAAGTTTTGACATGATTTTCCAGGTTATTAAGAGGGTCACATCTTAAGGGTAGGTAACAGCCTTGCTACATAAGAAAAAAGGCAAGGTTAGGTAGTAGCCGGCTTGTGGAAGTATCATGCTAATTCTAGATTTTTTGAAGCATTTGCATGCAGAGACAATCGCTAACTCTGATAACCAGTGGCTTCAAAATATAAGCAAAAGCAATGGAATGCTGACAATGCAATATCCTGGCTCACTGCATCTTGACCTCTTCAAGTTCCATCCCTTGTGCTGACAAGGAATTTCAAGTTTATTACTCTATATCAACCTACCGCTGTCTGATATCACGATTCACGGTAGTCAACCGGCATTTGATCTGAGAGGCAAGTCAGAGTGCTGTATAAAACAAAAAGTTTCTTTCAGGAACGTGTGTGTGAAGTTATCATGTGCAGGTCATGCTGGTGCAGATCTTTCCCCCCTTTTTCCTGCAACAAACACAAACTGATCCCCACGGCCTCTGGAATTGACCATCCATCCAACTCTCCAAGACCTTTCACGCAGATCATGTGACAAATTCAGAGGATGACAGCACGGTTTACTTTCGATTCGCAGCGTCATCGCATTTCGGTTTTCCCGGGTTTTGTGGAGGAGCTTCTGACTTAGCTTCTGGTATGTGTGAAATAATAGACTGATAGATGTTTCTGTTGACAGTGATCAAGTTCAGTAATATTCAAGGATGTGGCTACTACTACAACCTGCAAGTTGTTTGCTTGTTTGTCAAGGAGAAAGAAAGGAAAAAAAAACATGAGGAGGATGACCAACTGATCGGTTGCAAATTCCTGTCTTCTAGAAGTCAAGAAACGAAACACACTGGAGACTTGAGAGAGAAAGCTTGTCTGGCCAAATGTCAAGAATACAAAATGGATAGAGATGCAGCTCCCATTACAGAACAAAATAAAAAAGAAGGTTCTAATCATGCCAGGATAAGTAAGCAGGATGACAAGAGCGTGTGGAATAGTATAAGTTGTCAAGACAGAAATCTCCATTTTCAAAATTGTGGATGTGGAGTGCATAAACCGGCGACGTTGGCATCATTACCTGCTCGCTCAAGTCTCAGAAGCAATGCATGCATGCACACAGCACACGAATGCAGCAGTTTCAGAATTCAGACGCTGTTTTCATGTCGGTGATGGTCGCAACAAGCGCATCACCGTGTTGGCAGATCAGGCGCTTCTTCTTTTGGATGAGAAGTTTGATGCCTTCATGTAAAAGTCACCTCTCAGCACGACGAAGGTTCAGAGTTCAGACCCCAAGTTCCTCAATTTCAACTGGAAGCAGCGTCTAGTTGTATCATGCTTCTATATATGTACACACGGTGACGGCAGTCATGCAGAACACGCGTATCTTCATCCTTTCCTGCTTCATGCATGTGATGCTTTCAACAACAACTAAGCCAAAAATATTACATAGGACGGTTGACGTGTTATCCAAAACAGTTTTTAGAAATTGAAGAAGTTTAGAAGGAAACCAGTTTTCCAGTTGAGGTAGGTAAATGGAACTTACACAAAAGTTAAGGGAGGTTGGCAATGCCAAGGATACAAAATGCATGGAGACGAGAAGCTCCCACAGCAGAAGGAAACAAAATGCATGGAAGATGACAATCATATATACATACAATTAATCAAAATACCGGAGTACGTAAACAGGATGAAAAGCAAGCACGTGGACTGCAACGGTTGAAGTAGCATATAAATGTTGGCAGGCGGGTGCACATGTTTCTACCGTGTTGACAGCAGGAGTTTCCAAGTCTAACATGACGAATGTTCAGAGTCTAGGCCAAGCATATGTCAACTGCAACTGCAAGCAGCAGCGTCTAGTTCAAACATACACGGTCATGACAGTAAAATATGCAGAACGCTGTATCTGCCGTCCTTTTGATGCAACTAGCTGCTACTTCGTTAAGCAAAACTATTACTAGAGTCTCGCGTGTGAACATGCATGTATGTTATGCTGCTGCAAGCCTGCAAGTTGGCCTGCATGCAAATTGAAGCTTTGCCCTGCACCTGGAAACAGACCATCCAACTCCAGATTCACACATGAACAACCACAAGTCCTTTTCAATTCGCTGATTTCGTCGGGTTTGAATAGTAATAGAAAGGTTACAAATTACTGTCACTTGTAGCAGATCCTAGCTAGAATTCAGAGAAACACGCACTCACAATGAAGAAGGCTTGAGACGAGCTGCAACTGCAACTCTGCAAGTGGTGGGCAGGCAGGACATTGCCAAGACGAATGCGATGCAGCTCCTGCAGAGCACTAGCTACACACACACACTGGGGACAAAAAAAAAGAAAAAAAAAGAAGAAGAAAAGATTTGTGACACGCAGCTAGCTGAGCTCTCTTGCGTGTTCTTTTTTGGGAACGCAAAAACTCAAACCTAGCAACTGCCTCCGTTGGCCCAATTGTGTTTAGTGTGCCAAAACGCCATTTCAACAAGGATGTTCTCTTGTCCATGCTTTCATGAGCACAAAGGCCTTCAAGTGGACTGTGTGTATGGGTTTTTTTTTTTTCTTTTGAGGGAAAGACTGTGTATGGTTAGAAGGGCTGGAATGTATCCACGCTTGTGGGCCGTTCGGCCCATGAGACCGTATGGTTGGTAGTGGCAGTGCCTGAGTCTGTACTCTGTAGTGTTGCACTTGCACTATATTAAAAAAAAAAACGAACTCCCTGTGCACAGTGCCAAAATTTTCTTCTGGTATCTTTGATCGGAAGCAAATTTCTTGCGCATGTTTCTTCAAAAAAAATATTAAATATATATCTTGCGCATGCACTGCCATGGACAGTCGATCCAGAGCTCAGTCATGGACTCAGTGGATGTACATGTGTTTCAGAAGGGACATGCCCAAACGACAGCAGCTCATGTTGCACGGCGGCCGGGCAGCCGGCGAGGAGCGCCATGAACCGCCGGCGACCGTACCCAAGTCCACATGATTCATGCATTGCATATATTTTTTTTGGTCCAGCCCATTCATGTAGCCCAACAGCTGGCCCACTCCTTCGTTTCCAATCTTAGCCCAACAGGTCACTGTCGAGATAGACAAAATTCATTGCTACAACCACATGGGTCAACATCTCAAGTAACGGTTTGAGACATTGTCATACAGGAGGTACACCGTACAGTACACAAAAATTTTACTGGCATGGCATGCACGGCCAGGTGCTTTCATATCCTCCTCAGACACGCTTCAAAGCTGTGCTTGTGCGCTAGCAATGCTACCAGAAGGCAGCTTCAAAAGGACCGCGACGTTCAACAATGAGCACAGGGACGCCATAAGACAACAGCGTCACTATATATAGAAGAATGGCACAACATTGATATTTCTACTGGTTTCCACAAGTTAAAATAGTACATGCTCCCCTGGAGGCCAGGTCGGCACTAAACAGTGGACATGGAAATGTCTGTTTGGTGATACACTCACAAGCTAACAAAGTGACATGCCGGTTCGGTTTATTCCTCGTCATCCGCTGCATCCCCCGAGCCACCTTTAAGGTGCAGATGCTTCTCCCTCCTCTGGAAGTCAGTCAGGCCTTTGCCACTCCCAGTGACACCCACCTTACCTCTGTGGTCATCCGGTGACTTGAAGATGCTCTCCTTCTTGCGACCAGAGAAGAACCCCACCTGCAAACAAACCATCGAAATTCAGCCAATCTGTGTCTCGACAAAATGGGATGCAGATGCTCCATTTTGGTCATCTTCATAACATAAAAGCTGAGGAAGGCAGGTACCTTGAAATTCTCAGATTTCTAACTCATTGAAAAGAGCACCTAGCAATTTCATTTTAAAAAATATATATATGGGGTGGGGGCCAAGAAGCTACCTTTTTGGCTTTCCCTTTGGTTTGAAACTGCTGCCATGCATTCTGCCGCTTGTTTTGTGCAAATTCAAGTTGCTCAAAGCGGGCTTTTGATTTGAAAGCATGTATTTTCTTACGCTTTGCAGCTTTCTGCAAACATAAAAGGGTCAGTAAGAACACAAGATACCACAAGGTATAGGTCAGTTGCAGCTTGCGAGGTACATTATCGAAAACAAAAGGGCAAATTCACTTACAACATCCTCAGGATCATTTGGTTCGATACGAAGTTTGGCTGGCAAACTACGCGCCTGAAAATCAGATGTTGCAGCTTGTTCGATTTTCCTCTTTATTGCAATTTTTGTAGCTTCAGCTTCCTTTTCAGCTTGTCTCAAAGCATCAGCTGCTTCTTCCTCAAGCAGCCTCACATTATCTGGGTCCACCTATAGAAGGTAGTGAAGTTAATAGCTTAGAATAACATATTATTACTAATTACTATATGTAGCAAATCTTACGAGACAAACTTAAACAGGATAAATTTAGCTAGGATGACAAATGTTCATGAGAACTCAACCCATTAGCAATAAGTTTTGATGAATAAAAACATTTGAATTTGCAGGTTCATCACATAAGTAATATGAGAAACAATTCTGTATTGTGCAACTGAAGTAGCTATCTGTTCCATACTCATATATATATGAATTTACTTTTAAAAGAAAAAGATATATTACTTTCAAAAAAAAAAAAAAAGGAGCATACCTCTTCCCTGTTTCCCCAGCCATCGTAGGCTACAAAATATCCATTTGGTGTCAAAGCTTCAACTGTTGCATTATACCTGGCAATTCAGCTAATCAAACATGTTGTAATGGAATGATATGAAAAATATTGAAGATAAGATCATCTAGGCACAAACAATGCTATATATCAAAGAGAAGCTCACCATTCCCCATCTTCACTCCACACAGCTTGAACTCTAGTACCAACTGCAAACTTATGGGAATGTGAAAGGTCATCCAGTCCCTGCCACAAGACTGTCAGAGTAGTGTAGGAAAACAAGCCATTATATTTCAATATAAGCAAAACAAATTGTAATTCATCAGGACAATCCCTATATCTATGTAACAATTGGCATGTATTTCATTCTTATTCAGAACTTCAGCTAAAGAAAGGAAGACATCTAACGAGTAATGAAGAATAAAGCTACCTCTGACTGCATTCCAGCTGGATAATTTGGTGCTGATAAACCTGCAACATTCTGGGCACTCTCAGTTTGCTTTGCAGTTGACAAAATCTCTTCGGTTAATGTTATGACCTGCAGCGGTCACAAAAAATAATATTAAGCATCATAAACACAAGCAACCTCCCAGTATTGTTAAATATGTGCCCTTATTTAGAGATCCAACTTAGAACAGCAGCAGCGACACCCAAATCAGGAGTAGTACAAACCTGCAATCAATCAAGATAAAGGGTAATGGACAACTTGGAAGCCACTGAATTTTTACATATTGTTCATTACTATTAATATGGTTGCTCAGGCAGTTCCTACCATTGTCATAATCAACCTTCTCACCTTTCAAGGTTACAAAAAATCTAAATTCCCCAAAAACAAATCTTCTGTTGCAAGCGGCCTTTGCATGCTACCTTGCTGGGCATAGCTCCTTGTAACAAAGAAGAGAGAGGAATCGATAGCAACAGGCCCCAAAAATCAGAGAATAAATCAAGCATCCATTTGTGAAAATCATTAATTCGATGTATCTGATGTGTAGCTAACACGAGCATGAGGGCATCACATTACAGGATAAAATAAGAAACGAACTCACCTCTTGAAGCTCTTTCTCCATATCAATATATTCAGAAATTCCAGGGTCATCCTTTTTCTCCTTGATAAGCTTCTTAACCTGAAACACATGGACACAAGAGACATCTGTAAGTACATGAATTGGATTTACTATCTCAAACACATGGACATAACAAGAAATGTTTCACAGTAAAATACATTTGGTAGGAAAAATAAAAGCAAGAAATTAGCATGAATTTTCATTGCAAAATGGGGATATTAAGGATCTTGACTAATGCAAACTTCATTATTAATCAATGTAACCAACAATTTCATTCTCAAGTCTGACAGAAAATAGTGCAACAAGTCTTATTGAAGAATATCATTCCTCGAAATGAACAAGGATGGAGGTTCCATGTTCTAAACATTGACAGCAACAACAAAGGCTCATGTCTAAAATGCATAATATGAAGTCTGGTGGTTTCCATCAAACAAATAACCTAGCAATTAACATATAATAAATGAATGTGAATAAATAAGTATAAACATGGTGCCAGCTTTTTGCTAATTGTTATTAGGAGCCAGAAGTAAAGTCAGTAACCTCCAAAGGCATGGATATGACTGGATCACTACCTAAATGGTTACATCCTATATATATAGGTAAATAATTGTGTTGCTAATTAAAAAGGTAAGGCTAAGCTCGATCCTATTCCTATGAATCCAATCCAATGCTGCGAAATACAAATAGCCAAGCAAACCTGCCAAGCATATAATCTTGTTATAATTACGCATATAAACGAATTCGACAAGGAATGAAACTTAAATTAATCAAATAATTAAAACCCTAGACTCGCTAGAACATCCATCCATAGTCCAGGAACCCGGTTACAGGTTACAACCGCGCGCGATTCCTGGGCCGCAAACGACGACACTCGCTAGAACGGACCGAACTAGAAGAATCGCAGCCAGAACAGAAAGGGGGCGCGGGTCAGATCGAGGAGAGCGGGGGAGAAGAGACCTCGCGGAGCTGCTCCTTGTAGGTGGAGAGGTTGAGGCGAGCTCCTCCACGCTCAGGTCCTCCATGCCTGCCGCCGGCGCCGATTCCGCCGCCCTCCTCCCTGTCCCTGACGCTTCTCCCCGGCTCGATTCGATTTGATTCGATTCGATTCTCTCTCTCTCTCTCTTCCCCCAATTCGAGTTGCCTTTTTTGCCCTCCCCTGTTTTCCGATGGTACGGGATTTTATGAGCGGAGAAGAAAAGACAAAAAAAGGCCGAGTCGTGCTCGTGCCCCAATCTTCCACATGGGCCAGGCCCTCATCCTGGTGCTTTCGAGCCCATCCGAGTTGACACCACATGGGCCCGGCCTCATCCAGGTACTTTTTCCAGCCCATTGAATTGGCACCACATGGGCCTTAAAAGAGGTGCTCGGCTTGGTTTGGGAATATAGGGTTTTTTTTTTTTAAAAAAACACAAATTTTCGCTTGGTCCTTCTTCGATGGACTACCATGTTCATCCCATGGAGCAGGATCTAAAAAAGTTGGACGCCGTTGCGCTATAAATTCTTCTTGTGTTTTCTCTTGATAGGTTTGGTTTTTAATTTTATAGCATGTGAATGTGGATGCAGTAGAATGAACCTGTAATTGAAACAAGAAGTTTTCTCTTGTTGTTCGAGAAAAAAAATAGCACAATAACTTAGTGTATGATGAGTATTATATCTTCACATCTCATAGACTCTGATTGACTCTGTGTTGCACATATCATATTTATTGTAATTTCACACCCTAGGTTGTCTACTATTCTTGGGATTTGCTTTTATCGTTTTGATTGTGCCTTGATCCCAATTTGTTGATTTCATGATTTGGGTATGTTATATGCTTTTTCGATGGGTTACTAGTTGCTTTTTGTGAGCACTCCATCCGTCTAAATTATAGTCATTTCAACTTTTCTAAAGAGTCAAAACATCTCAAGTTTGACCAAATTTATATTAATAATAAAACAATAAAATTTATAATACCAAATTATTATCATTAGATTTTTCATTAATTAATTATATTTTTATAGTATACCTACCTAATGTCATAAATCTTTGTAATTATCTCTATAATTTTAGTCAAACTTAAAGTACTTTGACTCTTTAAGAAAATTAGAATGGCTTATAATTTGGAATGGAAGGAGTAGTTGCCAAATATTGTATTAATAGGCAGAGGAGCCATATCATTGGTTCATAATTTGATATACGATGTGCCAAAATACTAGTAAACAAATAGCTAGAGGTATCCCTTATTTATTCTCTTGCATCCAAGAATTGTGTGAAACTAAAATGGATGTCTTCAATATTAATTTTTTTTTTTGAAGGAAGTCTTCAATATTAAATTAATAGGCATTAAATACTTCTAGGGATCTCTATTCATAATTAATATGTACAGCATCTTCGTTGCACCATAGGATCGTGAATCCCTTGTAGACTAGACTATCATCACTTGCCTTATGGCTATATATTGGAGCTTGTGGCAAGGCCAATGTTCTATACAGAGCATCAGGCTTAGGGGGCTTTGTTCGTTCACCGTACCCATTTGGTCAGCACCTGCCAAATTGCACTGAGATGTTACCTAAAGTAGCTATTCTCTTTCTAGTAGTGTTCACATCAATTTCTTCTCTTGACACTGTGACCAGTGGATGTTGCAGTAAGACATGTACAGATGAACAAAAGAACTACATCTTGAAAGTATGTGGGCCCTACATCATGGCATCAAACACCCGTAGGCTGCCACCTAAAACTGATCTATGTTGTGAGGCCGTGATAGCATTGCAGAGCCAGGGTGAGGGGATGATGCAGTGTGTCATCGATCGACTTACTAACACAGAGAGCGGGCAATACAATGCAACAATGATGATATATTTGAACGGATATTGCGCACAGAGTTTATCCTTTGCTCCATCTGCTGAGGTAAAAATCATGTTGTTCATGATTCTTTGCATACTAGTCCCATGCACACAGCATGCAAGTGCAGCAGAAGCTAAGAAATTGATCGTTGACTAAATCATGTTTCCTTATTACCAGGTCATGGTGTAACGATGTTGATGAAGTGCATGGTCATCACTATACTACAGAAATGTTTCTCAAGAGGCGGTTGTCTTAGAATAACTGAAGGATGATACATCCGCAAATTGATTAATAAAATCGATCAAAGCATTTGACCATTGTAACTTGTATCTTGCATTGAATTGTTCCTACCATGGTATATGTTACACCCCAAAATTTCTGATTTTGCATGGGGTTGTGCGTAGAAAACTCAAAATAAAATGATTGATTTTAATATTTGGCTAAAATTTTCCCAAGTTGAGTTTAAGTTAGTGGAAATCTTGTTGTAGGAAAATATGAATTTTAATCTTTTCTAAATTAATTTGATGGGAGTTGGCATGATATAATATTTGTTTGCTACTTGACTTTATGTGTTATGAGTAAAGTTTTCAAAATGCGTTTAGTAAGTCGTTTATCTTTCTCCATCATGTCTATTTTATCTTAAACTCTAATCAAACTCCTTGTTTTCCGACTTAATCTTTTCCTTTGGAACTTCTTAGAAACTTTTTCTTCGCTCGAGTGGTGCGTCTTCCGGTTGTGGAAGCCACTGGTCTGCGTTCGAGCGTCGCTCGGCGCGGATTTCCCACCGAGAACAGTAGTTCCCTAAAAATAAATATATGCAGCCTCTCTCGCGTGGAACTACAATGGAGTGTGACGTGCCCGTCGCCTATGGAGCCAGATGGTTTCGGTGATCTTTGGAAGGACACGACTTCTATCTGTGTGTAGTTGTAGGTCTCGTAGTGCACGAGTGGAGTGTGTGCGGTGTGCATGCGTAGAGTGAGGTGTGTGTACGTGCATGAACTGATACTACAACTGTACTCAGATGAGAGGCTTTCAAAAAAAAAAGATAAATCACTCATTTGAGTTCCTCGTCCACTTCTTAGGAATTATTCTAGCTTTTTCTAGAACTTATTTCCACTTTTCAGCGAGCATAATCTAATTTCTAGATGCTCTAAAATATTTTATCATGAGCTCCAAATATTTTACTTGGGTTCATCATGTTCCAAGACATCTCTGAGAATTTTTTCTAAATTTTCTGAGCTATCATAGTATTTTTCATGGCTAAAATACTAAATCTAGACTTTAATTTCTAGAACTACTTTTATGCCTGAAATTAAGTATTTGAAAATTATTAATCCTAAGCCTAATCCATCTCACATGGAGGTGCGCACGCCCAAGTCCAGCACGTCAGGTGCACCTAGGGGCTCTTCATCGGCGTATCTAAAGGGCATCAAATCTCCTGGCCAGTTGCCATATTGCCTTTCTTTTTGCATCATCAAGAGTCTTACGCTCGTGCCCTAGGTCTTTTTGTGAGCCGCCGCCAAAATACATCCCTATGGGTGCTTCATTTGAAAGGCATAATGTCATTGTAGCTTTCGTACTTTAGTTAAAGTGCATTAGGAAAATGGACTTCTAGAGTAACAACTGCATCCGGATTGAGTTTCTAGCTAACCCCCGCAGATAAAACTGAGAATGGGAAGCTGTACATTTTATATATAAACGGGGATGCAATTACAAGATAACTTGTCCAAAAACCAAAGAAGCCACAAAAACAGTTCACTGGATAAAATTAAAATTATTATACACGGCAACACAATTGCAAGATAACTTATGACAACTTCCAGTTCCACCTTATATCTTAGCACCAGCTACAACTTGCAAGGTCTGCCTAGGCTAAACCGTCATTGGCAATACAGCCCATACCATCATCCCTTGCAGCTGCAATGCACTGTGGGCAATGCTCATAAGGTCAGCTTGGTCGTAGGCGCTACTTTGTCCTTGATGTACCTTCTTATAGCCACCACTGCTCTAGACGTTTGCTCGACCTCAAACTTGCTATAGGGCAAGCCCAAACCATCAAAGCAACATGGAGCACCAAGAGCACGAATGGTATCCAATGTAAGGCTCTCAAGTGAGACTGCTCTCTTGACAATGCAACACGTTAGCTCAACCAAGCTCTTTGTGGAGTGGAATCCTTTGATCTCCATAATCTTTAGGTGGTCATGGTGCCGTTCAGGCAACTGCCTCAAATGTGAAGAAGAACTTACCAATTCATGGCCCATATCTGCCAGAGGCACCTAAAGACAATGTAAAATAAGGAAATTGAATCAGTGAATGCACCCAAATTACTGAGTCACCACATATATCAATTTGCTATATAGGATGGAGAATGAGAACGCCTTACCTCCAGCCACCAAGTCTCCAAGAAAGGAGATGCATCCAAGAAAGAAATCAGAGAAGAATAATCGTAGGATGGGGGCAAGGTCGATGAAGTAATCTGAATGCCTAGGTGCTTGAGGTTGATGAATTTGGAGGGCAGCATTGGCGTATTCTCCTGCAAAACAGATATATGTCATGTTTAGATTAACTATGCACCTGCACATATAATGACTGTATATATGACTATTGTCGATCGTATGGATTCTGTAGATTATCTGCAAAAAAAAAAGTATACCTCATGGCTTGAGCTTAAAGTAAGAGTCTCAAGGTTTGGCATAATGGACGGAATCTGAGCACGAGCATAACCGGCAGCAGTAGGAACAAACAAGTTGAAGAACTTGATCGTTTGCGATGCTTCTCCAAGCAAGAGTTTTATTAGTCTTCTTTTAAGGGTGAAACAAGAGATACTTGGAGCTTCGTTCTCTATAATCTGCAGAGCATAACATCCATCAACCAATAAGTAGCTGAGCTGCTGCAACACCGAAGGTATCTTCAGTGAAATTATGTCTTCGCAATCCTTGATGTCTAAGCGCTCCAAAGCAAGGGAGTTGGAAAGAATGCACTGTAATTCATCCCCCGTGATGCACACAGAACGCAGATGCAAACTTGTTAAGCTTCTCAAGGATCCAAGTTCAGCCGTAGGACGGAAGACACAAGAGTTAAGGTGAAGAGACCGAATTGAGTTCCTAACCCCAGCATCAGATAAAACTGAGCATGGGAAGCTGTACTTTTTATATATGAATGGAGTCACAAGGGTCAGCTCTTCAATTCCTGGTGTAACAGCAAACTTGAGCCACCTGTCGAGATGAGGAAAGCAGGTGTACTCCTCAAGTAGATGAAGCCTCAATATCTTCACGCCAATTCCCGAGTGATTTTTCAGGATGTTCTCTATTCTGCGCCTTAAACTTCTGTTATCTTTCTTAACCGTTTGTGAACTCAAGATTAGTTTGGGATAACATCTCCAGGAACTTAGAAAGGTCTGAGAAAGGGAAGCAGCACGAGCAGCAGCATCCATTGGCATTAAAGAATGTATATGACGCCAGACATCCTGCATGTGTTGCACAATAATAATGGATAAAATTTCAAGTTTAAAGTCAAGTGGAATTTCAATCAGATAAGGCAACAGAACAGATAGCTCTACGCATGCTCTTGCAAAAGGGGCAGTGTATTATTAGATACATGTAGATTGCCAACTGAATGTAACGGTGGCAGGTAAACCTATCAGTTCACAGAGAAATTTCTCTCTAACAGTATTACTAAAGGCTTTCTGACAGAAAACAAATACACATGCTGATAGACAGCACCGATTAACCACTATGATATATCCAATTATCTGTTCTTATTACTTACCTGCATATATATGACCACACAAACAATGTTCCTATCAAAAATTCATAACGCAAGAGATGTATTTTGTTGTGGAAGCAATATCAGGTCACAATCGCACAGGTGAGATATTCTAGGCTATTATATGATTGTTTGCATATATAGTTCATCGAGACAACCAGCACCAACAGGCTTATGTTTGAGCGTACTCAAACAGGTTCTGCATGTTTAGATCGATCTTGAGCTCGAAATTAATTTTATGCTACCATATATACCTCAGGAAGCCATGGGATTGAATGCCCTGATGATGTTTGTCCATCTTGAGAATCGCCATCATCACCAAGTCGCTGACAAGGTGAGTCCTTAATTTCGTCCGCTTGGCTAGAATCGGGATCGATCCATCTGCAAGCCAACGAGAACGGTTATGAAAGTAGCCTGCTACGAGTACAGATCAGGGAGATCAAGCTGCTGAAAACTCCTCATAACGTCCAGAGAGAGAGAGAGAGAGAGAGAGAGAGAGAGAGAGAGAGAGGACCGGGAGCCGACAAACGAGCGAGCACCCCTGTCGTTGTTGGCCTCGCTCAATGCAACGCGCGGCAACGCCATGACGGCGACGATGTGGTCTGATGATATGTACGGTCGTTTTTCTCTTTTTTCTTTTGAGTGACTTGGGCTTTATTAGGTCACAATCAGGGCTGGACAAGGACAAGGGGCTAGCGAGGCTACGCTTCGACCGCAGGAGGAGTAAATTTATTTGTTTTCAGACAGAAAGAATAAGAGGAGTTTTTTTTTGGAAAGAGCGAGGAAGATGACCAAATTTTTTTCTAAAAAAAGTTATGGTACAACTTGTGCCCCGTTAGCCCCTTGTTACAAAACTTAGGGCAGCAAGTTGGACCACGGTGATGAGATAGATGTGATGAGATGACCTGCATAGGAGAGCATGGAGGGTATAACCAAGATTAAGATGACGCCGTCAAATGCTGGGTTGGTTCGGTGGCGACATAGATTAGTTTTCGTGCTGGCAATGATAGTGGATGGGGTGCAGTCGCTGTTGATGATAAATGAACACGGCGTTGTGAATATCTGCCTCTCAACAGCGCAGTTGTTCTACAGGTTAATCGGGGGGTTGCAGAGTCATCATTAATTTAAACATTGAGCCCTTGCTACCAGAAAATTAAATGATAATGTTATGGTAAAAAAGTAGCCAATGTATCACTCTAAGATATGCTTAATTTTCATCTAGATATTGTCTATGTGTGCCTTGAATTACTTTCATATCCTTCCTTGAAACTGAAAATGGATGGCATTGATTACATCTAGACAGATTCATAAATGATACAATATCTAGCTAGGTTGCACAAGAGGGTATCTATCTTTCACAAGGTTCAGTCGAAAGATTCAAGCATTAAACCTTGTATACTAAGGCATTAATTAAACCTTGTATAGTACTAAGATTGTGTGCTTTGGCTCCTATATATATGTAGAGCAGGTAGGCCAGAGCTCTAAACATTGCATCGGGCTTAGTGTTTTCTTCATTCACCTATTTGGCCAGTCAGCACTTGCTAAATCATATTAACACTGAATGATATGTTGCTTAATTAACAAAGTAGCTTTTTCTCCTACTATTAATGTTCGTAGTAATTTCTCTTGACTATGTGAGTGGTGGATGGGAATGTACAAAGCAACAAAAGAAGGGCATTTTGGAAGCATGTGGGCCCTACATTGTGAAATCAAACATCCCTTTGCGTCCACCCAACATAAATAATCCCTGTTGTAACGCTGTGAGAACACTGCAGAGCCATGGCGAGGGAATGATGCAGTGCGTCATCGATAGACTTGACAATACGGAGAAGCGGCAATATGATGCATCAAAGATGCTATATATAAAAAGATTTTGCACACAACATTCATCTAATGCGTCAACTGCTATTTAAGGTAAAAATCACGTGTTTGGTGGTTCGTTTCATACTTCTCCTCTACAAAATGAAAGCATGGGGATGAGCTAAGAAATTGATCAATGATTTACTCATGATTCCCTGGCAGGTCATGGTGTAAAGATCCTGACAAAGTGCATGGTCATATTGAGGACTCTGATGGAAGATACATCCGCTATCTAGTTAAGAAATATAAAATAAGGGATTAAACTAATTTGAGTCAAAAAAATTGAATCAAATAAAACTACTGTATGGTGTATGGTAATTTAATATAACTAATCATGGACTATCTATTTTGTTATATATATGGTAAAAATATGGTCTATTTATCTCCAATGAGTTAATAGCTCATTACATTTTATTAAATGGTGGAATGGGGAGATAATAACGGGGAACAAACATGTGGCCAAATCAGTGGCGGACCCAGAAACGCGACAAGAGGGGGGCTAAACAGTAAACACAGTCGCCTCGATCATCACTCGACTCTCGTGACTCCACGGGAAGTGCGAGCGTCGTAGCCTTTGGGGCTGGCAAGGCTGTTTAGCATTTACTAATAGTCAGGGCTGGCCTTCTAAAGCTCCAATTTTCATATATTAATGGGCCAAAATTATATAGATGTACTAGTTGCTACATGGGCTGGACCCGGGCTACAGCCAAGACAGCCCGGGCCCTGAGTCCGCCCCTGGGCCAAATTGTGGCATAGGCCTAATAAGGATGTTTTCAATAGTATGAGCTATCTATAAATATGGTGACAACATGTTATGAAAGAGGAATGCTTCATGAGGTGTGCGAGACTATCTTTTGAGTCCACAGTTGTCTCTAATCTTTTTTGCATTATTATTTCATAATTAAAAAAATTCATGAGCTAGCTCTAAGCTAGAACATTGGAGAACCCTAAGACATGCCCAATGATTCTTAAGAAACAAAACACGATTATTTACAATAACACTACTAAAGCAACCGCAAATGGGCCTGTGGTCCAATGGTAAAACTGTCCAGTGGGACGCTACCCACCAGAGATCAAATTCTGGTGCTCGCACCTTTCCTGGGATTTTCCAGGATTTATCGGTGTTATGCTTTAAGTGGTAGCGGACGTTCCCGTCGG
Source organism: Chrysopogon serrulatus (assembly GCA_015844335.1). Lineage (NCBI taxonomy): Eukaryota > Viridiplantae > Streptophyta > Magnoliopsida > Poales > Poaceae > Chrysopogon > Chrysopogon serrulatus. Next base: position 257,938 of record JADLZL010002191.1, read on the forward strand.
ACGCAGGCGCCAGTGGTGACTTCGAGAATCTCCAGATCTGCCGGTTCAGTCATTCGGAGGTGCTCATAGGGATAGGGTTTGCGTTTGTGTGTTCATAGGGATGAGTGTGCGTGCGTGTTGTGAGCGTCTGTGTTGTACTGTGTAATTGTCAAAAAAAAAACACTACTAAAGCAACCATGCATCGCATGTTTAAGATAACTTGTCCAACAACCAAAGAAAAAAAACAGTATTTTTTATCAAAAGAAACAAGTTCACTAAGATAAAATCAAAATTATTACACATGGCAAAATAATTGCAAAATAACTTATGACAACTTCCACCCTTCGCCTTAGCATCGGCTGCTTCAACTTGCAAGGTCTACGGTCTACCTAGACCAAAGGCCCCAAACCATCGTCCACTGCGGCGGCAGTGCACTGTGGGCAATACTCCCGAACGGTCAGCTTAGTTGTAGGCGCAACTTTATCCTCGATGTACATTCTAATATCCACCACTGCTCTAGATGCTTGCTCGACCATAAACTTGCTATAGGACAAGCCAAAACCATCAAAGCAACATGAAGACCTACCATTACCGCGAAAAGGATCCAATGTAAGACTCTTGAGTGAGACTGCGCTCTTCACAATGCAACATGTTAGCTCAACCAAGCTTTTTGTGGACTGGAATCCTATAATCTCCACAATCTTGAGGTGGTCATGGTGCTGTTCTGGCAGCTGCCTCAAATCTGAAGAACCCACCTGACAACAATGTAAAACCAGGAAATTGGATCAATGAATGCACCCAAATTATCGAGTCGCCACATATATTAATTTATTATATACAGGATATATAGCTAGGATGGACAACGCCTTTACCTCCAGCCGCCAAGTCTCCAAGGAAGGAGACGCATTCAAGAAAGAAACCAGAGAAGAATAATCGTAGGATGGGGTCAAGGTCGATGAACTAATCTGAATGCTCAGGTGCTTGAGGTAGACGAATTTGCATTGGTGGGCAGCATTGGCGTATTCTCCTGCAAAACAGATATTTAATTGTCATGTTCAGATTAACTATGCACGGTATATACGACTACTGTCGATCGTATTAATTCTGTGGATAATTTGCAAAAGAATTATACCTCATGGCTTGAACTTAAAGTAAGGGTCTCAAGATTTGGCATAATGGATGGAAGCTCAGCACGAGCATAACCGGCAGCATTAGCACATAACAAGTCCAAGAACTTGATCTTTTGCGATGCTTCTCCAAGAGAGAGTTTTATAGGTTTTCCAAAAAGGGTAAAATTAGATATGCTCGGAGCTCTGTTCTTTATAATTTGTAGATGACGACATCTATCAACCAACAGGTAGCTGAGATTTTGCAGCATGGAAGGTATCTTCAGGGAAATTATCTCTATGCATTCCTTGATGTCCAAGCGCTCCAAAACAAGGGAGTAGGAAAGAAGGCACTCTAATTCATCCCCCGTGGTATTCACAGAATGCAGACGCAAATTTGTTAGGTTTCTAAAGGGGCCAAGTTCAGCCGTGACACCGAAAACACAAGAGACAAGTTGAAGAGACCGGATTGAGTTTCTAACCCCCGTAGATAAAACTGAGCACGGGAAGCTGTACTTTTTATTTATAAATGGAGGCACAAGAGTCAGCTCTTCAATCCCTGGTGCAACAGCATCCTTCAGCCACCTGTCGATATGAGGAAAGCAAGTGTATTCATTACGTAAATGAAGCCTCAATATCTTCAAGCCAATTCCTGAGTGATTTTTTAGGATGTTCTCTATTCGGGGTCTTAAACTTCCGTTATTTGTCTTAACCGTTTCCCAACTCAAAATTAGCTTGGAATAACATCTCCAGGAACTTAGAAAGGCAAGAGAGATGCAAGCAGCACGGGCAGCAGCATCCATTGGCATTAAAGAATGTATATGACGCCAGACATCCTGCATGCATACACAATATATGATGGGATAAAATGTCAAGCCAAGTTGGAATTTCAGTCGGATAATTAAAGGCAACAGATAGCTCTCTGCATTCTCTTGCAAAAGCGGCAGTGTATTATATGTAAATTTGCAACTGAATGAAACAGTGGCCAGGCAAACATAGCAATTGGCAGAAAACTTTTTCCCTAACAGTATTACTAGAGGCTTTCTGACAAGAAAAAAAAATATATACATGCTGATAGCCAGCACTGATTAACCACTATGATATATCTAATTATCTATTCTTACCTGCATATATATGACCACAAAGAGTAAACAATGTATCAAAAGTTCAAAAAGCAAGAGATTATGTTTTATTGTGCAAGCTATATCAGGTCCGTTTCTTTCCATTATCTGAACAAAACAATATCAGGTCCATCAAAATCGGACAGGTGAGAGATCCTAGGCAAATATATGATTGTTTGCATAGTTCATGAAGAGACAACGATACACAGCATCAACAGGGCACATGCTTGATCGAGTTGAGTATACTCAAGCAGGTTCTGCATGTTTAGATCGATCGATGTTGAGATAAGAAACAAACAGAATATATAATATACCTCAGGAAGACATGGGATTGAATGTCCTGATGTTTGTCCATCTTGAGAATCGCCATCACCAAGTCGTTGAGAGGAGGGTGAATCGTCCATAATTTCGTCCGCTTGACTAGCATCGGAGCCATCTGCAAGCCAACGAGCACGGTTATGACAGTAGCCCTGCTACAAGTAGAGATCAGAGAGACATAGACCTGAGAATTCAAGCTGCTGAAAACGCCTCGAAACGTCATCGCAAAACCGATTTCATCATCAAGTGGGAGAGGAAACAACAAACGAATCACAGAGAGAGAGAGAGAGAGAGAGAGAGAGAGAGAGAGAGGCCCTGAAGCCGACGAACGAGCACCCCTGTCGTCGTTGGCCTCGCTCAATGCAACGCGCGGCAACGCCATGACGGCGATGACGACGTGATCTGATATGTACGGGTATTTTTTTTTTCTTTTGTGAGCGCAGGGCTAGTCGGGCTGGACAAGGACAGGGGGGACTAGGCTTCGACCGCAGTAAATTTATTTATTTGCAGACAGAAAGAAGAAAGAGGAGTTTTCTTTTGGAAGGGAGATGACCAGTTTTCCCCCTAAATATGGTCCAACTTCTGCCTCCTGGGCTCAAAGGCTTTTGTGTGTGCTCGTGCCATGTAGGCCCGTTTACGCAAACTACTTGTAGATCTCATCAGATTATGGCCCATGCCCTTTTCTTTAACCATTTCACTTACTAAAGATTTTTGTTTTCTAAAAAGTTATTTTTTTTGCCTCCCTAAACCATCATCGTAGTGGCAGTCTAGCTTTTCTCATCAAAGTCTACATCTTTGTGCTCTCTCTCTCTCTCTCTCTCTCTCTCTCTCTCTCTCAACTCTCGAAACCATTTAAGTTACCTCTATGCTCTTTTTCAAAGTTGTTTTCAAGGTAGTTTCTTCAATATTCTTTAGTTAAAAAAAAATCGATAACCACATCATAAGGTTTTCGGAGGAAAAAGGTGTCTCTAAAATTTTAAACATAATTAAGATTATAGAGATATATTGGACCATGAGAAAACTAAATAAAATATTTAGAGCACGTGAAAATCTTTAGTAGCTTGCAGAAAAAATAGCTCGTCAGGATAATGTTCATGACAAGCATTATCGACGAGAGGACTGGGCATTCATTTGTAACACATATTAATACAATTGTTGCTAACCATATGCCGCATCAGCACAGATTACATTATTATATATATGTTGCTATTTATAAATTGTCATCAACGAATGAAGCAATTGCCAAGCAGTGTCATACAAGGAATGTAATAGTTACGGACGGCTCTAGAATCCATGCATGACACAAACCAAACGAATCAGCTTTGGGTCTATTGTATTTAGCAGTAATAAAAAGTCATAAACATAACCATGTCCATGCCTCGCGTGCACATCCACTAGTTTGACAACTTCCAAACCTCAACATTCAAAGAAACTAAGCACAGTTCACTACGGTAAAACTAAAAATTATTATAAATGACAACACACTTAAGATGATAACTTTCTCTGCCTTTCACCCTCCATTTTAACTTCTCTGCATTTCATCTTCCATCTTAACTTCTCTACCGAGGCCAAACCATCATCCACTGCGGTGGCAATACACCGTGGGCAAGGCTCCATAATGGTCAGCTTAGTTGTAGGTGTAACTTCATCCTTGATGTACCTTCTTATAGCTGCCGCTGCTCTAGACGCTTCCTCAACCTCAGACCTGCGATAAGGCATGCAAAATCCATCCCAGCAACATCGATCTTTAGCATAGCCAAGGGTGTCTAATGTAAGGCTCTCGAGTGAGACTGCGCTCTGGACAATGCAGCACGTTAGCTCAACCAAGCTCTTTGTAGAGTTGAATCCTTCGATCTCCATAGTCTTGAGGCGGTCGTGGTGCCGTTTAGGCAGCTGCCTCAAATGTGAAGAAGGACCTACCAATTCATGCCTCATATTTGCCTGAGGTACCTGAAGACAACCACATGAAACTGAATCAGCGGATGCACACCCAAATGAGCGTCCATTAGTTTGCTGGATAGATAGTGCCTTACCTGCAGCCACCAAGTCTCCAAGGAAGGAGACGCATCCAAGAAAGAAACCAGAGAAGAATAAGTGTAGGATGGGGATAAGGTCGATGAAGCAATCTGAATGTTCAGGTGCTTGAGATTGATGAATTTGGAGCGTAGCATCGGTGTATTCCCCACCTGCACACAAGATATAAGCATGTTCAGATTAATATATATGCCTGCACATAACGGTAAGTCTACTGTTGTACAGATGTATCGTCGCTTTAATTTGCAGTATACCTCACGGGTCGAACGTAAATAAATTGTCTCAAGATTTGGCATCATGGACGGAAGCACAGCACGAGCATATCGGACGGAATTCCCAAAATTCAACTCCAAGACCTTCATCGTTTGCGTCACTTCTCCAAGCTCGAGTTCTGGAAGAACCCGGGAAAGGGTAAAACTAGAGATACGTGGAGCTTTGGTCTCTATAATTTGCATACCATAACATCCGTCAACCAACAGGTAGCTGAGCTGCTGCAGCACGGAAGGTATCTTCAGGGAAATTATCTCTTTGCACTCAATGAGGTCCAAGCGCTCCAAAGCAAGGGAGTTGAAGAGAAGGCACTCTAATTTATTCCCCGTGATGCACACAGAACGCAGATGCAAACTTGTTAAGCTTCTCAAGGGTCCAAGTTCAGCCGTTGGACGGAAGACACAAGAGTTGAGCTGAAGAGACCGAATTAAGTTTCTAACCCCAGCAGACAAAACTGAGCATGGGAAGTTGTGCTTTTTCGGCAGCCTAAGGTTGAGCTCTTCAATCCCTGGTGTAACAGCAACCTTGAGCCATCCATTGATATAAGGAAAGCAACTATATTCACGAAGTAAATCAAGCCATAATATCTTCAAGCCAATTCCTGAGTGATTTTTCAGGGTGCTGTCGATTCTGTATCTTAAACTTCCTCTACCCGCCATAAACTTTGCCGAGCACAGAATTAGTTTGGGATAACGTCTCCATGAACTTAGAAAGGCACGAGAGATGCAAGCAGCACGAGCAGCAGCATCCATTGGCATTAAAAAATGTATATGACGCCAGATATCCTTCATGCACAATATGTGATAAAATTTCACAAGTTAATTCGACTGAAATTTTAATCAGATAAAGAAAACCGTAGAACCAGATAGCTCTTTTGCATGCTTGCAAAAGGGGCAGTGTATTATACATATGTAAATTGGCAGCTGAATGTAATGGTGGCAAGTAACCTTAGCAATTCACAAAGAAGTTTGTCCCTAACACTTACTAAAGGTTTTCTGAGAAGGAAAAAGAAAATACACATACTGATGGCCAGCACTGATTAATAGCTACTATGAGAGATCTCCTACTATGATATCTAATTATCCATTCTTGCCTGCATATGAGCACAGAGAGCAAATACTGTGTCTATCAAACACACAAGATGATGTCTTATTGTGCACTATCAGGTGAAAATCGCACAGGTGAGAGATCCTAAGATGATTATTTGCATATTTCATCAAGAAACAATGATACAGCATCAACAGGCACATGCCTCATTATGCAGATAACTCAGGCTCAGCATGTTCAGATCTTAAGCTCAAAAAACAACAGAATAGCTGCCTTCAGAATTTTATGTTGTCATACCTCAGGAAGGCATGGGATTGCATATGTTTGCCCATCTTGAGAATCGCCATCACCTCCGTCACCAAGTCGTTGACAGAGTGAGCCTGAGTGCTTAATTTCGTCATCTGTAGCAATGGATCAATTTCCTTTTATGAAGTGACAGAAGAAAATAGCAAACGAACCAGAGAGAGGCCGAAGGGCAAGATAGTTAAAGCTTACTCGGGGCTTGCTGCCCGCTCTGAATCCCCATGGCACGAATAAAATAAGACGACACACCCTCCTCGAGATATCACGCTATCTCAGATCTCCGCTCCAGCGCTATGTTTTTGGTCTGTTTTTTTTTTATGAGAGTTTTTGGTCTGGTTTCAAACTCGGTTGGGTTTGGAGGATGATTGGATCGGAATTCGATTAGGCACCAGGAAAAGGAAATTGAGGGACCCTTCTGTCCCGGTTGGATACGTATGACGGAATCCGATTGGACACCGGCTGCTCCTGATCTGCGCTGCCGTGGGCTCCTGCTGCCGCTAGGCGCCGCAGCCGTCGGCCTCCTCCTCTGCGGCGGCAAGAAAGTGGCGGCACGGGATGGCGCTCGCCCTCGCTCTGCTCCACGGCGGCGACTCTATGCGGCTCTGCGCGGAGGAAAATGCCGCACTCTTACGCAGGCGATGGGCCGACAGCAGCGTTTGCTTCAGACACGACGGGATGCTATAATGATAACTATAAATATACTATAGGATGATCTTGTAATAACTTGTCATCCCACTCACTATTGAAGGCTAAATTCATTACCTGCATCTCCTCTACTCACATCTTGAAATAAAGGAACAAGGGTGGCGTCAGTGGGGAAGCGGCAGAGAGAAGGGAAGGGGGTTTTATCTGTAGAGATGATAAACAAAAGTTTCCATTTTCCCACAATTTATCGTCCTTATTAAAGTAGCTACAGTAAACAATGTTTGTGCAGTCAAGGAACTGCAACGTTTAGTACATTGCAAAAAGTTCCACAAATTATTTTGAAAGAAAAATCCAATGCTGTTATTTGATGATATTATAATTTGTCATCCCAGTCACTAGTGAAGGGTCACCTGAATCAGCGCTCATTGAAAGAAACAAAATCACCTTCACCTGAATCAGCACTCACTGAAAGAAACACAATCACCTTGAAAAGAGCAAAATCAAGCACAGACAAAAAATCAAGCAGGACGAGAACAGAGACCAGGGATTCCAAGCAACAAAATCAAGCACAGACAAATGAAATCAATCAGGTAAAGAACAGAGATTCCAACTATCGATTCTGATTCTGATTCCATTTCACTGAGCGAAACACTCCACCAGTTCTCCAGTTTGGTTTTCCATTTCCATAGACTAGCAAGATTGGCCAACCAATTCGACATCTCTACCACACTACTACTGAAGATTAGACTACTACCACACATAGCTCTGAAGATTTTAAGTAGCAACTACCATCTACGCATTACGACGAAGATTTTGAACCATCAAGCACGCAAAGATCGGAGCTTCTTCAGTCACTCGTCGCCGCCTGCCTCGGCCTCAGGCCTCCGCCTCCGCCTCCGCCTTCGCCGCGCCGGGGGTACAGGTCGTGTCGAGGAAGCGAGTGGCCAGGCTCAGGAGATCCTCGATCGAGTCGCGCAGAGACGAGACGTCGGTGCTGCGCCCCAGGCGGCCGCGGGCGTCGGCGGTGTAGGAGCTGACGCGCCCGGCGAACTCCGTGCAGGCGACGCCGAAGGACCCGCCGCCAGCCGCGCGGGCGTACTCCCCTGAGCTTGAGGGCGCAGGAGTCCATCATGAGGAGGTGGGCGGCGTCGGTGGGGAGGCGGCGGAGCGAAGGGAGGAGCGGGTCCTGGAGCAGGAGGACGAGGTTGCACGCGTCCGCCATGGGTTTGAGGACCTCGCGGCTGGGGAGGAGGCGGCGGACGCTGTTGCTGTCTTCCTCGTCGAGCGGGAGGTTCATCAGCTGCAGGAAGGGCCCCGCCTCGCGAACCCTGATCTCCAGACGCTGCTGGGGCAGCCCGTCCACCCGCGGCTCGATGCCGAGCACGAGCGCCGCCATACCCCCTGGCCGACTTCGCCTTTCTTTCGCTCGCCGAGGTTGGAGGTGGAGATGGATGGGGAGGATTTGGGTTGTGGATGGCGACGGACGGCCGACGGCCGCCTCCGCCTTGCGAGGCCCGATTTATACAGCCGGATAGGTCAAAATCAGTTTTTTTTTTTTCCTTTTTTGGTTTTGGTTTTTCATTTGGGCCTGTATGGTTTTGGGTTAGAAATGGGCTGGACAGTCAAATAAACCGGTTCCTGGTTTTTCATTTGAGCCTCGATTCTATAATAGGTTGCTTAGGTTTTTCAAATCGGTTTTCTATTTTTGGACCACCTCGTATGTTTCTTATTTATATGTTTTAGACTTTTCTCTCATAACTTTTATAAGTCTACTTTGCTCTCTGAACTTTAAAACTAGATACATCACCTTCTTTAATTTTTTAAATAGTGTGTTTTACCTCTCTAGAGCGGTTTTGAAGACGGTTTTATATTTTATATTTTTATTTTATTTTGAAGACGGTTTTGAAGCTACATTTATGAATTATTTTAATTAATTACAGAAAAGCATAGATCAAAAGCTACGACAAGATCTTTGTACTAAAATATACCATATTATATGTTCATTTGTAGATCTATTCATGTAGAGTCTAAAAAAATATATTTTCTATTTTATGATTTTTACGTGATTTACTATGATTTTTTAAAAAAAAATTTAACCAAAATAAATAAAAAAGAAAAAGACTAGCAAAAGCTTTGTACTAAAGCATACCATATTATATATTCATCGAGCAAATGTACTCATAGAGTCCAACAAAATTAGATTTTCTATTTTATGTTTTTTTATTTACTATGATTTTTTCAAAAATTCAGTCAAAATAAATAAAAAAAAAAAGACAAAGCCACCGTCATTGTAGCAAAACCACCATCAAAACCACTCCGGGGAGGAAAAGTGTATGGTTTGAAAAGTAGAGGGAGTTTGTTTGTGCGGTTTTAGAGTTCAAGGAGAGAAAAAACAATTTTTCAATTTAAAATTGAGGGAGTAAAAGTAGACTTTTTTTCTTTTTCGAATGGTTTATGTTTTTTGGACCACCTCGTATGTTTCCTGTTCTATATTACTATACTATGTACATGGGCCCAAAATTCACCCAGCATAAGTGAAAATATATAAAAAAACAAAATGAGAAAATTTCTAAAACTTTATAATTTATTATGTCTAAATGCATTTCAAAACCTTTCCACAAGAAAAACATGACTTCTACTCCCTCCGTCCACAAATAAATGCACCTCGGCTTATCGAGAAGTTAAATTTTTTTAAGTTTGGCTAGAAATATATCAAATAATATCAATATTTATATCTAGAAATAAGTATATTATGAAAATATATTTCATGCTCAATCTAAGGATATATATTATATTTGATAAATATTAATATAATTTTGCTTATGTTTGGTCAAATTTTAAAAGGTTTGACTTCTTGCGAAACGAAAATGTGCAATTATTTGTGGACGGAGGGAGTAACCAAAGATGAATGCATTCAATAGTAATGCATTGTCCATTTCATGCTCCGTGTATCTTATTATTTTTATTTAACAAAAAAGACCCCGAGCATATTTCCTAGTGAACGCTTTGATCAACTCGTCAGGATAAGCAATTCGTCAAAATAATCTTCATGACAAGCATTATCAAGGAGAACACTAGGAACTGTAATACATATTAATGCAATTGTTGCTAATCATATGTATCAGCACACATTTACATTATTTTTATTAAATAATTATCAGCTAAAAGTGAAGCAATTGCAAGCGACGTCATACAACACCGCATGCTAAGATTGGTATAATAATAAAAAGACATAAACATAACCACGTCCGTGCCTCGCGTGCACATCCACTAGTTTGACAACTTCCAAGCCACAATACTGAAAGAAACTAAGCACAGCACACTCAGATAAAATTAAAAAATATTATAAATGACAACACACTTGAGATAACCAATGACAACTTTCACCCTCCTACGCCAAAAGCATCATCCACTGCGGTGGCAATACACAATGGGCAAGGCTCCACAACGGTTTAGCTGTAGACGCAACTTTATCCTTAATGTACCTTCTTATAGCTTCCTTTCCTCTAGACGCTTCTTCGACATCAGATTTGAAATAAGGTATGCAAAACCATCCCAGCAACATGGAGATTTACCATAGCGAAGGGTGTACAATGTAAGGCCCACGAGTGAGACTGCGCTCTCAACAATGCAACATGTTAGCTCAACCAATCTCTTTGTAGAGTTGAACCCTTCGATCTCCATTATCTTGAAGCAGTCGTGGTGCCATTTAGGCAGCTGCCTCAAATGAGAAGAAGAACCTACCAACTCATGCCCCATATCTGCCCGAGGTACCTGAAGACAAAACCACATGAAACTGAATCAATAGATGCACACCCAAATGAGCATCCATTAATTTGCTGGATATATAGGATGGACAGCACATCCAAGAAAGAAAGCCTATAAGCGTAGGATGGGGACAGGGTCGATGAAGCAATCTGAATGCTCAGGTGATTGAGATTGACGAATTCAGAGGGCAGCATTGGTGTATTCACATGCAAAAAAGATATATGCCATGTTCATATTAATATACGCCTGCACATAACAGCACGACTACTGTTATGCAAATGTATTGCCACTTTAATTTGCAGTATACCTCATAGGTCGAACCTAAATAAATTGTCTCAAGATTTGGCATCATGTACTGAAGCACAGCACGAGGAGAGAATAACCGAGGGAATTCCCAAAATTCGACTCCAAGACCTTCATCATTTGCAATGCTTCTCCAAGCTCGAGCTTTGGAAGAACTCTGGAAAGGGTCAACCTGGAGATACTTGGAGCTTTGTTCTCTATAATTTTCATAGAACGACATCCATCAACAAACAGGAAGCTAAGCTGCTGCAGTACAGAAGGTATCTTCAGGGAAATTATCTCATTGCACTCAATGAGGTCCAAGCGCTCCAAAGCAAGGGAGTTGAAAAGAAGGCACTCTAATTCATTCCCCGTGATGCACACAGAACGCAGATGCAAACTTGTTAAGCTTCTCAAGGGTCCAAGTTCAGCTGTAGGACGGAAGACACAAGAGTTAAGGTGAAGAGACTGTATTGAGTTTCCAACCCCAGCAGATAAAACTGAGCATGGGAAGTTGTGCTTTTTAGGCAGCCTAAGGTTGAGCTCTTCAATCCCTGGTGTAATAGCAACCTTGAGCCATCCGTCGATATAAGGAAGGCAACTAGATTCATTAAGTAAATTAAGCCTTAATATCTTCAAGCCAGTTCCTGAATGTTTTTTTAGGATGTTGTCGATTCTGTGTCTTAAACTTCCACTACCCGCCATAAACTTTACCGAGCACAGCATTAGTTTGGGATAACATCTCCAGGAATGTAGAAAGGCACGAGAGAGGCAAGCAGCACGAGCAGCAGCATCAATTGGCATTAAAGAATGTATATGACACCAGATATCCTGCATGCACAATATGGGATAAAAATTCAACTTTAAAGTTGGAATTTCGATCAGATAATAAAGAAAACAGTAGAATTTTTTTCGAACCTGGGGAGATTCCCCATGTCCATTATATTCATAACGGAAATACTGTAGCATTTGGGATCATTACAGAAAGCATAGAAGATAACAGAGTGCAGATAAGAGAATAGGCATTAAAGAAGTTCAGAAAGAAACACTAGACATAGCGCAACAAATGATGACACTCCACTGCATTACGATCTGACAAAAGTACTAAAGCTAGATCTAACAATTTCCCAGAACTTCCTTCACAGTTCAGCCTGGATCTTAAGAAAACAGTAGAATCAGATAGTTCTTTGCATGCTTGCAAAAGGGGCAGTGTAGTACATATGTAAACTGCCAACTGAATATAACAGTGGCAAGTAAACTTAGCAATTCATAAAGAAGTTTTTCTCTAACAGTATTACTAAAGGTTGTCTGACAAGGAAAAAAAAATGCACAAGACTGATGGCCAGCACTGATTAACTACTATGATATCCAACTATCCATTCTTGCCTGCAAATGACCACAAATCAAACAATGTGTCCATCAAACACAAGACATGATGTCTTATTGTGCAATATCAGGTCAAAATCGCACAGGTGAGAGATCCTACTATGCTAATATGATTATTTGCGAATTTCATCAAGAAACAGCCATACAGCATCAACAGGCACATGCCTGATTACGCAGATATACTCAGGTTCTGCGTGTTCATAGAATAGCCCCTTTCAGAATTTTATGCTACCATACCTCAGGGAGCAATGGGATTGAACTTCCCGATGTTTGTCCACCTTGATAATCTCCATCACCAAGTCGTTGACAGGGTGAGGCATTAACCTCGTCCGCTGTAGGGCAGTGCAGGGCAAACACATAAAAATTTCTTTCAGGTAGGGCAGTATAAATTTTGAAAATAGTAGCTGAACAAAGAACCCGTGTACCATTGATGGTACGGGCAGCATGCAGGGCAAACACATAAAAAAAAAACTTTCAGGTACGGCAGTATAAATTTTGAAAATAGTAGCTGAACAAAGAACCCATACCATTGATGGTATGGGCAGCATGCAGGGCAAACACATAAAAAAACTTTCAGGTAGGGCAGTATTGTAGATTTACGATTTGGTTGATAAACAAAGTCCGAACAATCTGTGAAACCCAGCGCTAATTATTAGTCTATAAACAACAATGTTTTGTGCAGCCTGAAATAAGCCATCAGCTAAGCATTCTTGGCTAATCATGATTTCGGAAGCTCATCTACTTGTTGAGTATACACTGGATGTTCAGTTAACTGATGCTGATGTTCCGTGTTACCTGAATGACATTTATTAGAAACAAGCAACCACCTATCTAGATACTCCTAGCACCCTGTTGTTTGATCAAAACTACGAAAGAAAAAGAGGCAGGAATAATTCAGGTGTAGCAACAGAACAAAGAATTCAGGTTCAAATTAATTTGTTCAGCTTCCCCCACCGCAAAACCGCCGTGATCTGAATAGCATACAAACAAGCGACGTACATGTTACAGACAGCTTCAGGTAGCTACAAACATCGCATGCCCTAGATTACTTTCATTGCAAAACAAGTCATGAGGCAGCCAAACAATAGTGACCTTGCGTACATGAATGAAAGAAGAACGGTTGAGCATCTAGGGTTACTTTCAACTCACCTGCGGGCTCGGTTGGGGTGGAGATGGCCATTGGGGCGGCGGCTCGCGGCAGGGCTGCGGCGGCGCGACAGCACCGGGCGGTGGCGGCGGCGGCCACGTGGTTCGGCGGCGCGGGGCCTGCGGCAGCTGCAGTGCGGGACGGAGCTGGCTGTTCTGTTCTAGTGCCAGTCACGGGCTTCAATCTAAAGCACGCCTGGTGCTACTTGTGGCCCATGGGCTGAAAGCCTGAAAGCCTTCGATCAGCCTTATGGGCCCATTTATGCAAGCATGGCCCATGCCCTTGTCTTTGACCGTTTCGCTTTCTAAATACTTTTCTTTTGTTTCTCAAAAAAAAATACTTTTCTTTTTCGAAAGGGGAGGGGGAAAAGGTGTCATTTCTTATGTACACTACACTACACACATGCAGGTATGGTTTAGCTTTGCCCAAAAGGGCCTGCTGCAGTGGGTTGGCCCTCCGACGATGCATAGCTATTTGTGTGCAGGGCAGACTCTTCGGACTGTTATTATAATTGTCCAAGTCGATTTCCTTTGCACAATAGAGAACCTGTGTGGATTCTGTAAAAAAAAAAAAAAAAAAAAAAACCCTTTTGTGGATCTAGTGATAACCTCATGGGAAATTGGATTTCACATTTTCCCTATCTGTATTTCTTGTTGTACTGTCAATTTCGCATCAATTTTAGTTTCCACTAGTAGGAGCCACTGTGTGGGAGGGGAAACGGCCGAACAAAAATTTAGGTGCCTATTTACTGGGCCAACAGTAGTGGCCTAGTGGGTAGTGAGAGGGAATTTGGATGGCTTAGTAGATAATCTGTTGGAGCTTGTTTTTTTTACTCCACTACTATTTTGAAAAATAAAGTAGGCTTGTTTAGGTGCTGGATATGTTAACTCTTTCGACGTATAAGTTGCCACGGCCACTCAAGTACCCTCACATTACCACTACATCCGCTCCTGCTCACCCATGGCCTAATGGCCAAGCCAAATACGGGCACATGCATGCTTTAGTTGAGTAAAAAAAGTCTACTCAACTGGAATTTATTGGGGCGTAGCAAAATTTTACAGGACGTACCTAAGTTTTTAGTACTGAGTGAAGTACTAAATGGGCAATGGTAGCCAATCTTTAAGGGCGTGAACAAATTTTAGATTTGGGTGGTCAGAGTCGCTAACTAAACAAACATATCCACAAAAAATTTGTAGGCAATTTTTCATAAGATATTTCATAGTTTTGTTTTCAAGAAAGTGATTTGGTAAAAAAAAAAGACTTATGGTTCTAAAAATTTTTAAAAACTCAAGGTGCTGTTTCGTTTTTCATTTTAATGGAAAAAATATTTTTTGAACAATTTTTAGAAATAAAAACACTGATGACGTCTCCAAATCTTGATGATATTGATTATTGAACATTCCAAACAATTTGCTTCTGGCAAATTTACAGCCAATGGTACCTAACGATCGAAATGCATGTCAAGTAAGAAATCAAGAAGACAATAATTTGGTATGCACTTGTTGCTGCCTATTTTTGAAGAGACTCAGCACCGGCTCCGTGGTCTCGGCGTAGTCGAAGGTCCGTAGGTAGTAGCCATCCTTGCAGTAGGCCACCACCGTCCCCGCAAGGACCTCCCCTCGCCGCCGCCGCTACATACAGGTGCTTCCGTCTGTCGCCCTCGTCCCCCATCGCGGTGAGCATGTACTCGCCGTGCGTGACGAGCGGGCCGGCCGGCGAGCTGCTGCCACACCCCCACCTGCACCTGCATCTGCATGCTATACCGCCGGCTCCACCCACGCCGGCCTACTACAAAAATGATTTGTAGGGGCGGCTCCCCGGACCACTTGTAGGGGCGGCTGGCCTAGCCGCCCCTCCCAGGGTGCTCTTACAAATCACGCTACTATAGGGGCGGCTAGCCAAACCGCCCTTACAAATACCATTTGTAAGGGCGGCTGGTGTTTTCAGCCGCCTCTACAAATGGCATTTGTAGGGGCGGCTGGATCTCTACCGCCCCTACAAATACCATTTGTAGGGGCTATAGCACCAGCCGCCCCTATCGTCTGTATCTGTAGAGGCGGTTCAAAATAGAACCGCCCCTATAGTTCAATTTCCAAGCAAAAAAAATTCAAATCCAAATTTGACGAGAGCAAGTAATATATAATTCAAATTCAAATCTGACCACCATATGATTAGTCACAAATTCTCAGGCCAACCAAATCCAAATTGCACTTCTCATTACAAATTCATAATTCACCACAAGGAACATGCAAATTCATTGTTTACCACACAAGGAACATGACAACTTCTATACTAAGATTACAAGCTCAGTACACTGTACAGTGCTGGTCCAACTCCAAGCTATTTTTACTCCACATATTTAACTACACAAAAGCAGTGCTTTCATTCCCTATGTTTGTCTGGTACAAGCTCAGTACACTGTACAGTGCTGGTTCAACTCCAAGCTATTTTTACTCCACATATTTAACTACACAAAAGCAGTGCTTTCATTCCCTATGTTTGTCTGGAAGACTAGAAAACAATCCACCGCTCACCTGTGCATGTGTCGGGCCATTCAGCAATACGTGGGTGTGAGGAAACCGAAGCGCATCTGCTGCCTTTATCAACTAGAATGAACTGTATATTCATCAGCTATGTCCTTTGATGGCAATGCGGTAGCTACTGCATACTATTCGTCTCCAGTACCTATCTACATTCAAGACAAGACAAAAGGAACCATTCATGAGATCATTATATGACATCTACTAAGAACATCTGGATACACATCTGGATAACTGATTTATACTAAGAACATCTAGACACACATCTACTAAAACATGGCTTTACATCGAGGTAACTGATTTATACTAAGAACATGACTTCTACATCAAGATAACTGATTTATACTACGAACATGCCTTTACTAAACACACTGCATCCTAATCGTATCATCACTTATTAGCATTAAACATACTGATACAGTAAGAAATGAGAGATAGCAACTATATTAATACACGGCTGGTAGCAATGACAACTATATCAAGTGAAACAAAAAGATACAGACTGTAGTAAAATTTTCTTTACTGCTAGTGTCAATCAGGAAGCATGTAGTTGTAACAGAGCTTTGAGTGTACAGATTTCTAACAAATGCTAAAATGAACAAGAAAAATATGACAAACTCATTTTTAAGACAAGCATGGAGTATAGATATAAGATGTTTATACATATAAGATGTTTATACAGGACTACAATTGATTGATGAAAGAAATGCAATGGTAGAACTTAATACTCACCAAAAACTTGCTTTAAAATGCAGTGTGCTTTAAAACACCTAAAAGATGGACTTCTCTTCATTTTATGGTCAATTGGAAAGTACCCTGAAGTAGGAAAAAAACAGTTAAAAAGGATAAGCAAGTAAAAAGGATTTGCAGTAACACTCTATGCCTTTCAAACTGCTGCTAATTCATGTAGTAACACTCTAGAACTCAATACTTGACTTAGCAGTAACATTTCAAGCTGCTAATTCATGCAGCTAATATAGTGGTAGCAGTTCAGTAATTACAGCTTCCTAATCGGCCATGTTTCAGTGTTCCCATGTCAAGTCCATTCATTGAAACAAAACTAACAAAACTAACAGTAGGATAGCACTAAACACATGACAGGGTGCAATTTGAAACTTCAATTTGTAATAGACATTTGCAGGTACCAGTTATGAGCTCTCGGATGAGAATGCTCCCGCGTCCGAGCACCTCCGAGATGGCCGAATGCCAAAACCACCTAACAGGCTGCTTGTTTTCCTTCCCCATGCCATTCAGACGCAAATAACACAACCAAGTAAAGCAGATGAACAAATACGTATATGGAAGAGGGAGAATAGCAAGAAGTACATCTGTTCCCTCGCAGCTTTTGCACGCCGCTCACACAGCCCTTAGAACAGCAGCCTAATCAACTGCCCAAACACATAGGGACTCACCTTAGGCCGGATCACGGTGGATGCATGGAATCCAGGGATGGGGCTCGCAGCCGCCGGAGCTCCCCTGGCCGCTGAGGTTGGCGACGCCGGATCCGGCGTCGCCACCGCCGGAGAGGCCGTGCCCCGCGTCGATCTGCACTACAGGCCCAGCAATGACGGCGGAGAGAGCCTGCGCCGCCCGCCGCCAGAGGGACCGTGCGCTGCGTCCATCCGGGCTATACCGCCGTCTTTGCCCGCCGTCGAGAGGGGGCCACGGGCTATGCGCCGCCGCTGGCTGGGGGCGCTCCCGCTGCCGGAATGGCTGCGCCCATGCGTGCCGTTGAAGGGGCGCAACCCTTGCTTTCGACTTCGTGCGCACGAGAGAGAGAGAGAGCGACGCGTGTCGGCTGAGGGAGGGAGGAGCAAACGAGGAAGAAGGATGAAGGGGTCAGTTATATAGTCTAGGGTTTTAATTGGGCTGATTTGGGCCGAAGAAGCAGGGAGGGAAGGGATGTGTGGCCTAGGCCCAGACACTGGGCCTTAAACATTTAACAAGTTTAATTTTCATTTATCTAAGTTTAATTTGTACACCATTTGATTAAAAGCTCTTTTGACATAAACATTCTAATACAGTTATACCCATGTACCTAGAATACTTTTTAAATAAATTAGATTACATATAAGTCCCTTTGTAGAAGTTTCAATTTTTTGAAACTGATTTACTATTTTCTATAGTTTAAATGAATTTCTATGCGCTTTTGAAAAATAACTACAAATTGAACTGCACGTCCTATCTAACAATGTCCAAAAGCCAGGGAAAATATTTGTAACAGGGACCAGAGTGAAACATGTGAGCATCAATATAAATTTTATAATATTTTTGGAATCTTATTGTAGGTACAAATTGTTCAATTTGGAAATACTACTGATAAACACATAGAAATTCATTTAAACTACAAAAAAATAGAAAATCGGTTCTAAAAGTTATGAAACTTCTACACCACAACAGCATGTATGTAGCCTATTTTATGTAAAAAAAAGTTGGAGTTACTTTCGTAACCATACAGAAATTCATTTAAACGGAAGAAAATATCAAATAAGTTCTAAAATTTCTAAAACCACACATGTAGGTTATTGCTTTTAGAAAGTTTCAAAGTATGAAAGACATTTTTCTTAAGTTGGCTTCACCATCATTTTACATTAGTTTGAGAATAAAATGATCAATAAAAGTCAATAAAAAATTAGTAAGAACGCCATGAATTGATAGAGCATGTTTTTAGAAATATTTAGCAAAGAGAATCACCACATTTGGAGTTAGAATGAGTGATAAAGACTAGTTACAAAATTTCACTAAAGATTAAAAAGAGAAAAGCTTGTGTTTATGTTCTTGAATTTCTAATATTTAAGCAATTATTTTTCTACTAAAAACCAGTGACCCAAGAGGCAAGGCCTAACCCATCTCCCACTCAACCCTATCCATCCATCCCACTCGGGCATGGACTCATCCATCTCCCACCCACACTCGCGTGACCGCCGCTGTCCACGCACGCCCGCATTCACGCCAAAGCGTGCGCGCGCGACCCCCCTCTCCGCCCCCAAGCCACGGGCTGGTTCCTCTCCTTCTTCGGCTCCTACACGCCCCCCTCTCGCCGTCGCCCGAAGCTCCTCCACCACCGCAACCTCCGCCGGACGCTCCTCCACCCCCATCGGCGCCGCCGTCGAGCCGCCGCCGCCTAGGGGTCCGCTGTTGACACTTCTTAAGTCACGATGTAAAACACCGGGTTGTCATCCCCAACAGTGACATAAGAGGTGTGGTATTAAATCATGCAACTATCTTAAATATAAATGAGTATCCGCAAGCGCACAGATGAAATACCATTGTAGCATTTTATTGGGAGTTAACCCAATTCTCGTATTTATTTAATCCCATGGGAAAAGACAGTTAGAGAATATTGATGTGTATACATACTTAGATAGAATCCTCATGACAATGACATACTTATGCAGGGGTAAACCAAATCGATATATATATATATATGATAAGTGTAGGGCAATGATAAATCACTCAGAGATAGAATTAGAAACTCTCTAATGTAGCAAGGCAAAAACAGGAGATTAGTTAAGAGATTGAATTCCTATATAGTGTCAGATTTACTAAGTCTTTACATCTACTCTAGTACGTTACTTTCATCTATAGCATTGATAACTTTAAAGTACCCACAATGAACATCACTAGGGAGGTTTGTGCACATAGCACGCTCCTCCTTCGCAACCACGTTCTGCTAGTCTTATAAACGGGGGGCGGAATATATAGGACTCAACATGAATGTCACACCCGCGATCTACCACCAAACCCGGCCTACAAGGTGCATTCATAGGTAGAGCATATCTAAGCACCATGCTTACATAATTTCTACCACTTAACCCACTCAAGTAATGAGCTAAACGCTTTACGATCATATGAGATATTTCATCATCAATCAATACTATATCAAGCAAAACACTAGAATAAACTAGCTTAATAAACTGAAACATAATAATTAAGAACAAAGTCATAATAAAGAGAGGGATACAAAGCTATACCAGCCTCCTGGATGACGACTCCAGAATCCTGAACGTAGCTCAACTCTACTGAAACCTTGCTAGCTAATGCCTAACTAGAACTTGAAGTATTGGAGTTCTAATCTAATTCTCTGAGTATGGAACCCTTCGCTCTCTCTGAGAGAGGAATTAATGAATTAGGGTTTCTGGGCTCCCCCCCAGGGGGATCCTGCCCTCCTTTTATAGCCCTGGGCGATGATCGTGAACCATCGGATCAAACCGACATTGGCGGACGGCTGAGATCTCTCCTCAAAGGCGGTGGAGCAACCTGGGGCGAAGCGGGCCGGAGATGGGCCCCAGGGCAGACCGACCGGCCTGGGGTGGGACTGGCCGGTCCCATCCTGGGCCCTCTCGGCCTCCCCTTCGATGTGGTGCCTTCTAGTGTCTTCTAGAGTGTTCCTGAGTTACCGTGCCATCCGTTTGTGCATTCCTTGCTCCGATATGCTTCTGGGTTTGCGTCTTTTCCGATATTCTCCTGCAGAAATGATGAAACACCAAAATTCGTGGAATTTGATTAGTGTAACCCCTATTCCTACGATGGTAATCTCAAATGTACCCTCTCTGGTGTTTGGTTGACCTATAGATTTGGTAATTAACAGCCGTCAACATCCGCCTACCCCATAGGCGAGGCGGGCACCCTCCGATTCACGATTAGTCGCGCCTAGGCGAGCGCCTAGCGGAATTATGTATGCGGTAATGCGTGACAAAATGTGCGAAATGTTCTCAAATTTTTTCCACAATCTCCACGTATGATATCATGACACTTTAACAAATCTCATGATTTTCAGACTTTGGTTGCTTTTTAGAATTTTTGAGTTTTCAACATCACGTTTGTGATCATGTTTCGTGAACAATATGTTTGAAATTTCTAGTCGGTACCTAGAATGTTCTGAGTTTTCAACATCACCTATTTTTTCAATGTGGCACCTATTATTTCTGAGCAATGTGGTACCTATTTTTCAAAACACCTTTGAAATTTTTATTGGAACATTATAGTCATGAATAACAAGTTTGTTTAACTCATCAAAATCTACATTTGTTATTTTGGTCTTCAAATCATATGACACAGTTTAAATGATTCAAACTTTGAATTTTTTAAAAAATGGCACCTTCAAACTAGTATTTGAAACTCCAAATGGTTTCAAATACAAACTTCATATGGGGCTGATAATTTCAAAAATGACACCTATATAACAAATGTACGTCCTAATGAGTTCTAACACTTTTGTATTCAATAGTTTTTTTTATTTGAGGTCATTTAGTGTTTCAAAATTATGTTCGAAGTTGTAGTTTATTTAAATTCAAAATTTAAATTGACCATTATTTCTAGGAGCGGATGGTGATTGAGCCACCCCTACAAATGGAACAGTAAGGGCGGCTGATGATCCAGCCGCCCCTACAAATCGGTCTATTTATAAGGGCGGCTGGTAGCACTAGCCGCCCTTACTGAGGCATTTGTAGGGGCGGCTAGATTGCTAAGCCCAGCCAGCCCCCCTTTGTAGGGGCGGCTGGTGATTGAGCCCCCCCTGGTAAAATGGGGCTAGCCCCTACAAATCATTTTTCACGTAGTGCGAGAACCCACACCTCGGTCTCCCGTCTGTCGGCGCGGACGGTGAGCCCCAGCTAGCATTCCGTGAACCTCCGCGAGGCGGAGGACGTTGCCAGAGCGAGGCCCGCCGACCACCGGCAGCGGCGCGGCGGCGCGCGACGCGGTCGTTCTCGTGGTCGAACGACGCCACCCTCCCTCCCGCCGTCCTTGGTCACCCAGTATACATGGCGCCGTCGACGGTGACGAGGCCGGCGTCTTCGTCGTACGTCGCGGTCGCGCCGCCGGGGAAGGAGACGGGCACATCGCGCCATGCCCACGCCCATGCCCGCGAGGGGTCGTCGTGGTCGTCCAAGTCCCCCATCCGCAGCGTGAACACATGCAGCGACGTGAAGCCGGCGGTGACGTCGGCGCGGCACGGGAGGTGCAGCACCGTGTACCACCCCGTCATGGGGTGGAACCCGAAAGCCCGAGGTGTAGTGTAGAGGCTAATCCACTCGGGGTCGTCGGGCTTCAATCATCATGCATTCGATAATATA
The DNA here is from genome assembly GCA_015844335.1 of Chrysopogon serrulatus. Classification (NCBI taxonomy): domain Eukaryota; kingdom Viridiplantae; phylum Streptophyta; class Magnoliopsida; order Poales; family Poaceae; genus Chrysopogon; species Chrysopogon serrulatus. Next base: position 279,961 of record JADLZL010002191.1, read on the forward strand.
AAAATTAGATAGAACCCATAGTTGCATTGCATGGAGTTTTGTTACAAGGGCCCTGACGATGGACTCAAAATTAGAACCCAATCCGGCCCAGTTACACGAACGTTGGCCTTGCGAGTCCTTCACCTTCTTCCTTCCCCTTCCGGATCCCGCAGCTTCTTGTTGGTGTCACGCTATGTCGGTGAACGAAGCAGCAATAAACACAATGAACAGGTACAGACTATCCAGAGAATCAGTAACCAAACAAAGTTAGAGCATGGTTCATCTAAATTTGAGATAAAAAAAAGTCAACCATTACACACTTCACCTGTTGAGCCAGAGTGGTGGAGGTGTGAGCAGGCAGGCATGAAGGCGAAAGCCGGATAATAAAATAGTGATCCCAAAAAATATCGCGACGAGGTTGACCTCAAAGTAAAGGACAGGCCGGCAGGCCCGATCGAGGTTTTGTTGCTGATGAGGCAACAATCGGGCTTTGCACTCTATAAATTTAGGAGGCACGGCCGGCCGGCTCTAGCTCTAGTGTCAACGCTGCTGCATATACGAAACTTCCTCAGTCGACCTCTCTCCTCTCCTCTCCCATGGAACCACAGCCTCCGATCCCCGGCCATCAGACCCCCATGGACATGGAATCAGGAACAGGAACATGCATGGAGGTGGAGCCGTGGAGCCACAGCGGGGACTACGGCTGCCCTGCTTCTGCTTGGACCTTCTTGCTGGACCAGGAACAGGAACAAGACCTGATGCCGCCGTCACTGCCACCCGCGGAGGTGTTCGCTGCGCTGGAGAATTTCGGTGACGGGGGGCAGATTATTTCACCTCTGGATGAGATGCCGCCCTTCAATCCTCCTGCTGCCGTAGCTCAAGAGACCAGCTATGCCGCCGCTGCACCGCCGGCGCCGCTTGTGGCCACGCATGGCACAGAGCCAGCAGGTTAGGTTTCTTTTAAGAGTTTGATTGACTCGTTGTTCACTTCCTCCTATCCTATCCATCTCATAGATTTTACAGTATACCTCCAATATAATGGATTTTATTTAAATTAACCATGTGCGTTCAATTCAATGCCAAGAATTAACCATCCAGCTACCTAAGTGTGTAATTAATTATTCAAATGGCGAAGAAATAGAAATACTCATGGGCAAAAAAAAAAGAGAGACAACACAATAAAAATTAATTTAAATCTCAATCTCCTCGACTTGCTCTAAGATCTCAAACAAACCTTAGCTCTTAATTTTGGTATGCTTGTAAGGATTAAGTAATACTCCCTCCATCTTAATTTATAAGATGTTTGACTTTCTTGTCATCAAATTTGATCACTCATCTTATTCAAAAATTTATACAAAATATCGCTTCTCTTGTCGTAGCTTGCTTTATCAATAAAAGTTCTTCGAGAATGATTTAAATTTAACTATATTTGTATAAATTTTTGAATAAAATGAGCGGTCAAACTTAGGGTCAAAAAATCAAATATCTTATAATTAATTTGAGATAGAGAAAGTAATAATTAGTATATAACTATGGACTATAAATAACCCTTAAAGCATTATAACCTTTTGTCACGTTGGAAAGAAAAGACAGTATGGCCAAATCTACTCTAAAAAAATACAATTTTTCTATATTACCACATCCTAGTACCATAGCAAAATCTTCTTTAAATTAAACTAATACACAAACTTTTACTGCGAATGTCTTTTAAGATTCTAGCTAGCTACCAGGGTCGTTAGACTAAATTGGTGCCTTTTATGTTTGTCTCCTGATGAAGGGCAATTGTGGTGCAATATTTCCCTGTCATCCACCACGTCATACGAGGCTGACGAGGACGAGGTCCAACAGAGGATAACGTCATTCGCCATCTCAGCCGGCTTGACGCCAACCATTTCGCCATCTCAGCCGGCCTCACCTACTCCAGTGATAAAACCTGGTCCAAACGAGGCCAGCCATGCTGCTTCGGCACCGAATGGTTCGCAAGGTAGTATTAGTGCAAGATTTGGGAAATTCAATTCTATTGAAATTGTTCTTCCGTTTAGTTAAGCTTGAAGTTTCTTACTTTGTGTGTATATATAAGCATTTTGATATCCCAAAACTAAAGGATATAAGCTTTACAAATTAGCAGGGACTCTTATACCAGCAGCGACTCGGCGCAGCGGAATACAGGTACATAATGCTTTTTTATTTATGGAATCACAACATGTATATATATTTGTGAATACTAAACATAAGTACGAATGTAGTACAAGAACTGACAACATACTTATGATTCTAAAATCCATTAGAAGTTTACTAATAACTTAGAGTGGTTATACTTGATCAGTATCCTTTTATACAGGTAGGGCCTATACTTTCAAAAATAAACAAAAATCAGTTCATGCCACACGACTTTGAGCATTGTGCTTTGTGCATGGTCTCTCCAACAAGAAGAGTCTCCATGGCCTTTTAGCCATAATCTTACTAATACTAATTAGGTGCCTCTAGTGAAGTCTTCACATTAATCCTCACAACCCAAGACAAGCTAAGAAAAAAAGATAGATCAAATAATCAAAAAAAAAAATCTAGCTTTTAATTTGGTAGACTCTACTTACCAACACAAATAATAGCCATTAGATCTATTCTAATTTATAAAGTATTGCCCACTATTGTAAATTATGCACTTCTTCCATTTTGAAATATATTTTGAAACATTTCTTTCAATTTATATCTAAATTGCCAAGTTGTGACATTATGAAAGATAATACTACAAAGTAACACATAAATTTTCTTTAATTACCACGTATGCCATTATGAAGGATAATACATGGTAACACTTTGATCTGTACCTAAGTTATCTACAATCACCGTCATAAAAAATAGACAATAATATCCCTCAAATCTATGTCTACACATGCCAATATAAGCCATTATGGAAAATGATCCAATCACCATAAAACCAGAGTGTAGTCTATAAATTCTTCTAAAAATTACACGCGTCTGCTACTATATACATTAAAAATAAACATAATTGCTATATGCCACTATGTTTACCATGCATGCATTAGGGTAGATATTTATTATAATAGTTTATCAATGATGGAAAAAAAAATCTCATCACAAATCACATACCGATGACACTAAACATTCACATTAAATTATACTAATACTTTATGATAATAAATTTGTAGGATAATACTTTGTACAAGTTTATAAATTTCAACTAAAACATATGACATATCAATATTGGTATATAATTTTAATCACTCTAGGTTTTTTATATACATTTCGACATCTAGAGCTGACTTCTGCTAGCTGAAACAATTGTTCATCTAATAACTAAGAGTGTAGTCCAAGATCTAGCTATGTTTTAAGAAAATACAAAAGAAAAAAGTTCAACAAAAATATAAAATAAACATGATAATTTCAACTGCTAAGATTAAAAGTTGAAATCCAAAATATATATTCATGATGTCATAGAGAAGTGGTGCAACACAAGTTGATATAAATTAAGCTTAGATTTTAAGTAGATACATATATACTGAAGACCCATAGGGGTGTAATGCAAAGGATGACAATGCTTTAAGAATTGAAGCTCTCAATAGAACCTACATGTGTTAGAAAAAAAGGTAAATACTAGAATTCTCATAATAATTTGAAACATATGGCCATTAATGTGTTCAACTCTGATCATCATAGAGAATAATCTCCATTGGTTCTATTATATTTATTAAAAAGATACCAAAAATATCCATTATGAAAAAACATAAACAACCTCCTAAATCTACATCTAAACTAGCAACATCTACCATTATGAAGATAACATAAAGTAAAAATTGGTATATAATTATATATACACGTATATACTGTTATCAAGTATAACATAAAATATCCATCGAATCTACACCCAAAATTAATTACCAATACAAGCTTTTATAGAAAAAAAATAACCACAAAGCATATTATTTGTTTTTTTCCAAATTACTTAGCTCTACTTTTAGCAAATTCAAAAGTAAACATGAATGCTTTCGTGGTTAGTGGAGCTGGTTGTGCCTTTTTCCTCCAAGGTTCAAATAAAGGTTTGATTAAAAAATAGCTTGATTGAATGATGTTCCTATATATTTCACTAATAATATGTACGGTACGGTTGCTCCTTTCTCAGGTTGAGCCCGACAAACTTTTTGTTATGGTGACAGATATGTTTTGGCAATTGCGCGGGCATATTGGCAAAGTGATGAAACCAAAGCACATTTCAATAATTTGGAAGCACTTCTGGGTGTTACTCTGTAATTGCCGTCGTACTATGAGCGTGATATGCAAATATTGCAACACTGCCGCCATACGATACCCCTTAACCTTAGAGAAGTTGGTATTGCATCTAAAGAAATGTAAATGTTATAATAATATTCACCTGCTTCCGGCTTCCTCTGGAGGATCTGAAGAAACCCAACGGTGCTCTCATCCACTACAGATTAAAGAAATTGCTACGAATCCTAATGGTGAGAGTGAACCAATTGAGACAGACAACAGCAATTGTGCCACTGCAGCGCGGGGGGACACGCTAGAAGGCACCAACGCTGGTGAGGCTTCCTTTATTTATTTGATCCTTTCTTGTATAACAGCTTCCTTGTAAGTTATGGTACTAAGTTACGATATTTTCATTAGTACACAGATCATTTATAGAGGCGGTTCTAAATCGATTTTTATTGGCGTTTTTTCAAACCGTCGGTGAAAGAGACCAGTGAAAATGGTCGATTTTGTCGGTTGTAAGAGAATCGCCTGTAGAAATTGATTTCTAATGACGGTTCTCTTAAGGAATCGCCTGTAGAAATTGGTGCTCAGGAAACATGAAAAAATAGCAAAAAAATATTTTTAAAACGGCAAAAAATATTTTAGAAACCGGGAGAGGTACCTGCCCGCCTATCGCTACGCGGCCGGTGGGATTCGAACCCGTGACCTCGGCCTCGCGCGAACCCTCCCTTACTACTGCACCACACATTTCCTTATGTCTAGTTATCATTTTTGTTCCCTACATATTATACAAACTCGACAGAAAATTGAATATTTGAGGGTCTAAACGAAATCAAATGAAAAAGTGGTGAACTACAAATTTTCGTAACTTTTTTGAGATCTACAATTTTCATTTTAGAGTATTTCTCCATCCAAGGTCATTTGCAAAATTTAAATTTCAAATTTTAAAATTTTATTCGTAGTTTTCCATAAAAATATAATTTCAAATAAAAAAGTTGTTAACTATAGAGTTTCATAATTTTTTGAGATCTACAACTTTTATTTTGGGAGTTTTTCCATCTGAGGAAGTTTGAAAAACTTAAAAAATTATTTCAAACTATTTCTACTGGTTGATTTCATAAGAAACCGCCGGTAGAAATCGATTTCTACTGGCGGTTCTTTAAAAAACCGTCAGTAGAAATCATATTTCTACTGGCGGTTCCTTAAGAGAACCGTCTGTACAAATAAGATCGATTTCTACTGGCTGTTCTAAAGAGAAACCGCCACTAGAAATAAAATGCTAGTATTAAGACAAATAATCTGTGTACTAGTGTTTATTGTCTTCCTATCCTCAAATGTATGGGAGGCATGGACTAGCAAGTCCAGGGGTGATTAATTGTCCTGTTTAGATAAACTAAGAACTCCTTTTATCTTCAAGGCCTCCCTTGGGCTAATATCTAGTCGGCTAATAACCAGTTATAGTCTATAGAATCCAGTAATTAGTAGTCTAAACATGTATGACAACTAGTTAGCTAATTTTTGGCTGACTATTTTTTAAACATGGCTAATCACTTGTCCTAGTCCATACAAGTAGGACAATCACGAGGCCAGGAGTGATTTGGACTTTAGACCGTGTTTGGTTATTAGAGGAGCTATTTAGTAGTGGTACTATATGAACAATTTTATAGTCAGTTGATCATGTTTGGTTCAAGAGGCTACTAACTATTAATGTAACTAAAGAGAGGATTATGAGCTGTCATTTTGGTACGTAGCCCTAAGAAGTCACCTCCAAAGAGCTATTTTTTTTCTATCTACTAAATAGTCAGTAGCCTATGTATTTAGTTTATTTAGGACTATTTGGAACTACTAAATAGTCAATAGACCCTTTACATATGGAACCAAACAGGGCCTTACTTATATTTAAGGTCATGGCGTGGTTTCTTCGTGGTTTAAGCGTTTAGTTTTCAAGTACAAAATTGAAGTAAATTTCTTGGACTACGACAGTAGTTTTGATCTGTTGTTGGCGAATCAGTAAATCTAGTTGGTCGCTGCTTAATCTCTTTCAAAGAATTGTGTACTGCTTCCTCAACCAGGTGAGTAGCTTGTTGTTTTTTAGGGTTATATAGCTATTGAAATATATGTAGATTATGTGCTTTCCTCATCAACTTGCCTTTTGAATAAATTGGTGCATAGTAGTCCAATAAGGTATGATAACTTTGAACACTTGGCCATGTTTAGATATAGTTGGAGGATTCGCATCAATCCACATAGGTTAAGGTGGATTAGAGTGGAACTTGAACTAAATACCCAATTTATATACACCAACATAGGTGAATTGAGGTAAATCCGACAACATCTAAACAAGACCTAGCTAAAACTAAGCTTTCTTAATAACCAAAGGTGTTGCTTACTCCTTTCACGTGTTCAAAAGCACGAGATATCTCCACGAGGGAGAGAACTGAGACTATGTATTTATATGTAAATTGTCCAATTTTCTTCATCAACTTAAGGTTTTAGGTTAGTTTATTTTGCCGGGGCATGGTAGATGGGTCATAAGTTGTCCTAAAAAACTGCTTCTTTGGCTTCTACAGTTTTTGACCAGTGCATGGTAGATGGTTTCTACAATTTTCTTCATCAGCTTGTAGTTCTTCCGAACATTTCTTTTTGGTTTGTTCTTGCCACTAATTTTCATCTGCAATCCATACAAGCTCGAAAGGATTTATGTCGAAATTAATTATTTGCCTATAGTTAATCATTCGATAACCAAGTTGAATTAAGTCCAGACTGTTTTATTTATTGTTTTCCTATGGTTGTAGTTGTACTATCTCAATGGCAACAGCATCAGCTACTGACGGACCGCGAGGTACAAATGGCAACAATCCTTTCGTCGTCCCATCATCCGTGCTGCCAAGGACCTTCACAGCCATCTCGGGTAAGTGGTAAGGATGTGCCTTTATAATAGTTTGTTTACATGTCAAGTATTCATACCCATCTCAGTTTTTTTCAACCATACTCATATAGATATTTTATTTTCTTTATCTTCTTGATTTACTTATACTAACTAGTAATTATTACTAATTAATTTGCTTTCCATCCACATTCATAGTTTCCCCCCTTTTAGGTCACATCTCTACATGTGTTCAACATATATATTTAGTCGAAACATTACCTTCGGCTATATATGTGTTTGACATGGAAATTGATGTAAGCCTATTACTCTAATTTGCATGATGGCACACATAATTTTTTTGTGCACTCTCTCCGTTTCAAATTATAAGTCGCTTTGATTTTTTTTAGTATATCTATTTTACTATATATCTAGATATAATAATGTGTCTAGATACATAGCAAAGTAGATGAACCAAAAAAGTCAAAGCGACTTATAATTTGAAACGGAGGGAGTATTAACAATGGCATACCGACATACATGTAGTACTTAATTTAGGGTAATTTAATTTTTAATAATGAAGGAATTAGATTGTTTAGGATATAAACTAGTAGTGGATTTTATATTTGTTTTGATAATAATGACAAAGTAAGGTAATTTATATTTATATTTATATTTAGAGTGTCACTTTAGATTATTTTTTTATAATAGCATAGGTGGATATAATTGGGATGAAAATTAGGGGGTGTTACATTAGATTGTTCTTCATGATGGTAGGATAGGTAATTTTGATACATAATTAGAGGGTAAATCTATCTATGTCTATATCTCTTATATAATCTTAACATTCAAGTTGTCCACCTCAGCAATATGTACTATTACATACAACTAAAATACACTAGCACATGCAACTATGATGTCCACATCAGTAAGATACACAAGTATTTTTGTTGTCCACTCCAACATGCTACACAATCCACTAGTATTAATTTATAATAGTTTATTAATTCATATAAGTAATTATATATTCTAATTTTATTCTAAATTATCTGCAATTCTTATAGCAACGTGCAAGGTAAGCTACTAGTTTAGACTAATTCCTTAATCGTAGAGGTGTTATTTCTAAGAAAAATTTGATAAGTTCAATATCTATTATTGTCAATGATGATTGCAGTCTAATGGATTACTGGCTGATATTTCTATTTTTTGTGAAAATTCATATGATTAATTAATCTTTTTTCTAGTGCCACTCGTTTTTACCGTTGGTGAAAATTTAGATTTCGGCCTCAGTTAAAAAAAAAAAATCCTAATACTGTTCAGTTCAAAAAAAAATCCCAATACTGTCGTGACACAAGATCGAGTAGCATATATTTTTTTAGAAGGCTAGCTAATTCTACTTTCGATGATATTATATTATTCCCTCTATCCTAAATTATAAGTCATTCTAAGAATTTTGGAGTTAAAGTTTTTCAAGTTTGAACAAATTTATATAATTAAATAATAATATTTATGTCACTAGATTTTTTTTTTTTTGTTAGTTATATTTTCATTGTATATCTATTTTATGTCATAAATTTTTATATTTTCTTATATAATTTTGGTTAAGCTTAAAAAAAATTTTAGCTCTTCAAGATTCTTGGAATGACTTTTCAAGATTCTCAGAATGACTTATAATTTGAGATGGAAGGAGTAATTAATAATGTGGTCGGTCATGCGTACGTCACTTCCGCAGGGCTTGGATACTGATGAGCCGGAGCCGGACTCAGCATGGTGGGAACTCATTAGCGGAGGCTCCTCAGCGACTAGTGAAAGTACTCACGACGGCTTCAGATTGAAATTTTCCAACAAGGACAAGTTGGGTTTTACAGTAGTTCACGTGGACTCCTCGTCAGCAGCTTGGGTGCAAGTCAGCGAGAACCCGTATAAAGATCATGCTGGAGTCTTCCTAGGAACTGATGGTGGCCCAAATAACAGTTCAGTCTCGGTGCAAGTTGACGCTAATTGCTGGAAGTCGGCACGTGCTCTCGGGTGCACAAATCACTGGCAAGTGGCAATTTATGCACCTTGTCCTTTGCTCGTTAGGATTCAGGAAAGAAATTGCTACAAATTTTGTGATATATGCGTTAGGACGGGTCAACGGGTGTAATTTGAGGTTAATGAGCCCCTGTTCCAGTGACAAAGGCAAAAGTATTATTGTTGAACAAGGCGATTTGCCATCAGGAAAACGGAAGCGAAAACCGGCTCGACGACAGCCGTCTAAAGTTTGGAAACATTTCACGAAGAAGGTGGTGGTGCCGGCTGAAGGCGGTTCAAAGGCTACCATTGCAAAGTGCAAGCACTGTCCATCTGTGCTGCAAGCTGGTTCAGCAAGTCATGGTACCAGTCAGTTGGCAAGACATATAAAAACCAAACACCCGGAGCACGCTGAATCATTATTAAAAAGCACAGGACAGTAATATATGGGAATGGGTCGTACATCAGCTGCCTCTGCCTGCCAGAAGCCAGAAAAACTTCTACTGCTGCTGCTGCTGCAAGAGCTTGTTGTCTTCTTGTCCATGGAGCTTCGCTCCAGCCTACTATTTATTAATTAGATGCATATGTATTAGCGTTTGATATCTGCTCTGCTCTGCTCTGCTGTCAGAATAAACCTGGTGTGTTGGGTACAATACATATGTCAGTCAGTGTGTGCGTATCTCTTTGTTTCCATCAGTTTCGTCAGTCCTCAGGTCCAGTTCTTGAGGAAATCAGGAGATAGGCATGCATCAGGTTGTTGATCGTGCCTTAGTTTTAGCGTCGTCAACTACTCAACTTTCCCCTTTGGCCATGTTTGTTTTCTGTCACTTTGGGCATGTAATAGGTACTCGTTTGTTTGGCTATTTAATAAAGTCCACAACATAATTGCTGTGCGTTTGCCATGTCATAAAGTTCACTAAAATTCCAAACCTTTCAAATTTTACAGCAAATTATAACTTGATTGGCTAGAATTATGTGCAGAGTACCTCAAATTAATACACTCGTTTGTAAAGGCCTTTGTTATAATTTATTATTTTTGAACACGGAAGTGGAACTCCAATACTCAGAAATGACAGCCAAATCGTTGGCCAACAATGATATGAAAACAAGTTGGAATACAGTTCAACAATGGTCTGAAAACAAGTTGGAATACAGTCTTGAACTGAGGCTGTACCCGGCCCAAATGGCAGCTAACGAATGCGCCACCAGGTTACATTCACGTGGATTATACACTACAACTTTGGAAACAAAATTACAGTCACAAAGATCCTTCAATGCAACTCCCAGATCAAGCCGCTCGCCGAGCTTCGATCGATGCCTGCCGAGTTCACTGCATGGACCACTGCAATGGCGTCAGTCTCCAAAACAATCCTCTGAATGCCTAAAGTCGGCTGCCTGCACGCTGAACATCTTGCAGACGGGCCACAATCTCTACTCTGCATGCAGCGGCTCAAGAACCTTCCCCAAGCTTGTTCTGACATGCTCCAGTTCAAGCTCATTCCATATCATGCGTACCTTTTGTTGCATTTGCGAGTGACCACCGTCCATCCTACCACACTGGAGACAAACCGTATCCCGCCCCTCATCGTCTCAAATTTGTTCGCAGGGAAAGGGCACTCACACACGGCAACACAAGACTTTTTGTACAGAACAGTACAACTCACGTGCGCACCCCTCACGTGCGTACCGCTCACATGCTCATTTCCATATCATGTACTCCTTACTATTCTTTTGGAGTCTGTCTACCACACAATCGATTGTTTTATGGCAACCTAGCACTTGATTGTTGGAAGGCCATAAAACAATCGATTTATGTCCAAGGCAGAATCAGTTGTTTTTTATTCTTTTAGCACTCGGTTGTTGGCAGCACAAAAAACAATCAATTCCTACGTCAATGAAAATCGAGTGTTACAGGCACACTTAAACACACGAATTTGGGTTTCCTCATATCAGAATTCAAAGGTCACAAAAATAAAAAAAAAACATATATATAACAAATTCCACAAAAACACTATCTATCTGCCAGAAAAAAATTTAAAAATTCATAGAAAATTACAACTGCACAATACAAATTTACACTATAGAATATAGGTAAATCAAATAATTTGAGACAATTTATTTTTATGGAAGGACAATTTACAAGAGACAAACATAAATTACAAGAGACAATTTATTTCTATGGAAGGACAATTTACAATATTTTTACAAAAAACTAGCACAATTACATATTACAATAGACAATTTTTTTCTATGAAAAGACAATTTACAAAACTTCTACCCAATACCAGCACAATCACAGACATAAGGGTAGAGCAACATAACAAACACAAACAATATTTTATAGCTTATTCTAACTACTTACAACAACCCTTAGTGAATGTTTTGATGGATCCAGCAGATTTTACTAAACCTGCAGCTTACTAAATTACATAGTATGACTAATAATGTGAGGAAGTAAAAGGCACAAGGAAGACACCCCTAGGGCTTTGAGTGATGAGAGATCTTTAAAGCATAATCCTTACGCTGAGTTGCTGCTGAGCCACCATCTGAAGGGTTGAGATGGGCAACATGGTATACATATCCCTAACTTTGGGTGGATGGATCTCCTGCGCACGCTTAGTGCAGTCCAATCAAGAGCATGTGTTAAATCATAAGAATAATACCTTCTTTAGTTGCTTTAATATATGAAAATGAATCAAGAATTTTTTAGTACCTATAGTGAAATTCAGAGTACGGGGCACTAACTACGGACTCTTTCGTCCAACATCAAGATCTGCACAAACAATTGAAAAACTTCACATTTCTAACGAGTTCAAAGCCAATCTACAACTACAAGAATAATCATGTATGGATAAATAGTTTAAAAACATTCTTGTGGATTAAAAAGGTTATAATCAATTTTTTTTGATAGATTTATCCCCCTTAATGAAACACTGAACTGTCCCATCTCGAGACCTAGAAGAGGAACAACAGGCATGAAATTAGATGGAAAGGTAGGAATCATGGAAATGAGCAAAAAAGATAGGAAGTAACTAACGTGATGAGCCAGACAAGACATCAAATTTAGTATGAAAGGCAATTCATTCCTGCAGTCCAATACTTGGCACGGCATTTCAGTGAATTCCCCTTCCTGTAAAAAATGCAAAATAAACAACCACTTAGACCATCTAGTAGAAAAAATACAAAACAAGGAACATGGTCCAACCCCAGCATATTGCATATACTCAAAACTAAAATTGCATGGTTAGATACTTGCAATTTACATTGCAGATTACTGCAATTATGTAACTAAACCTTTTATTTGATTGGTTTTCACGAAAGGCCACAAAACACTCAATTTTTGTCCTTGTGCAGATTCAGTTGTTTTGTGTCCTTTCGGCACTCGATTGTTGACAGGCTAAAAAACAACTGATTCCTACATCAATAAAAAATCAAGTGTTCCGACCATACTTAACACACGAATGTGACTTTCCCTTATATTACAATCCAAACACCCAAAGTTCTATAGCAGCCCAAAACACACTGTGTAGAGGAAGCAGCCCATAACATAAGTCCACTATCAGGAGTCTATAACAGTTAATAGATAGACTTGAAAAAAAGCAACATAGCAGAAAAAGGGGTTGGAATCAAAGATTGGAAAGAAGAATAATAGGGATTTGAAGTAGCACTAGAAATCTGATTCATACCTCAGATAGGACACCAATCTTTCTCAATTTAATTTTGTGGCTCTTCAGGCAAACCAATTTGTCTGGAGTAGCAACAAAGACCACATTAGAAATCAGATGAATGAGTAGAAGCTAGATTCAGGATCTGTAATCATGAGATCTAGTAAAAAATTAAGGATAGCAAAGATGGTCTGCTGCTGGCTGTTAAATGTGCACACCATCCACACTCACCACACACACCACTGCTAGCTAAGCTCTCAAGTTTGCTGCTCTGAATTGATTTGGTTCACTATTCATGTGTAGTATATTTACAACTACTAGTACCTCTACAAAGGTACACTAGTACAACTAATACAATGTCCTCTAGGACATGGCTCATATCAACCCAATTACTTGGCATGGCTGAGCTAAGCCACTTCTACCTACTATACAAACTACAACTAGAGGAGATGACCTATTGGCATACCTCAAACAGGGACAGTAGAGCTAACCGAGCCAACTCTGCAGATGCATAAACAGAGAGGGGAAGCATCAGTACGACACCTAAAAATATCATGCATATAAATAGAAAAACTTCTTCAGATATCTAAAATGTGTCAGCACAAATCACAAGTAAGGAAAAAATAAGGACAAAAATGTATTGTGCTAGCACAAATAACAATGAATAAAGGACAAGGTGTGTTAGTAAAAATCACAATAAACAATTTTTTTCTATGAAAAGACAAGGACAAAAATCACAACAAATAATATTTAACCAACTCTGACACAATTACGAGTATATAACCAGCTCTAACAAAAAAGACAAATAGGACAATACATAAATAGACAATTTTTTTTCTAAGGAAGAACAGGAAACAATATTTAACCAACTCTGACACAATTACAAGTATATAACCAGCTCTAACAAAAAACAAATAGGACAATAGACAATAGACAAATTGATAATTTTTTTCTAAGGAAGGACAGAGAAAACAATATGTATCCAACTCGACACAATAACAAGTATATAACCAACTCAAAATAACAAGTAAGACAATAGACAAATAAACAATTTTTTTTTTCCTAAGGAAGGACAGGAAACAATATTTATCCAACTCTGATACAAAAACAAGTATATAACTAACTCGACAAAAAAAAACAAATAAGAAAATAGACAAAGTGACAATTTTTTTCTAAGGAAAGACAGGAAACAATATTTATCCAACTCTAAAACAATCACAAGTACTTAACCAACTCTAAGGAAAGACAGAAAACAATATTTAACCAACTCTGTCACAATAATATTTATCCAACTCTGCAACAATCACAAATGACAAAAGTATTTAACCAAGTGTCTTGCACAATCACAAAAACCATATACGAAAGTCTAACAAACTGTGAAACAATTACATAAAACTAATCAAAGGATGACTGTTCATATGATCCAAACATAAGAACAAAAAATCAGGCTGCCTCTTGCATGCTCTCATATAAAGCTGCTATTCTACTTGGATCCAGAACACCTTCTTTATAAAGCTGCAAAGCAAGTGGCCTGTAGCCTGGGACAAAGGACCTACCTAGATCTTCCGTGTCGACATAGTCATGACAACATAGCATACATCCATGAATGCTAACCTGTACAAGGAGAGAGAAAAAATTCAGAAAAAAAAGCTAAGATGGTAAATGGGTATGGAAGGTTTCAAATTCCTAGTAGAACATATTGCACATGATCATAACCAAAATTGCAGGCCTCAGTTTTGCAATTTACATTATTGCTGATTGCAATAAATGCCTTTGCTCAAGATTTTATAGAATTTTAATAAACTGGTGGTTTATAAAAAAAAATGCATTAAGATAATAAAAGTTTATGAAATCACAAGATCAAAATCTGAATTGTCAGGAAATTCTAACACATGGACTAGAGCCTTAGTAGCAGCAAAGAAAAGTGGTTAACAAGCAAGTTACAACTCTGAAAATAGACACAATATTCAGACTTACAGATATCCTACAACACAGCAATTAAGATTGCAGTAATGCAAGCACCCTATATGCTACAACTGCTCCATACAGCTCCATACAGCTATACAATACTGTGCATAGAGTAAACCTAAAATCTCAAACCAAATTTGAGTAGCTGCTGGAGTTATAGACAACCAAATTTTGCTATGTGTGTGGGTTACACAAGGATCAAGGATGAGAACTGAGCCTTAGTAGCAGCAAGAAGAGTGATAAGCAGCCAAGTTAAAAAGCTCTAAAAATCGACAAAAAATTCAGACTACATGCTGCTCCTAATTATTCAGACTACATACTGAAAATTCAGAAATTACAAACAAGGATCAAATACCCAATCCAAAAATATTAAGAAATTACATTTATGGAGTCAAATGCCAAATAGGAAGAAAACGATGCTCAGGCCTAGAATGTTAACAATGAGTCAAAAGTCTAAACAACAATGACTATATATTACATTATTACCCAATAGAGAAGGGAGTTAGTCCTTAAGCTATGCAAGGCATCAACTATCAATAATAGAATGAAAAATGAAGACTTCTTTTTTAGAAATGACACCCAAACAAGTAAAGTAAGACTGAGAGATCTGCCACGAACTAGAACCATTGTTTTCTCTGTTTTTCCTATGATACAGATAGGAAGACTGAGAGAGGAAGCAGGGAAACAATATGAATAAATATTCTACTTCAACAAGCAGGAAAGTTCTCTCCTAAGTAACTTCAAATCCATACACAAGCAGAAAAAGGCAAGTGGAAAAGTGGCCTTCTTACTTTTAAGTTACTGCAAACAGCACAAGGAGGTTAACAAACAAATTAGTAAAAGAATGTGACTGAGATTTAGAGGCAAGCAAAACATGAAGACAATACAACTTGAGAATATGACTGTCAGTACAATGTAAAAGAACCTCCTGGCTACTACAATGCATGATGATAAATGCAGGCAACTAATGGCTTTCTAATTACTCACAAATATACATGTGCCATCAAGCATTATGTGTAGCTACAAATGTATGGAAAAGAAATTGATAGCCACAAAGCTACATATCATAATGTGCCACTGGTTCTATTCAGTATGGGTATAAATTTTCAGAAAAAACACACAATACAAATAATGCTCAGTTATGACACATACTCATGGTCTGAACCTACAGCTAACTGAACCTATAAACAAATCACTCCAACCGGCACAGTCACAAACACATTGCTTATAAGTGCATGAAGCTACCTGAACCTGCAGTTGCATGAAAATCTAGATTGCAGATCAGGGCATCCAAATCCTACACACTCCACCTCACAGGGCATCCATCTCTAGTGCGGATTAGGCATCAAACCGCTACATCAAGCAACAAAAATCCAGATTTCGTATTGTGCTGGAGATAGACAGGAACAGAGAGCCATAGAGAGACGGCAAGCAGCTAAATAGCTAGAAATAGAGACACAGCAGGAACACCCAGCATGAAAAGCCTGAAATACTAAGTAAAATTAGGCATTCAGTAGGAAGCTCACACAGACAGCAAATTCAATACTGAAATTGAAAGAAGGCTATTCAGAGTTCACAGCTTAACCACACTGATCTGAGCACAAAGATTAGGTCAGATCAGTGCCATGACAAACCAAATATTCCAGCACAAAGCTCCACCATGATAGTAAATTATTGGAGAAGCACATAACCAACAACCTCTAAGTAGAAATGCTAAAAAAACATGATGACGACAACATTCAGATGCATTTACCAGTTTTAGCTTTAGATCAGCAGAGTTCATTTATTTCAGACAATTTCAGATCATGAAAAGCAGGGCATGAACTCAAAGAAAGTATATATCTATATTTGCTCGGCTTTGTTATGTTCGATCAGAAGAGCAATTTACTTTCTAGCTGCAAAACAACTATGGATCACTTAACTTTGAGTACATACAGGTTGAAATGTTTTAGTGTATAATACTGCCCTTGTCTAAAATTGGAAAGCCCATATGTTTCAAAGCAACTACAGAGCACTCCATAAGTGTAAGCTGTGCATGCTTAATCTTGGGTAAGAATGCAGTCATGGACACTCAAATCTGACTATTGTATTCTACTCTGAATCAAGAAAGAGATTTCCTGCAAACCAGTGCATACAGGATGATAGACAAGACGCAGCAACTTTTATACAGTAACAAACACAAAATGTGCACTAACCATTTTCAAAATTATTAGTATCAGATTATCAGCAACCTAAATGTTTTTTATGTATGCAGAACTCTAGATATAGGAGGAACAGCATACAGTGACCATTTCTAGTTTGCCAGTAGCTTAGCATGCAGACCCCAAAGCCTTTACATGTTCAGCAAAAACAATTAGCGATATTCATAATTCCCCAGTTCAATTTCCTATGGATCATGCACAATCCAAATAACCACACATATCTGACAATACAAACAAGTGACCCCAAAGCCTTTACATGCATCCAGTGACTTTCTCTTCGTATTATGCAAGACAAGTGACACACCTGACAATACACACTCAGAAAAAAGGCAAAGGATAAATCATAGCAAAACATTTCTAATCTAACAGCTAAACAGAATTTAACAGGCATTGACGAGATGAGTACTTGACCACATGAACTTGAAAATGTACCAAGCAAACCACGATCACACAGAGATATATCGAGTCATAGTTTCAATCATCTACACAGTGGGTAAATAAAAAATAGACTGCTGCAACGAGACATTCAGAGACCAATCACATCGTCTGCCTCAGCCAGCAGCCCCAAACACATCACTACTACATGCAAGTCCCTGCCACACACCTCCAGATCTGCTGCTCCGCGGCGAGATGCAGCGCCTCGCTATCTCTACTGCTCGCAGCGAGCAGCGACGAAATCGACAAATCCAAGCAGAGAAGCAAGCAGAGAGGGAGAAAAGAGCAGAGTAGCCAACGACAAACAGACAAACCAAAGCAGCAACCAGCAGCGGAGGAGCACACCGTCGCCCTCCCCCTGATCACCGTGACAATATCCGCCTCTGCTCCCTCCCGCGCGATCTCACCGTCTCACTCCAACACAGAAACATGCAAATAGCATCTACAACAACAAATCAGAGCAGCCAGCGCGGGGGGAGGGAGGGAGGGCGTGGGATTTTCTCAGAAACCGAGATCTGGGCCAACGCCGTCGTGTGCATGCCGGAGCTCCCGCACCGCGTCGCCCGAGACCGACTCCAAAACCATGGCAAACAGCAACTACGACACAGGCTCTCCCTACCCACCCCCGCCACGACATAATCCACATCTGCTGCATCTCGCGACCTCACCGTCTACTCCCTCCCCGCAAGCACCGAGAGGCCAACAAATCAACGAAATCAACAGAGAGCGGCGGCGTACAGACCTTCATCACCACTCCCGGCCGGAGAATCAAGACCTTGCTGGCGCCATCGCGGCATCGCCGAGCGAATCGCTTTGGGCGACCATCGCCGAGACAGAGAGAGGGGGACGATGCGGATGGGGAAATGAGACATCTGCAAACTGACAGGAGCAGACCCACATGTCAGTGACGCAATGGAAGAGGAAGAGAGCGGACGCACGATGGCCATCCAACGGACAGAAATTCGGGTGCCAAAAGACAAGAAAACAATCGGTTGCTGTATAGCATTACTGTTCTTGAGTCTTGGTCTTTTTAGCGTTTTCATATCGTCTCTACTGTCAGAATAAACATTGTGTGTTGTGTAGTACATATATCAGTCAGGGTATGTGTATGTCTTTGTTTCCATCAGTTTCGTCAGTGCTCAGGTCGGTCCGGTTCTTCAGGAGACAGGAACATCAGATTCTTGTTGATCATGCCTTAGTTTTAGCGTCGTCAACTTTGGCCATGTTTGTTAGTATCTGTGACTTTTGGGCATATAAGAGGTAAACCGCTTGTTTGGCTATTTGATATAAGTCCGCAACATAATTGCTGTGCTTTTGCCATGTCATGAAAGTTTAGACGGAATTCAGACAGAGGGATGATCAAGAACAGGGGTTGGGGTCAGAAGAACAGAGCGAATCTCAGGGGTAGTTTCAAAGTTTAGAATGGGGTTCAAATGTTCGATGCCTACAAGCCCGGAACACACAGCTCGACGCCCACACGTAACAAACTCGGACCTACTGGGACCCACCGGCTACCCGCCTGACACACTTCCATCACGCCATCAGCCAGCTGTTGTCGGACGCCCAACAGTAACATGCTGCTTGTCTGTCCCGGGTCGCTTGCCTGCACTGTGCCTCTTGCCCGGGCACCTGACACTGCACCCGCCTCAAAAACTAGCTTGGATTTGGGTGGTCAAAGTCGCTAACTAAACAGATCTACAAAAAAATTTGTTGGCAGTTTATCATGAGATGTTTCATAGTCTTGTTTCCAAGAAAGTGATTTAGTTTTTCTGGGTAAAAAGATGTATGCTTCTAAAAAATTGAAACACTCACGGTGTTTAGCTTTTTGAAAGGGAAAAAATATCTTTAAACAATTTTTAGAGAAAAAAAACAATGTCTCCAAATATTTGAGGATATTGATTATTGAACCGACCAAACAATTTGCTGCTGGCAAAGTCAGCGGCTTCGTCTGTCAAACTTAGCCTGGCAATAATAATACCGAACGAAATGTCTGAATGAAAGAGATTCGAGTAGAAATCAAGAACACAGCTTGTTATGCATTTGTTGCCTCGTTTTGAAGAGGATCAGCAGCGGCTCCGTGGTCTCGACGTAGGCGAAGGTGGTAGCCCGTAGCCGTCGTTGCAGTAAGGCCGCCACCGTTCCCTGCTCCCTGATCCGCAGGGACCTCACCTCGCCGCCAACGCGCATCCTGTCCTGTGCGCGAACACGTGCTTCCGGCTGTACTCGTTGGCACTCACAGTGAGCACGTAGCTGCCGTGCGCGAAGTGCGGGCCGGCGAGCCGCTGCCACACCTCCGCCCCCTGCACTTGCACGCTGTACTACCGGCTCCACCCCCGCCGGCTGAGAACCCACACCTCGGTCTTCGCCGGCTCCCGTCTGTCGGCGCGGACGGTGAGCCCCAGCATGCCGTGAACCTCCGCGAGGCGGAGGACGTAGCCGGAGCCAGGCCCGCCGACCACCGGCAGCGGCGCGGCGAGCGCGACGCGCTCGTCCTCATGGTCGAACGACGCCAAACCGCCCCCCGCCGTCCTTGGTCACCCAGTACGTGGCGCCGTCGTCGGTGACGAGGCCGGCGTCTTCGTCGCACATGGCGATCGCGCCGCCGGGGAAGGAGATGGGACGTCGGCGCGGCACGGGAGGTGGAGCACGGTGTACCGCCCCGTCATGGGGTGGAACCCGAAAGCCGTACGTCTCGCCTCTGCCGTAGTCGCTGTAGCGGCCGCGCTGGTGGCCGGAGACAGGCAGCGGCGGGAGGCACAGCGACTCGCGGGTGACCGGGTTGAGCAGCGCGATGGCACCGCCGGGCCTGGTGTTGTCGCACAGGCACAGCAGCCCGTTGCAGGTGCCGACCATGGTCACGTTGATGGCTCTGGCATCAGCAGCGCTGACGACTCCCCACACCTGCCTGCACCGACCGGTGGCGAGGTCGTCGACGACGTACGCCGAGGCGGACGTGGAGTTGGTGAAGCATGCCAGCACAGAGGGCTTGCTCCTAGGCGGCGGCGGCCGCTCGTTGATGACGGCACGCCATTGCCGGCACACTAGGCGGACCCAGGGCCGGTTGCTCGGAGGAAGGCGCAGCAGGATCTCCACCAAGGCGTCCGTCGGGAGGCTCCGCCAGGTGGTGCCCTCGTCCGGATCGACCACTGTGGCGGTAGATTCGCGGCGGCTAGGCGCCGCCGCCGTCGCCATTGGGAACGCAAGTTCCTGCGGTCTGCACGCGGGCTCGCTTGCCTTGTGATCTTGCCCGTTTCAGATTGAGGAAGACGAGAAATATGTACGCCGAACTGCAGCATGCTTACTTGAGGGTCAAGGACGCAGATACGAGAACGATACGGAGCCGAGCCGCCAAGAGAAAGAACGTCCAAACCTTTGAGTCCAAATTTGATTCACAAGGAAATAGAAAACATAACTATCTTAGACAGTCGTCTTATTCTCTATGTATATATACTTGAATCACTGAAGAAACCAATGCTTTCACCACCCTACATAATTATCTGACTGTTGATTTCAATTTATCCTCGCAGCAAAACCTTTTTTTTGGCAGCAACACTTTCACTCATTTTATAATGTACACACTAAACACATGCAGGCATGGTTTATCCTCTGTTGTGAAGTCAGTTTTTTAGCTGTGCCAAAAGGGCCTGCAGTGGTTGGCCCGAAAATTTAAATAGCAAGGCCAAGTCCTAGATTCCTAGCTCTAGTTTGAGTTCATCAGTTGCTCCGACGCTGCATTGCAGTTTGTGTGCAGAGCAGACTCTTCAGAGTGCCCTGCTAATAACTGGCGTTAGTCAAAATGAACTTTGAATTGATGCAATCTTGCTAGTGCTTGTCTGAAAAGAGAATCTTTGTTGATCCAGTGAATCTTTTGCAGTTGCTGATGATGAATTCCTTACTGGCTTTCTCGGCTTGTTGAGTAGACTGCTGTTGCAGATACTACATCTCTTCTTGTGGCTGCCTGCCAGGATTTGGTAAGGGCACTAGCTTAGTTAGTTACTACGTCCTGCACTATTTTAGCAAGGAATTAGTAAACACAATGAACAGCCACAGACTATGTAGAAAGCCAGTAACCAACAAAGAAAAAGCATGGTTCGTCTAAATCTGAGATAAAAAACCAACCATTACACACTGCACCTGTTATGATAAAGTATCAGCATTGCAACGACTGCAGTGCTCCACAACCGTTAGTATAACTGCGGAGGGTTTTAGTGGTACCATTCTTTCAATAGTAGAAGACACGGCCGTCGTTCTCAATGACCATGTTAAAAGACGTGGCCATCAATATGTCTGCAGGGAGGTTGAGTGTACTTGAACATTTGTATACTAGATGAATTTCCTGGCGCGTTGCTGCGGAAATTCGGGTCAATTTTAGAGAAACGTTGTATAAATAAAATTCATCAGACCTGGTTAGATGCAACTATTTCATGCTGATATTAGCTAACGAAGCAATACAAAGTTTAGCATGCTTGTACTTCTATATTGTAGGTCAGCATCCATTTACTTTTACATTGTTGTACGATATCATAGGGAGTTATATATTCTCCACTACTAATAATAAGTAAAACAAATCAATTGCATTCATGCATTGAAGCTTCATTATATATATTATATATATTAACAAAATAGAAGCAACTAACATTGGAAACAATTAGTAAAAATGAACATATGATTCCGCCGTACCTGCCTGGACTTGGAGCGGAGGAGTTCGTGGCTTTCATCAGCTCGCGTCTTGTTTTTTGTCCTCTGTCGCAGAATTTTGAGACGTTGCCCACAACAGTTGAGCTGGATCTTGTCAGAGAGATGTGTTGTAGGATATCGCCATTGAGATATTGTGCGGCTTCCTAATTGGTGCCAGTTGCTAACATGGACGCTCAGTGGTGAGGATAATCTCAATTGCTCTGCAAGTCTGCATCAAACCCGTGTACATCGATCGGATAGATTTGCCATCACGAAGACCCTAGGTCTATTTTATAGGCAAGAGGGAAATAAACATTGCAATTTGCTTTCTTTGCTTGTACGTTTTAGGTAGCTGGTGCACCGATCGGAAGAAGTAAGGGCGGCGCGTGGTGGGCTGGTGGCCATCGAGGCATTGATTCTGCGAGTTGGTGGACAAAAGGAAACGACAGGGGAGAGGAAGTGGAAGCAGTACGGGAAAGAACAGAGAAGGGCGGGAGTCTGATTCTACAGCGGCGTCCTATTGACTGGTTTGAATAGACCGTATAGCGTAAGAATTGGAAGGTTTATTTAAGTTGATGATGTGGATCACTGTGAGATTAGATAGAATAGGTAGTGGAGGTTAACTTTATAAGAGATATATAGATTTTCGGAGGTGTTTGTTTCCATGTGGCAAAAATTTTGCCTTGTACTATCAAATTTTTAGACATATGCAAAGAGCATTAAATATAGACTTAAAAAACTAATTGCATAGATTGCAACTATTTTACGAGACGAATCTTTGAAGCCTAATTAGTTCATGATTTGACAAAGTGGTGTTACAACTTACAATGACGGATTAATTATACTTAAAAAAATTCCTCTCACAGTTTACTAACAGGTTCTGTAATTTATTTTCTTATTAGTATTCAAACACCTCTTTTGATATGTCTTATTTGACAGAACTTTTGACATCTAAAGGCCCCCAATATGTGGTCCCAATCATAAACTGTTTGACTGTTGAGCCCGAGTTCGAGAGGCAGAGCCCGAGTGGTGGCGGTGGTGTGAGCAGACTTAAAGGCGAAAGCCAGAAATATCGCACCAAAGGATTCCTAAAGAGAAGTTATCGAGCCGGCGGACAGGACCTGGTGTAATGCCCCTAAATTAATCCAGAAGTTTAAAAGACGAGCCCGAGCCCGAACTAATAAAGGCGAGAAAGCCGGAGGTAGTAGTTGTTGATGAGGCTAGTCAGTCGGGGTCGGGCTTCAATCATCACTCTTCTTCTGAGTATAAATTAGCAGGCATGGTTAGCTTTACCCTCACGGCCAGGCCGGCTCACTAGCTAGTCAGTTGCTGCATATACGAAACTTTACTCAGTTTCGACCTCCTCTCCGAGCCACAGCCGGATATCCCCGGCCATCGCCCATCAGATCCCCATGGAGCCAACCGATAACCTGCCTGGAGGCCATAGCTGCCCTGCTTGGACCTTCGAACATGAGCAGGAAGAAGACCTGATGTCGTCGCTCTTCTTCCTCCCTCAATCCCAGTCGCCACCACTGCCTTCGCTTTCGCTGTCGCTGCCACTGCCACTCTCGGAGGGGTTCGGTGGGACGGAGAATTTCAGTGACGGTGACGGGGGGCAGATTATTTCACCTCTGGATGAGATGCTGCCCTTTAATCCTCCTGCTGCCGTAGCTCAAGAGACCAACTATGCCGACGCCGCCGCACCGCCACCGCCACTTGTGGCCACGCATGGCACAGAGCCAGCAGGTTAGGTTTCTTTTCATTGACTCGTTCACTTCGATCCATCTGATAGATTCTAGAGTACGTACCTCCAATGGATTTTATTTAAACTAACCATATGCGTTCAATTCAATGCCAAGAATTAACTATCTAGCTACCTAACTGTATAATTATTCAAAGGGCCAAGAAATATAAATATGAATGGGAAAACACTTATTGTACAGTATTTATACTGTGTTAGAAATTAGATAGATGAAAAATAAAGGGACAACACAAAGGGATTTAGCTTTCAACTTCTCCTAGAGTTGCTCTAAGATCTCAAACAAATCTTTGCTCTTGATTTTAGTATGCTTATACGAATTAATTAATTAGTATATAACTATGGACTATATATAACACTTAAGCAGTATAACCTTTGTCAATTTGGAAAGAAAAGATAGTCATGACCAAATCTACTCAACATAAAAAAAATTATAATATACTCACTTTCCAAAATCAGCAACATATAGTCAACAAAAAACTACTAGGAAGATATAGATACTATTTGGCAACTTATTTTGTTTAATACAAATTAAAAATATGAATTTTCTATTTACTCTATTCGATTGTCTTATAGTCCAGCTGCTATAGCAAAATTTTAAAACTAACACACAAACTTTTACTACAAAATCTTTTAAAGATTCTAGCTCTCAGGGGTTGTTAGACTAAATTGGTGCCTTTGTTGTTTGTCTCCTGATGAAGGGCAATTGTCGTACAATCTTTCCCTGTCATCCACCACTGACGAGTT
This sequence comes from Chrysopogon serrulatus, assembly GCA_015844335.1. Lineage (NCBI taxonomy): Eukaryota > Viridiplantae > Streptophyta > Magnoliopsida > Poales > Poaceae > Chrysopogon > Chrysopogon serrulatus. The sequence goes on from JADLZL010002191.1 coordinate 304,501, forward strand.
TGACGAGGAGGAGGTCCACCAGGAGATGACGTCATTGCAGCATTTACTACATCCGCCGATGGCTCTCCATGGGTTGTCCAACCCTAATGGTGGTCCAGCAGCGAGTAGCCATGCTGGGGCCGTGCTGCCGGTGGTCCAACAAGGCATAGGCACCAGCACCACTGCCGGTTTGTGTGCTTCTATTTCTTTATTTCTGTTACACAGTTTCTTTACAAAGTTATACAAAATGCGCATGATATATATGCTAGCTATAATCAGGTTTCGTTATTTTTCTTCCTTTCATCTGTGACACTCTCCGAATATTGCATGTATGGATTTATATATAAAAAGAGTAAAGTCCATCACCGGTCCTTAAATCTATTCGACTGTGTCATTCAGGTCCCCTAAACTTAGAAATTACCCCGTATAGATCATCAAACTTGTTAAATTGTGTCATGTCGATTCTTCAACTTCATTTTAAATCTCATCTGGGTCAAAAACATGGTGATCTAAATACTATATATTAAAAAATAATTCATAACTTTTTCATATGAACTCGAATTAAAACAAACTTTATACCAAAATTATAGCCCTCGACACGATAAACAACTTTGTAGTCGAAAATATTTTGAAATAAAATTGTTTAGGGTCCCAAATATTGTTGTATATTTATAGATTTTGCAATTTAAAATTTAAAATTATCAAACAATTTTGGATATTGACATAGTCTGTATGAAAGTTATAGTTCTCAATAGGATCTACAACTTTATAGTTAATTTTTTTTATTTGAAGTCGTTTAGTGTCCTAAAATTTAATTTTAAATGTTAAATTCCAAAATATGTAAACTTACAATAATATTTTGTAACTCTAAATAGTTTTGATTAAAAAAGTTTCAACTACAAAGTTGCACATCGCGTCGATGGCTATAATTTCGATATAAAGTTTGCCATTATTTGAGTTTATATGAAAAAATTATGAATTATTTTTGATATAGAGTTTTTAGATCGCTCTGTTTTTGACTCAGATGAGACTCAAAATCAAGTTTAGGGACGGGTATGGCACAATTAAACAAGTTTGAGCACTTAAACGGATAATTTTCAAGTTTAGGAACCGGGATGACATAGTTGAATAAATTTGGGGACCTAAATGGTCGATTTGCGAGTTTAGGGACCGGAATGACACAAAGCGGACCAGTGATACAAGTTTATGGACCGGTGATGGACTTTACTCTATATAAAAAATAATATCTCAAGGTTGATTCCAATGCTGGCATATAGTTACTGCTCATACGGTACGTAGTATATTTGATTTTGTTATGAATTCAAATTAGATGCTGTCTGATTAGTTGTTCCCTGTTTAATCCATATTTTGTTTTTGCCTATTGTACTTGGAACGATAATTGAAATCTGAACCTTCCAATGGTTGTGTGTTTCATGGTATGGCTGCAGATGCACTGCCTCACCCACAGCAGCAGCTTCCACAGCCAGATGGTAGCTGGGCCTGGCCGGACCTTCCCCTGGTCGATGAAGTACAGATACAACAGATGATGCCAACCATTTTAGCATCTCAGCCACCACCCTCACCTACTCCGTTGATAAACCCTGGTCCAGACGAGGCCAACCATGCAGCTGCAGCACCGATGGGTTTGCAAGGTAGTGACAAGATTTGAGGAAATTCAATCGAATTTGCTCTTCCATTTATTTGAGCTTGCAGTTTCTTACTTTCTGTATATAAGCATTATTCTGATATCCCAAAACTAAGGATATATATGCTCTACAAATTAGCAGGGACTTTTATACCAGCAGCGCTGCAGGATCAAGAAGCTGAAATACTGAGTAGGGCCTCAACTCGACACAGGGCCATCAGAAGTAGGGGCCTCCCTAGCCGACTGCAGGCATCTAATGCCTTTTTATTCATGGGACAACAACAGGTATATATTTGTTAATACTAAACATAAGTATGTAGTACAAGAATTGACAACATGCTCATGATTCTAAATTGCCCAGCTGTGTGCCATTATGAAAGATAATACTACAAATAGCACATACAATTTCTTTAATTACCACATATGCCATTATGAAAATAAGCATAAGTACTATATGCCACTATGTTTACCATGCATACATTAGGATAAATATATATTATGATAGTTTATCAATGATAGAAAAATGATCTCATAATAAATCACATATCGATGACACTGACGATTCACATTAAATTGTACTAATAATTTACGATAAAAAAATTTTGTAGGTTATTACTTTATACAAGTTTATGTGCTTAACTAAAATATATGATATATCAATATTGGTAATATAATTTTAATTACTGTATGTTTTTATAAAGTATTATTACAACATGAATAATTCTTCGATATAACAAATTCAACATCTTGAGTTGAATTCTGCCCGCTAAAACAACTGTTATTTACATCATTAAATTACCAATACAAGCTATTATAGAAAAATTAAATAACTGTATGTTTTTCTAAATACCTAGCTCTACTATTAGCAAATTCAAAGTAAACAGCAATGCTTCCGTGGTTAGTGGAGTTGGTTGTACCTTTTCCTCCAAGGATCAAACCTAGGTTTCATTAAAGAAAAACTTGATTGAATGATGTTCCTATATATGTTTCACTAATGCATGGTACGGTTTGCTCCTTTCTTAGGATGGGTCCGACGAATTTTTTGTTATGGGGATGGATATGATATTCCAATTAGGCAAGCATATTGGCAAAATGCTAAAGGATGAAGAGGACAGATCAAAAGTTTGGAAGCATTTCTGGAGGTCACAATGTAAATACTGTGCTACCGTGAACGTGATATGCCAACATTGCATCACTGTCATGAGAAAACCCACAACCTTTGAACTGTTAAGGCATCGAAAGAGCTGTGACAATCACCTGCTTCCGGATTCATCTGGAGCATCAAAAGAAACCGAACGGTCCTCTCAGGCACTACAAATTAGAGAAATTGCTGAGAACCCCAATGGTGAGAGTGAACCAGTTGAGACAGATAACAGCAACTGTGCCACTGCAGCATGGGTGGACACGCAAGGCACCAACGCTGGTGAGTGGCTTGTTGTTTATTAGGGTTCTAGCTATTGAAATATATGTCAATTATATGCTTTCCTAATCAACTTGCCTTTTGATTAAGTTGGTGCGTAGTAGCACAATAAGATATGATAACTTTGAACAGTTAGGTTTGAGTTATTAATTGAGTTCTGGTTGTTATATATATATATATATATATATATATATATATATATATATATATATATATATATATATATATATATATATATAACAGCTTAATAACAAAAAAATGTTGCTTAGTTCTTCCGTGTTCGAAAGCTCAAGATATCTCCACGAGGGAGAGTACTGAGACTATATGTAAACTGTCCAATTTTCTTCAACAACTCAAGGTATAAGGTTAGTTTTGGCAAGTGCATGGTAGATGGGTTACACTATTCTTGCCCAAAAATTTTCATCTGCAATCCATATATACAAGCTCGAAAGGATTAATGTCAAAATTTTCATCTGCCTATAGTTAATCATTCGATAACCAAGTTGAATTAAATCCAAAAATGATTTATTTATTGTTTTCCTATGGATGTAGTTGACCACGAGGAACAAATAGCAACAATCCTTTCGTCCCAGCCGTGCTGCCAAGGACCTGGAAGCTGGCAGATTGTGGTAAGGATGTACCTTTATAATGGTTTTATTTTTTACCCACCTCAGTTTTTTGCATTCATACTAATATAGATATTTTATTGTCTATATCTTCTTGATTTACTTACTAATTAATTACTTTATTTGCTTTTCCATCCACATTCATAGTTTTTCTAGTGCCACTCACTTTTACTGTTGGTGAAAATTTATGATTTCGTTTATTGTTACAAATCCTATTACTGACGTGACACAAGTGGAAAGCTAGCTAATTCTACCTTTGATGATGATAATAATGTGGTCGGTCGTGCATCACTTCTGCAGGACGCTCTTACACATCATACCCTTTCTGAGCCGGACTCATGGTGGGACCTCATTATCCGGCTCTCTGATAGCTCAGATTGCTGCTCATCGACTACTAAAAATACTCACGATGGCTTCAGATTGAAAACTTACAACAACCCGCACAAGCAGACTGGTGGTAAAATAGTTCATGTGCACTCGTCATCAGCAACTTGGGTGCACGTCAGCGAGAACCGGCCGTGTGGTCCTTCTAATCGAGGTATCTCGCTACGAACTGGCTCTGATACTATTGGCAGTTCATACCTGTCGGTGGGAGTTGATGGCATTTACAACTTGAGGTTCGCAGCAGCTCTCGGGTGTTCATATCCCTGGCAATGTATGCACGTTGTCCTTTGCTCGTTAGGACTCAGGAAAGAATTTGCTACAAAATTATTGATACATGCATTAGAATGGGTCGGCGCGTGTAATTTGTGGTTGACGAGCCCCCGTTCCAGTGACAAGGGCAAAAGTATTGTTGAACAAGGTGATGACGATGTGCCATCAGGAAAACGGAAGCGAAAACCGGCTCCTCCACGGTCTAAAGTTTGGAACCATTTCACGAAGGTGGAGGTGGAGGCTGAAGACGGTTCAAAGGCTACCATGGCAGAGTGCAACTACTGTCGTCCATCTAAGCTGCTGCAAGCTGATTCAAAAAGACATGGTACTAGTCGGTTGCGAAGACATATTATAGAGCAACACCCGCAGTACGCCAACTCATTATAAAGCACAGGAGGTATATATGGGAATGCAAAAAACTACTACTACTACAACTGCTGCAAGAGCTTGTTGTCTTCTTGTCCATCGAGCTTCGCTCCAGCCTACTATTTATTAATTAGATGCATATGTATTAGCGTTTGATATCCGCTCTGCTCTGCTGTCAGAATAAACCTTGTGTGTTGGGTACAATACTTATGTCAGTCAGTGTGTTTGTATCGCTTTGTTTCCATCAGTTTCGTCAGTGTTCAGGTCCAATTCTTCACATCAGGAGACAGGCATGCATCAGGTTGTTGTTGATCGTGCCTTGGTTTTAGCATCGTCGACTTGGCTGTGTTTGTTATCTGTGACTTTGGTTGAGCATGTAATAGGTACTCGTTTGTTTGGCTATTTAATACAGTCCATAGCATAATTGCTGTGCTTTTGCCATGTCATGAAGCTCACTGAAATTCTAAACCTTTTAATTTTACAGCAAATTATTACCTTGATTGATTAGAATTATGTGCAAAATACCTCATATTCAACGCTATGAATTTTGTAAACGTTTGAAAAAACTAATATACTTGTTACGAGTTTTTTTTTTTAAAAAAAAGGAATACTAGCTACGAGTTTGTTACAATGCTTTTGATACAGAACGATACAACTCACGCGCGTCCTCTCTCTCCTAGTTGCTGGTCTGTAGTAGCACGGATTCGCCTTCCTGGGCCGGAGCTGCTGCATCAGAGTTGTCACTTGTCGTTCCGTGAACAGTCACCACGGGTACGACACTTCGCAGCCACGTACGTACGCCACAGTGCGATCCCTTTTGGACGCTTGAGGGGTCGTCGCGGACGATGAGCAGGTGGGCGTCGACGGCCAACGAAGCCTTGACGAGGTCCAGGCCACGGACCTCCCAGCAGCCCTTGAGGCGGCGCTCGCTGCTGGCGCCTGGCGGAGCACCTTGAGCAGCGCTGGAGCCTAGCCTGGTCCACCTGCGCCGCCTCCCTTGAAGCAGACGACGGCCGGCGACGGCGAGGCCAGGGGTACGAAAGAGCCGCCAGACCTTGAGCCCCCCGACCGAAGACTCCACACCTCGATCGGCGGCGCCGCCATCGCCACCCCCTCTCTTCTCCCTCCCTCTCTCTGTGATTTGAATTTCAAATTGGGCCGATTCCATTAAGGCAAACTGGCAAATAGGTTCAGCATTAATTTGTCTACAACTTGTTCAGACAATCAGACTTCATTAAGATCAATTTAGCATTACAGTATTTACACGGCACAATTATAAGAAACTTATTATGACAACTTCCACCTCCATCAGCTGCAATTTGCACGATCTACCTACCATCATCCACTGTAGTGGAATGACACCTAGTGCAAGGCTCCAGAACAGTCAGCTTAGTTGTCGGTGCAACTTTATCCTCAATGTACTTTCTTATAGCTGCCACCGCTGCAGTCGCTTCCTTGAGCAAAGTCTTGCTAATGCCAACACAAATTTGATCCCCACAGTCATTATTATTTTCCCCTGAACACCTACGTTGACTATGAAGGGTGTTCAATGTAAGGCGCTCGAGTGAGACAGCGTTCTTGACAATGCAACATGTTAGCTCAACCAAGCCCTTTGCAGAGCTGAAACCTACGATCTCCACACTCTTGAGGTGGTTGTGGCGTTGTTCGGGCAGCTGCCTAAATGAAGAACCTCCAAAAACCGATTCATGCTTCATATCTTTCTGGGACACCTGAAGAAAAAAATCAGAGAACTTAGTCCATTGATGAACCCACATGAGTTATCAAATATCATAATTTGTAGGATATATAGGATGGACACTGGCTGTCTTACATTCAGGTACAAAGTCTCCAAGGAAGGAGCCGCATCCAAGAAAGAAACCAGAGAGAAATAATCGTAGGATGGGGACAAGGTCCATCCACTAATCTGAATGGCCAGGTGCTTGAGGTTGAGAAACTTGGTAGGCAGCATAGGTGTATCCACCTGCACAGCAAATATGTCATGTTCAGATTAATTATAAACCTGTACAACACTTTATTATGACTACAATCGTATGGATTTATCATAATCTACAGCATACCTCTTCGCTTGAATCTAATTCAAGCTTCTCAAGATTTGGCATAATGGGTGGAAGCTCAGTACGAGCATAACAGACAACATTTGCACGTCGCATACAAAATACCTTCATTATCTGTGACGCTTCTCCAAGCGAGAGTTCTAAAACATTTCCAACAAGGGTAAAATTGGAGAGATTTGATGCATTATTCTCTATAACTTGCAGACTAGAACATACGAAAACCTTCAGGGAGCTGAGCCGCTTCAGCACAGAGGGTATCTTCAGGAAAACTATCCCCTTGCAATTATTGAGGTATAAATGCTCCAGTGCAAAAGAATTGGAAAGGAGGCACCCCAGTTCATCCCCCGTGATATGCACAGACCTCATCCTTATTATTGTTAACCTTCTTAAAGGGCAAAGATCATGCGTGGGACAGAAGACACATGAGGAAAGTTGAAGAGACCGAATTGAGCTTCTAACCCCATCAGATAGAAGTGAACACGGGAAATTGTACTTTCCATGAAGCGTAAGTGTGAGCTCTTCAATCCCTGGTGTAAAAGCAGCCTGGAGCCAACTATCGATATAAGGCAAGCAGCTGTAATTATCACATACAGTAAGGCTCAATATCTTCAGACCAATGCCTGAGTGTTTTTTCAGAATACTGTCAATTCTGGAGATTAAATTGTTTCCACTTGTCTTCGACCAAAGCGTCTGCCAACTCAAAGTGAGTTTGGGATAACATCTCCAGGAACTTAGAAAGGCATGAGAAAGGCAAGCAGCACGAGCAGCCGCATCCATCGGCATTAAAGAATGTATATGACGCCAGATGTCCTGCATGCACAAGCATGGGGTAAACTTTTAACTTTGCCAATGCAAATGAATTTCAATCAGAGAAAAAGTAGGATCAGATTAGTGTGTACTTCAAGTAGCTCTCTGCATGACCACAAAAGGTGCAATGTGTTACATATGTATGTAAACTGCCAACTGAATGTAACGGTGGCATGTGAACATAGCATTTCATAGAGAAGTTTTTCCTTAATTAATAGTATTATTGGAGGCTTTCTAACAATATAACAAGAAAAAAAAAAAAAAAAGATCCTTACTAATGGTCAGCACTGATTAACTACAATGATATCTTTTGTTGCTTGCATACAAGCACAGACCAGAGTAAACAATGTGTCCATCAAAATGAACAGGATAACATTTTATTGCGAAATAGTAGGTTACACACACACACACACACACACACACACACACACACACACACATGACACATCTCATAAAATAACATTCAATTGAGCCAGTGATTACTTTGGATTTAGGTAGCAAAATAGTAAAACCGATATCCTAGCACGAATACTGAAGTCAATCGAAAGAGAGATAATTTTTTTTTCTCAACCGAACATGACAGCCAATGCTTGCAGAAATCTGATTATAGCAAGCCATTTCAGCATCACAGCACTAAAGCGGCATATTTATGTTAATTCATCAAGACTGACCATTTTTTCACTTTGTTATTCTCAAATTATTATCTATATGCTCAAACTTATTGATGGGGACATCCTGGATGCATTACAAAATCCTTTTCTGAACAAGACAAGGTTTTGCACACAAGGGGTCAATGACCTGAGGTCCAACTAAGCAGATACAACATGGTGTAAAATTTGCTTCTTGATGAATCTAACCATGCCCTTAATGGGACTTGTTTACTGCATAGTAGATAATATAAATACGTTGCTTGTTCTCAGGTGAGAAAGGCAGGCAAGAAAAATTGGACCAAGTGATGCAGAAAGATATTTGGCGCTCAGATTCTTCTTCTGTCCATGAAGTTCAACACGAATTCGGTACTACTCCAAGGGCTTCTGACAATAGTATTATACGGACTACAAAACTATCAGCTCAAGTTCCAAATGCAACAGACAAATCCTCATTTGGAGCTGTGTAGAAATACTAATGCATATCTTGGGTGTGAGCTGAACAAGACCTACGAATTTCAGACCAAGCCAAGCAAAAGCAAACAGCCCAACGAGGAGGTATGTTCCTAGTATTAGCATTTGCAAACCATAACCAGGAATTGAACTAAAAAATAGACAAGTCAATCAAGCACTCTTGTTCTTAGGGTTGTGCCATAATTTTGCCCTTGGGAATTAGGAGTTATTCTCGACTGCTTGTGTTCTTGTTCATCCTTGTGACTGAATTTGCAGCAGCTATCTACCTTGCCCTGCCCCAACGCACTAGGCGCCGGTCATGGCTGAGGCCCCTGCGTCCGTGGGCTGCGTCCCTAGGCCTCCTCAGCAGGCCCCTCCGGAGCTCCAGCAGGCCACGGTTGATTCTACACCAACCGACATGCTGCTGTCTGGCCTGGCGGCCGGCGCTCCTCGGACGCCCCGAGGGGACTCCGCGCTCACGCTCGCCGCCGACGCGTTGTCGAACCCGTTGTCTGGCCTGGCAGCCGGTGCTCTGGACAGCCCCGAGGGGACTCGCGCCTGCACTTGCCGCCGCCACGACATTGAGCCCTCCGACTGGTCCGGCAGCCGATGCTCCGGGGATGCCCAGGGGGGATTCCACGCCCGCCACGTCGAGCCCAGAGACTAGCCCGGCAGCTGGCGCTCCTCCCCGACATGTCTCCACGCTCACTCTCGCTGCCGGGGGACATCACAGCCCACAACGGCCTGCCCAGCCGGTCTCGACTTCGCCTAGGGAAGTGGAGATGCTGGGTGCATCGACCACGGACTTCATCGCCTCCTTTCGCAAGCCAATACCGCAGCCACTCCTGTCCACTCCGGTGCTGCGCACTACGAGAGTTCCGCAGGTCGACGATGGCGACGACTTCGTCCCCAAAAGGAGTGCGCGCCTAGCCGCGAAGAGCAAATTCCGGGAGGCTAGGCCTGAGGCGCAAGCAAGAAAGGTAATGATGAAGAAGCTTGGCTTCGAGGTGGAGACTGTGGTCCCGGATGAGGCCACCTTTGAGGAGTTTCAGTTGGCTTTGAAGAAGCCCCTCACACCGTCAAAGCGGGAGGCAATGCAGGCTCTGTTCCAAGGCAGGAAGCAGTTGGCACGCCTTGCCGTCAGTGCCGCCTGAGCGACGCCACTCGCAGCTAGCATTTGGCTTCCTTCAGTCGCAAAATCAAGTGATCATGTAATACCTAAATGTTGTATCCAGTAGTGTAGGCGCCTTCTCGACGTGGCCGAGGCTGCTCGCCTTGGTCTCGTCCTCGCGATCATTTGTGTACTTGACTTTCTCTTCCTCTTAATGAAATACGGGCACGCCCCGATCGCGAAAAAAAAAAAATTGTCCAAACAGCGGATGGTGCCGTTGGTTAGACAGGTTACACGAATGAAGTTACCCCATGATCCTAAAGCGAGAAGATCGGCAAACTCCTACACCACTTGTTGTTCTATAATCACAGATGCCTGGCATGGCTCCCAATTTCGCTTGCTGGACTTACAGCGAAACTAAAATCAATGATGCCTATCATGCCTTATGGACATTGTCAGACATAAAAAGTAATCATCTTATTAGGCTGTACCTTCCAAGGAAGCGAGGGACAAACTTAAACTTTATGGTAAGTGCATCAGCATCAATACAGAGGAAGGAGTTGACACACTATATGTATTTGTACTCATAGGGAGAGGATGAATGCAGTCTCAGTATATAATATGACTACTTCCAGGAAGATTCTGATGGAGCTGTTGCTATAACCATTCATGCTGCCAAGGATGGTGATATCACACTCTAATCTCTCCAAAACCCCACAAGTGATAATTCCTAGGCTAATATGATTATTTGCACATTTCATCAAGAAACAGCCAAGTCATATGCCTGATTAAGTAGGTATACTCTGACTCTGCATATTTAGATCTTCTTGAGCTAACAAAAAAACAACAGCAGAATAACCCACTGAGAATTCTATGTTGCGGTACCTCAGGAAGGCATGGGATTGGATATCCCAACGTTTGACAGGGTAGGTCCTCAATTTCGTTCTCTGTAGCAACGGATCCACCTGGAACACAACAAGCACGGTTATGATAGAGAAACAGAGAGAACTCGAGCTGAAAAAACGACCTCGCAAAACCAAACTTTTATTATTATACTATTACTTATCAGCGGGGTGGGCTGCCAAAGCGTCAGCACTCACCTTTGCTGGAAGGAGCTCGATTTAGAGACCTAAGAGCAACTCCAGCCTAGCATGCAAATTAGGCCTCTAGTTTTTCTATTTGCATGCTGACCTGTAAAAAATAGGGATCCAAATTTGTTTCTAACTCCAGCCCAAGACTCTATTCCTACCCCTCCGGCCCAAGAACGCCGGCACTAGCACCGGCGCGTCGCCTGTTCGCGCCCCTGTTCGCCGCTGCGGAGGGCTCCTCGCCCCTATCCGCCCCAAAGCACGCACCGCCCGCCTGTCTTGCCCGTCGCGCCCTCGCTGCGGCGCCGCGCGGCTGCCGCGTGCCTCCGTGGGCGTGCTTTCCGCCGGTGCTGCTCGCCGTGGGCGTGCTCGCCATGCCGAGTCGCCGCGATGGATGGCTCGTGATCTTGTAGCGTGCCACGCCGATGCGCGCGGCGGTGCTCATGCGCACCTCGGAAACCCCGGCGGAGGCCGATCTGCGCCTCGAGGAGATCAGCAAGTAGGCCGTCGTCAAGGAGCCACAGCCTAGCGACAATGTCTAGAAGGAGCTGCTCGTCCGCCGTCGGCGAGCATGCACCAGATCCTAGTCTGCGTGGTGGGCGTGCACTTCTTCCAGCAAGCGTCGGGCATCGACGCCATTGTGCTCTCCAGCCCGCTGGTATTCCACAAGGCCGGCATGTCGTCCAACAAGGCCGTCCTCAGCGCCACCGTGGCCATCGGCGTCGGGAAGATGTGCTTCGGCCCCGTGGCCGTGCTCCTCTCGGACCGGCTTGGCCGGCGTCCGCTCCTCCTCGCAAAGACGGGCGGGCGTGTCCGCCCATGGCGGCCGTTGATTTGAGTGCCGCTGCCACCGATTCGAACTCCACCGTTCCGATTCGAGCGTTGCCGCCTTTGATTTCGAAAGTGCCGCCGCCGCTGATTCAAGTCCCCCGCTGGATTGGGCTGCACTGCCGCCGATCGAGCTCCGTCGCCGCCCGATTCGGAGCTCCGCCGCCGCCAAATCGGACTCCGGCCGAGCTGCAAGGCGAGGCAAGGTGAGCTGCCGGCAAGAGCTCCATGCGCCGGATGGAGACGCCGCTGAAGTCATACGCGTCGTCGGGCGCTGAACTCCGGCAGCGCCGGGTGCGCGGTACTCCTCCATCTTGGCCGCCAGGGACACGCACGCCACCGCCAAGCCAGCCAAGGCCGCCCAGTGCGGTGGGGGGGGGAAAAGTGGGGTGGGACCCATGAGATAGGGGGGTGCTAGATCTAGAGGCCTGAGATTAAAATTTGAAGAGACATGTAAAATAGGGGTCTGACTAAAGTGTCCACTGGAATTGGATTTTTGATAAAAACTCCTAAAATTTAGAGTAGGGGCCTAGCTAGGGGCTTGGACTGGAGTTGCTCTAATAATCTACCAAAGTGACAATTCAGTCTCAAGTATTTTAAAAATTGGTATCCGTGTGACATTTGTCTAAACGACGAATTGTTAACGATCAATAGGCTAAAAAAATAACTGATACGGAAAAAAGATCATTTTTTAGAGTGGTAGAAGAAAACAGCAAGCGAACCAGAGAGAGGGCGAGGGGCAAGAGAGTCGATCCTTACTCCGGGCTAGGGTTTGCTGAGGCCCCCGCTGCTCGCTCTGAATCCCCATGGTACGACACACCACCCTACCAAAGAGATCTCGCCGAGGTTCCGTGTCCCCAGCCTCAGATCTGTGCTCCTCTTTGTCTGTACTCTACCATGTCAATCCATCATCGTAGTAGCATCATGTATACTATATGTTTTCGATTTTGGATTGGATGATTGGATCGGAATCCGATTAGGCATCGGCTGGAGAGAAAAAGGAAAGTGAGGAGCTCTTCCAATCCTGCTCTTGTTGGAAACCGGGACTGACGCCTTTCAAAAACTACCCCAACAGCACATTTTTTTTTTTTAAAAGGCCCAACGAAAATGTGCTTCTTCACTGGACCAGTCCTTTCTTTATAACGAAATCGCCATCTCCAATTTCAATTGGTGTCTTATATCAGTAGAGATAACCAAGAACAGAATCGTGTTTCTCTTCGGGAACACAAGGCGCTGCAAGTAATTCTTGCACCCAACAAGCTTTAACAAAAAAGAAAGAGGTGCTAGGCTGGAGTTTCGGTTGGACCTTGAAGGGGTTCGGCCTAAAACAGTTTTCAAATCATTTTAAATTTCGAAACTATTTTTCAAATATGTTTCAATTAGCTGCGTATGAAAAGTCTGAAACTTTTACTACTTTGTTAGAAAAATAATTAGTTTTTTATTTTTTAAAATGTTTACCTATTCAAACCTTATTTTGAAATGTTTTAAGCTATAATTGGGAAATTATTTTTCAGAGTAGTAAAACGCACGCTTTATAAAAGTCAAGAGAGATGTTTTGTCTGATTTTTTAAGTTCAAGGAAAGAAAATAAGGCGTTCACATAAAGTCGAGGGACTTTTTCCAAAGGAAGAACATTAGTCGCTACAGAGTCCAGACCGAAGCCCTCAACGATGATCCGGCCCAAACCTTCAGGCCCGTGAAGCCCTTGGGAGATTCCTTCGCTGATGGGAATACATGACCTCGGCCCGTTGTCATCTTTGCATGGCCTTGGGCCTTGGCCTCGGATTCGGCTTCGCGTTTACGCTGTCTGCAGAAAGTATAAACAGATAGAATCGCAGATCTGCAGGAGAACGGAAACTCCAGGAGAGTCCACTACGCCATGGGGATACAGAGCGAGATGCAGGAGCGTCAGCAAACCACCTTAGGCCCGAGTAAGCCTAATCATCTGATTTTTTAAAAATATAATCATCTGACTCGTTTACTGTTTTCTTCTTTCAGCTCTTAAAAAAAATCTTTTTCATCTGTTAGCTTTTGTTAAGGATTCACTGTTTAGACTATGTCACACGTATAGATTTTTTTTAAAAAAAAAAAATTATTTGAAAATTTTATTTGATATTCACAACCATGTCTATTGGCATGCAGATGGATCCGTTGCTACAGTGGAAGAAATTAAGGACTCACCCTGTCAAGGAATTGGTGATGGCAATTCTCAAGATGGACAAACATTGGGATATTCGATCCTATACCTTCCTGAGGTATGGCAACATAAAATTCTGAAAGGGGACTGTTCTTTTGGTCTTTTTAGCTCAATATATAAACATGCAGAACCTTAGTGTATATATATCTACATAATCAGGCATGTGCCTGTTGATGCTGTATCGATGCTTCTTGATGAAATATGCAAATAACCCTATTAGCCTAGGATCTCTCTCTAGTGGGATTGTGACCTCTGATATTCCACGATAAAACATCATCTTGTGCATTTTGATAGACACAGTGTTTACTCTGTGTGGTCTTATGCAAACAGCAAGCAAGAAAAGATAATTAAATATACTAGTTAATCAGTGCTAGCTAGTATGTGTATTTTTTTTTCCTTGTCAGAAAACCTCTAGTAATACTGTCAGGGGAAACTTCTCTGTGAAATGCTCAGTTTACCTGCCACTGTAACATTCAGTTGGCAATTTACTTATAGTATAAATACACCGCACCTTTTGCAAGCATGCAGAGAAGCTACCTGGGGAAGACGATATATACTCCATGTGGTTGCACTGTTTTTTCTTTATTATCTGATTGCAATCCCACTTGTCTTTAAAGTTGAAAAATCATCCCATTATTGTGCATGCAGGATATCTTGCGTCGTATTCATGCTTTAATGCCAATGGCTGCTGCTGCTCGTGCTGCTTGCGTTTCTCATGCCTTCCTAAGCTCCTGGAGATGTTTTTCGAAACTAATCTTGAGTTCACAAACGGTTAAGGCACGTGACAGAAGTTTAAGACGCAGAATCGACAGCATCCTGAGAAAGCACTCAGGAATTGGCTTGAAAATATTGGGGCTTCATTTAAGTGATCAATATGATTTCTTTCGTTATTTCGACAGATGGCTCCATGATGCTGTCACTCCAGGGATTGAAGAGCTCACCGTTGGGCTGCATAAGGATTACAGCTTCCCATGCTCAGTTTTATCTGGAGGGGTTAGGAACTCAATTCAGTCTCTTGATCTTTACTCTTGTGTCTTCCGTCCAACTGCTGAACTTGGTCCCTTTACAAGCTTAACAAGTTTGAGCCTGCGTTCTGTGTGTATCACGGGGGATGAGTTAGGGTGCCTTCTTTCCAACTCCCTTGCTTTGGAGCGTCTGAACCTCACTGGTTGCAATGAGATAGTTTCGCTCAAGATACCTTCCGTGATGCAGAAACTCAGCTACATGAGGGTTGTGTGTTGCCGTGCTCTGCAAACTATAGAGAACAAAGCTCCAAGTCTCTCCAGTTTTCACCTTATCCCGGGAGTTCGAAATCTCTTGCTTGGAGAAGCAACGCAAATGATGAAGGAATTGAGCTTGTGTCGTGCGAATGCCATCTGTTATGCTCGTGCTGAGCTTCCATCCACTATGCCAAATCTTGAGACTCTTTCTTCGAGCCATGAGGTATAGTATGCAGAGTATGGATACATTCCATATGATCAGCAGTAGTCGTATATACTGTTATATGTGCAGGCGTATATATATAATAATCTGAACATGACATATATCTGTTTTGCAGGAGAATACGCCAATGCTGCCCTCCAAATTCATCAACCTCAAGCACCTAGGCATTCAGATTACTTCATCGACCTTGCCCCCATCCTACGATTATTCTTCTCTGGTTTCTTTCTTGGATGCATCTCCTTTCTTGGAGACTTGGTCACTGGAGGTAAGGCATTGTCCATCCTATATTTCTAGCAAATCAATATATGTGGCGACTCGGTAAATTTGGGTGCATCGATCTACTGATGATTCAGTTTCTTGGTTTTGTCTCTATAGGTACCTCAGGCAGATATGGGGCATGAATTGGTAGGTCCTAATTCACACCTGAGGCAGCTGCCTGAACGACAGCACCACACCACCTCAAGATTGTGGAGATGATAGCATTCAACTCTACAAAGAGCCTTGTTGAGCTAACATGTTGCATTGTCAAGAGCGCAGTCTCACTCGAGCGCCTTACATTCGACACATTTCATGGTGATGGCAGGTCTCCATGTTGCTCGGATGATTCTGTCATGTCCTATAGCAAGTTTATGATCGAGCAAGCATCGAGAGCGGTGGAAGCTATAAGAATGTACATTGAAGATAAAAGTTGCGCCTACAACTAAGCTGACTGTTCTGGAGCCCTGCGCATGGTGTCATGCCAACGCTTTTGACGATTAGGCTCACAGACCTTGCAAGTTCGTTGTAGCCGGTGCTAGGATGGATCGAGGAGTATCATAGTGAATTATGCTCGGTTTCTTTGATTGTTCGGAGCGGTTTATATGTCTTGTCTAGCCACTAAGGCAAAATAGAAATTTTCTTAGGTGTGATTAGGTTTGCATGAAATAGTGTTGCCGTGTATGACTTTAAGTAGGTATACATTGAAAATATATTTAATATCGAATCTAATGATACTTGTTTAGTAGATAAATATTAGTATCTTTTTATATAAATTTGGGTTATCAGTCAAGTCCTAA
Organism: Chrysopogon serrulatus; assembly: GCA_015844335.1. Lineage (NCBI taxonomy): Eukaryota > Viridiplantae > Streptophyta > Magnoliopsida > Poales > Poaceae > Chrysopogon > Chrysopogon serrulatus. The sequence continues at coordinate 320,894 of JADLZL010002191.1, forward strand.
TTTCCTACGTGGCGTCATGTCAGATTAATCCTCCAAAAGCTTTGAGTGCCAAAACCAAACAATTTTTAAAAGTCAACGTGAGGTTAAAAATTTGATTTTATGATTGGAACAAGGTGGGAAAAATCAGTGTGTGACGAAAGTTGAGGAGGTTAAAAATCCGATTTTAAAAGTCAGGGTCGGATCGGATCTGCAGTCTGCTAGAGTTTGCGCTCGATAGGCTTTACTGTGGCCCCATTTGGTAGCCAGGAGAGGCCTCCAGACAGGCCCGTGGGCTGCAACCATTCTACTTTTTTTTCTCGAATATGCGAAAGATTTAAAAGTCATTGCAATTAAGATTAAGATAGAAGAATTTTGACATAAATATATGCAGACACCAGAAATTCATGGACGCGTCACGACACGAAGTTTCCGACTTTCGTGATTTCAATGACCCAGGCTTACACGAAACACAGCTAAAATATGCAGACACCTTGACCTGTAAATGTATCACTTATATGAAGAAAAACATCAGCCATGCCTCCGTTAGTATTTCCCTGTCTTCTTGTCAATATATACAAGACTCAAGAGGCCGGTTTAGCATGACACTACTAGATCACATTGGCAGCCATCTTATGCGCTGAGCTAAGCATACATATAGTACATTTACAGTGCTACACATTTTGTGCATTGAAAAAAAAAAAGTTTCAAGTGGTGGTAAAACACACACACACACACACACACACACACACACACACACACACACACAAATCGTAGGCTATTTCTCGGTCAACTCCTTCCATAGGTTTCCAGGAAAAAGAATTGTGGAGTTGAATATCTCTTCCATCGGTAACCATGACAAGTCATGATGTATACCAGTGTATCTATTCTTAGGAGAAAATCATGCCTTACTTATCTGACAACTGGTTGTGCAGGAAGTCGAGAACTGAGAGGCGCTGCAAAGGTTGTGATCAAGGTTAGTTTGGAACAACAGGTACAGGCACAGGATGGTAGCAGGAATAATGAGGATCAAGAATAGCTACCCATTGTACAAGGCTAGCTTGTTCAGAATCCAGCTTTAGCTTCTCAAGGCATTGAATTGCTTCCTCAAAACCCTCAACTGCGGTGCTCTCATTCCCAAGATTTCTATCCACATCAGCAACTTTGGCAAGAGAAGTTGCTAGATCGATGACCTATATCCAAGAAATGCAAATTAAAATAATATTACACTTAATACACATACCTAGAAGCAAACTACTCTATGGAACCTTGGATCGAGCTTGCCTATTCAAACCATATTATCCTTCTCAAAAAGAAAAGTTTAGTAAATAACATAAACATGTTTCCTGATTAAAAAAAACTAATTCAGTTCAAGTTGGATCCTGGCAAGGCCAGGAATTGACCAACCAAACATCTGCAGCAAAGCAGGATTTTCATACATTGACTGAAAATTGTTTATCTAGGCCACCATAGGTTCAAGAAGAATACATCAGAGTACAAAAGGTTGCCCCTACCCAATTATGACTGATTACCATATTCTCCAGAAGTACAGTACAGTTTCTATCTTACCAATTATTCCATATCATTAGTTTGTTGCTCCCTTCTTTACCCTTCCCTACCACATCACTTCCATTATAGCATTGCATAGAGGAACTAGATATCGATTTGTGACAAACCTTTGTACTGCAAAGCATTCCTGTCCCATGTCACCCAACAGTTTACGTATAGTATAACTCCCATGCCTCCCACACAACATACCTGGGAAGCCACTGCTGAGTGCTCTTTTACGGCATTTCTGCGAACATCCAATGAACGGGCATAATAGTTCCTTGCAGATTGGAGGTCCCCATCATAGTAGCGAAGGTCACCAATTTTATTTAGTGAAACAGAGAGAGTATGAACCAGCTGCAGATGAATGTAAAAGGTAAATTAGCAGATAGTAATTTTTTATGTTATTACATTACATTAAAATTGAATACAACCTCAAGATCTTTTGTAGGGAGTTTCATGAGTATCTCAGCACTTTCTTCATAGTACGTGACTGCTGAAGGAGCATCTCCCAAGGTCCGACTGAAAACACAGTTACAATGGCAAGGATGCAGTGTTGAATGAGTTCAGTGACTAACTGATTAACAAACTCAGCAAAATAAGGTCTAAGTGCCACAGCCAATTATGCTGACAATATTGAATTAAGTACCAAACATAATTATATGTAGGACAGACATAATAAGGGCAATCATTAAGGGCGAGCAGACATACCAGCAGTCCCCAAGCATTCCTAACACAGCTCCAAGCTGCGAACATAGGTCTAGATTATCTTCTGAAGATTTCAACTCCTCCCTGATGTCATCTGCACACATAGTGAGCCTTGATTTTGCACTTTCAATGTTCTGGGCACGAAAAGCCTGTAGACACAAAAGTAAGGGCATTGTTGCAACATCAATACCATAAATAAATCCATGAATAATAGAGAACAATTAATTAATTTTCCAATTTTTACAGTTCGGCAAACATAAGAGTCTAAATCACTTGACTTAATTACTGACCCTCATAGCTTGCTGCACCAGAAAAGATCCTCTCTCCATGGAAACATCCTCATATATGACTTTATCCTTGAAATCTGCTGCTTCCACATCACCTGTAGCATGTAACCGCTTGATTCTGGCATGGCCATCAATGAACCGATCAACAAGTGCTTGAAGCTCAGCATCAGGCTCAATCCCCTCTATATCAGCACCACACAGCGGGCAGTCCTTAAAGCGTGATATACATGCCCTGCCAATGGAAACCCAATAAGAACCTGTTGAAGCAAGGAATCAAGCATAAAGCACATGCTAAGCACAAGACGCACTTGCAGAATTTATGGGCACACGGTTTGCATTTGCTGCTTTCATGGAGCAGCGCCTGGCAGACAATGCAACTGAGTGGACCGAGCTTCAACGTGTTGGAGTCGTAGCCAAATGGGCACTTTGCCAGCACCATACGAGGATCATCGGTGCCCTTTTCTACACCGCCATCAGTACTTTCATTGTGCTCACTGCCATGACCCTTGCCAGTGACAGGGCACACACCAGTGATGCTCTTGTCAGATTTGGCTGCAGGGCATAACCCAGCACTGCTCTTATCGGCGGCTTTCACAGGGCATACACCGCCGCCGCCACCAGTGGTAGCTACCGCAAAAGGGCAGACTGAGCTCATATTTATTCAATTGCTGTTCCCTTCCCTGCAGAAAATGGGACATGGAACATGAAGTTGCATATTTGGAGCACAAAAGTATCATATGACAGCGCAACTAAAATTCTATATGTATTTATGTATGTACATATGTAAGCAATGGTAGCACATCGTTGTCGGCAAGCAAAGCATCGATCCGTTTGGTTGTTGATTGTGGTTGCATCGGTCAGCGCCACAAAGGCATAGCAAGGCATGTAATGTTATGGATTGAAATTGATAAAGCACGGCATGAAAACTCGAGGTCCAGTAAATTTGAAGTTGGCTACACTACACATCTGAGCTGTTTGAGCATTGGGGCACACGCGTTCGAAGCTGATGTGATGATAAAGTTTCGCTTCGATTTCAGCCAGATTCAACAAAATCGAAAGGAAGGGGGTTTGCCTTGCCAATCACCCACCGACGTTGCTCGCCTTCCTGTGCGCTGTCCGCGCGGCGTCCTGGGTGGAAGCGCGCCCGGTCCTCGGCGAGAGGTGAGGTCGCGCGGGCGGCGGCGGCGGCGGCGGGATCGACGGGCGCAAAGCAGAAGCAGAAAGAGGTGCGTGAGTGAATGGCAGGGAAGGCATGGATAAGATCGCATCCAACGGTGCTAGGAGTGCCACGTGGGATGATCCAACGACCACACGCTGCGCCACACAACCAGGATTATTATCACCTTAATAATAGATAATTGATGAATTAAGCAGCACCACAAATGCTATCTGCATTGACATTGCTCACTGTACACATCAGACAGACTTCATATCTGACCCATCCATTCATTCACAAGGTAAGAAAGGAAATGCAACTATCTGCTGACCACCTCTCTCATTCTCTATATGATCTGATCTGATAACAGAAGAAAGAAACAAACACATTGACCTCCCTAAATTATTATCCGACACAGCCTGTTTCATTTCAGTTAATCAATTCCCAGACCTCTCCTCCCTTTTGCAACCTATGTGCTACTCATTTTCTTTTTTTCATTCATGTACACTACATACATGCAGTCATGACTTCACCGCCTCCGCCTCCGCCTCCGCCACGGAGGCGATCTTCTCCTCTGCGCTCGCCTTGCCTGGGAGCAACGCTGCGGGAGCTTGGATCTGCGCGATCTCCAGCAGGATCTTGTTGAGGGACTGCGGTTTCGAGAAGAAGGGGCAGTGGTCACCACCCTTGATCTTGAAGATGCCGTCGGGAGGGTTCTCACGGACCAGCTTCTCCTGGGCGTCCGGTGACAGCATGTGGTCGTCGAGCGTCTGGATGAAGTAGCGGCGGACAGTGCCGTAGTTCTCTGGGGTGAGGGAGAGCTTCTCCATGATTGGGGCTAGAGGGATAGGCCTCATGGACACCGCGGCCAGCGCCATATCCTGCATATTATGAAGCATGTGCAAACTTGTTAGCAAGTCAACTGGAAATACAGGCTGGCATGACAATGCTGGATACAATACATCTTTTAATAGGTTCTGGTTGCATAATGGTAAAACACAATGTACCTTGGAAGGCGTTTGGTTGAAATAGAGCCCCTTGATCTGCTGTTTATCGAACATCAGCCCAGTAGGAGGCTTGTCCTTTCCATTTCCATAAACTAAAAACTGTGATTCTTGCAAGAAGACATCTGCTGACCGGAGCTGTGAAATGCAGGTTAACGTGAGCTCCCATTGAATATGCACATGGAAATGTTATAAACATAGAAAGAGGGATTCCATACTTCCTCTGAGAACACATCAAAGGGCCGCTGGCCATCCTTTACCATCGTAGCAGTAAGAAACACCGCCTTTGAGATCTTTTTGGGGTACTTCTCCAATGCATATGACACACTTGCACCTCCGCAACTATGGCCAACCAAAATGACCTGCATTATCGTCATTACAAACAGTGCTCAGAAAATCTGGAACTTGTTTCCTCCCAAAAAATAAATATACACAGAACTGCAGATGTAACAGCAACCTTCTCGTCCTCAGGAAGCTTATCAAAGTAATCAATCAATGGCTTGGAGTAATCTGCTAATGTAGCTATGCTGTTTGTATCAGTATGGTCTATACCAGAACCAGTGAGATCTAAGGCAACAGGATCTAGACCAGCTTCCTCCAAGTGTGAGATGGTCTTGTACCAACACCAAGCACCAAATCCTTCTCCATGAACAAGGACAATTTTCTTTGTTTCCAAATTCTCCAAAACAATTGGGGCCTGAAAGCATATACCAGCAGCACCATTAAAAATCTATTTTTTTTCTAAGAAACCACAAGATAATGTTTGTATGAAAATGTACATTTTCTGCCTACTTTAAATGTTGACAAGGCTAAGGACAAAGAGATAAAAGTACTCATAGATATTTACAGGTCAGGGCAACAAAAACCATAACTAGCAAACAAGTCATAAATGAGACAGTTTTGAGTATGGGACCATGCCGTCAAAGCAGTTAGGTTACTGCTGGGTGCTAGCATTGTCTGTAGTCCCAATGCCATATAAATTTCTCCATGAATACACATCCATGTCTTGTACTTGTGTATGATAACAGTTGCACACAAAGATACCTTTTGAACATGTAGTGGTATAAGACAATTATATATAGGTTACTATATAAACCATAATCTTTAGAAGATTAGCAAGTGTATGACAACAGTTGCACACAATGATACCTTTTGAAGAAAAAAAAAATCCCTGTTATGCTTGAGGTGAAAAGCATGCAGAGCATAAGAAAAGGCATGCCCAGCATACCAAGAGAACTGAATTAAAAAGAAAACCAGAACTATCTTGGCTGGCAGAGGGGGAAAGCAAGTACACCACCATTTTATTATGAATAAGATCAAGGTTCAAAATTGTAGCAGTATAAGGCATATATGCTACATTGAAAGACTCAAGCTCAGTTTTATTTTTAGTTCTGAAGTATATACTTCAACAGGGCATTTAGCACAGCAGTACAGCACCAAGCATGGAAACACTTCTTCATATTCAGTATGGTATACAATTCCACACAATGAAACTACTTTTAAGTTCTAACAGAGAAATGCCAAGTAGTTATCACTTAACTATTAGCAGAAACTCACTATTCAAATACAGCTAAATTTTACTTAACGAAGGAAGCTACAGAGAAATAATTCAAAAGGTTTTCCTGGATGGCAAAAATAATTGAAAAGGCCAGGATGGTTTCCATGTAAAAGAAGAAAAATCCTTCAGCAAACAAAAAAGTACACCACAGACAACTAGTTGAACTCACCCAATCACATGAAGTCCAACACTAACAACCACATTATAACTCAATAGATTAACTAAGAGTAGTTACATATGAACCAACCAATACATCCAGGCCAAAGATGGAGTAAAGTCACAGTCCAAGCTACCCACTTAATAGTGACGTACTGATTTTAAGAGCAGAATGCTACTGAATAAAAACCTCAATCAAGGAAAAAAAAAAAAAAACTGTATGAAAAGTCGCTACCATAACTAAACAATCTCTAGGAACTGTCAAGCAAGAATTCTTACAATTGAAGATCAGGGCACTACATCTGACAAGCACATATTGGAAATGCCCAAATACTACGAATTACAGAAACTTCGCACAATTGACCATATACAGAAAACTATGGCAGCACCAAAATGTACAATTCTAAGGTAACATTAATAACACTAAGATTGGATTAGGAGCGCAAGAACGCAGCGCCAAGGTTGGAGGAAACAAATAAACAAGCAACTGAAATTGTAACTGAAAGAAAGGGGTTGGTAGGTAGGAGGCTTACGGGCTTGGCATTCGTGACGGAGTCCGGCAGGTCACCGCGGCGGCGGGAGCTGGTGGAGCCGGGTGCCATGCGCCGGGACAGGGAGGCGCCGGCGTCGATGCGGCGTGACATGGAGCCGCCGGCGTCGAGGTGCTGGTGGATGGCCATGGCCAGCGCCTGGCGGTGCAGCAGCTCCTCCTCCGCGGGCGTCAGCTTGGGCCCGCCGCGCGCCGACCGCGCGCTCCCCATCCGCTTGCTGCGCGACACCGCCGCCGCGGCCCGCTGCTCCTTGCGCGGCATGCACGCGAACGCGTTGCCCATTGGGAACGAAATCCGAGACGGGAAGCAGCAAGCTGGCGCGCGAGATTCCGGCAAGAACGGCGGATTGTGGACTGGGGAACAAGCAAATCGGCAAAGGCGACCGAGAGCAAAGAAACCAAGGGGAAAAGGAGGAATTTTAAGAAGAGAAACTGAGCTCTGCTTCAAGAACAAGCTTCTGTCTCCACTGGAAACGGTGGACTCGGAGGCCAGGAGAAATCAAACCAGCCCGACTCGGGACGAAATCCTCAGGGTGGAAGAAGGGCAAGAACGAATTTTCTCCAGGACTGGGCTCCGGCGACGACGCATGGGTGACCGGCAGCAGCAGAAGCACAGCACGGATGAGATCTAAAAAGAAGTGGAATTTATGAGTGGTCCTTGCACCTAACTCATCTCCACAGGAATCTCGCCGGAGCGATTTATTTCCCTCCCTGCGCTGCACCTTCCGAACCTAAAAAAAAAAAAAAAAAAAGAGAAATCTTTGGCAGCCGATGCTAATCAATCGATCAAGGGAGTTGAACGCCAAAGCCGCCGGATTGCAGGAAGCTTTTGGGCGGTTTCTAGGGAATTGTGTCCGGCTCTTCTCTTGCCGTGTTGCTAGTAGTGGTTCTGCTGTGCTAGACTGCTGCTAGCGCGTATCGTCAAGGCTTCGCTAGCTGTACACCGCTCTCCAGCTTTTATTTGTTCTCTTCTTCTGAGAGAAAACAACAAAAAAGAAATGGTTTCTTTTGTGCTCTTGCGATTTTATTTTATTTTCCACACAAGTTCACTGATTGTCTTGTTTGGTCTGGCTTTTTGACGACCTCGCTGTCTTTGTCTTCTCCATCATCTTCAGAATTCAGATAAAGATGAATGAAAGTGGCACCTCCTTTCCCTCCCCCTTCTGAAACACTAAAATAACTTCCAACAAGTGCTCTTTTCCTCTGGTTTTTCTTCGATTTCTGGGGAGGGGATATCCTGGTCTGCCTTTTTTTTTCAGATCCCAGGACCTGCCTGTCACAATTCTTTTAGTACCAGTCTATCAGTATGCAGCTGCAAATCTGATACAGTACATTTTTTTTGGTTAATAACTGATGGGATGCAAAAGTTAGTAGGTGTGTGTCTAGCTTTTGAGCTCCAGAATTTCGTCGGCCTTGATTTGATATGCGGCTGGCTGTACGGCTGCACCTATGATTTGCTGAAAAGAAAAAAAAAATGAGAATAGGGCCACCTGATGAACAAACACAAACAGAACGGATCAGCGAGTGCTGTTTGAACTTTGAAGTCAGGGCAAGTTATTACCCTTCCTTATCGTCCTTCGCAATTCTTTATTGCGTTGATCCGCAGCGTTCAACAACTCCCCACCATAAATTCTGAATTGATCCGTTGAAGTGACGCTGGAACAGTGTGGTGCTGTAGGTGATTCAAGTGCAATTGCTCGCTCATCACATGCTCATGCTGGTTTGCCACTGTCAGGACGGCAGTTGCTCCTTAATTTATAATTTAATCTGAAACCAGGACGGCAGTTGCTTCTTTCACCCTGCTCGCTGCAACCTCTTGTGGCTGCGTGTTACATCGTCGTGTGATTTTGATATCTGAAGATTTTGATTTTTGAACCCCCTGTTTCTTCTGCATTTAGCCTTGAATTGCGAGTAATCGTTCAATTATGCTAGTAACACATTATGTGCTCCTATGGGTTGAAAAAAAAGAATATCAAATCTTATAAATTTGAGCTCATAAAATTTGTTAATTTTAATGAGGAGCATTAATTGGTGTAGGGAAGCTACATCAAAGTTATATTCAGATATAAGATTTCAGTAATGATATATTGATTATCTTTTTTATCCTATAGGAGTCTAGGAGAAATGGATAGCCGAAAGCACATATCTAAAGGCTCTCTCCGAATGAATGGCAGTCGTTCAGAGATCCGTCGTTGACCTTGCTTCATATTGCCATCATATTTTCCCCTTTTTTTCACATGCATGTTGAGTTGATCTGTCCTGGCATTTTTCAGATCTTGAGATACGATGAGGTGTACCGTGTACGTAGTCAACTATAGCATACTAGTACTAATTTGCATGTAGCACATGTGTCATGTCAAAAGCATGCCTGGCTCCGTGAATCCTCGTATGTTATTTAAGAAAGAAAATACGGTGTTGTGTAGTAGTTACTAGTTAGTCACAACTCACAACAAGGTGTGTAGCAGTTGCCCTGGAATTGAGCATATATATGCCGTAGTGTATTCGGTTCAAGCTTTGTCTCAACCTACCAATGTAATCCATTCCTCATAGAGGGTGTTAGTGGTGGCTAATGACAAAGGGACACGACATGAAGAGTTGAAGACATGGGAGCTCACTAAATTCTAAAGGAGAACTTAGGGCCTGTTTGGTTTCTCTATGGACTAAAATTTAGGTACTAAACTTTAGTTCTAGTGTGTTTGGTTTTAGGGACTAAAAGGGACTAAAAGTGCATAAAAAGGAGGCATATGCTCTCACAACTTGGCATTTTAGTCCCTTTTAGTCACTTCTTGCTGACTAAAGCTACTAAAGTTTAGCTCTAGTAAAAACAAGGGTTGTTCGGAAGTTTAGGGACTAAACTTTAGTCCCTAAACTTTAGCAAGGGTGAACCAAACAGACCTTTAACCTTTCACAACGCACAAGTGCACAACAACTAGTTCAATACATATAGTATAGCTTTGGGGGAAAATTTTCAAACAATTCACCTTTATTTCCACTACGGTACGGTTGAGGACAAAATCACTTGGACCTAGTACTATATATATGGTGAATTAACAGCAGTTTCTGCGCATCAGACCTAGTTCCAACAATCTGCCCGTAAACGATTAGGAGGCCATCATTTTGGAGGGACTTGGACACCACCAAAGTGCAATTTTTTTTTGTTTGGTGATGTGGGCTGCAGATCATCTTACATGACGTGGCTGGCCTAGCCATAGTACATATGCCCACTGTGCCAATGCATCCCTGAAACGAGTCTAAACGACCATCCATCTCTTTGCTCACACTATCAAACGTGCAAATTTGATGGTGTCTAGTCCCACCAAAATTTTATATGCTGAAGGCGCTCTAAGATTTTTGCGTACTTACTGTTTTTTTTGTTGGTCTTGTCCTCATTTGTTACTTTGTTGGACTTCTGGGCTACTTTTAAAAAAAATGGTAAAAGATAGAAGAGATATATAGATTGTTGATATTGTTACAATCTGGATATAATAAAAAAACTGTTAAAAGCATGGACGGGTTTTTTTTTTTTTTGATGAATTGGAGCTTTAATTAAAAGCTCCGGAAGAGCCATCGTACTACTGCTGTCATGAGAACGGGGATGCAACGGCACGTACATAGAGCTAGTATACCAAAAGTGCAAGCGATGCGTTTTCTTTTTTCTTGTGTGACTCACAATAATGCAATTAATTATGCAAGGGATCAGAACAAGCAACAACAAATCATTTGATGTATAGCGACGTTGGCGATGGCACCGTCGGCCACACAAATGCATACGACACATAAACCACATATGCCAAACGCTTCAACTACTAACAACCTGCATCAATCTTTATACTCCTATACGTGAGCCATTAGGAAGGAGTAGCTCGATCTTTAGCATGCATGGACGGATCGGCCGTTCCAACAAGCAATCATCCGTCCATCATCATCTGCCCTGTCCTGTCCTGCTGTGTGAGACTGTACAGACATACTACCTACTATACTGGTACTGTTGTTCCTGCAGATCCAACTGCATTTGCCTTTGTATGTTCAGAGCTACTACTAGCTACTCCGTAGCTTTTGCCAGCGTCTTGTCCAGCATATCCATCCATCATCCATTTTTGAATTATTATTACTCCCTCCTTGTATCAAAAAAGTATCGCTATGATATTTATGCCGGTCAAATTTTTAATTAACGAGTATAGAAAATATTAGCAATATTTTTATCTTCAAATAAATTTATTATAAAAATAAATTTAACAATTTATCTAATGATATGAATTATGTACCATAAATATTAGTCTTTTCTTATAGTTTTTATCAAAATTAATAATATTTGATTTTTTTGGGAAACACGAACTACGCTTATTTTGGAGCGAAGAGAGTAGTTGGCAACCTTCTTACCACTGTTGTCAACCTTCTTATCATCTGATCTGGACGTCTTAGATAAATGGTCAAATGGGTTGCCCATATACTCACGTACTAGTCACTCCATTAATTGTAAATTATTATAAATCATTTTGGTTTTTTATGTATCTAAGATACGTAGAGAAAACCGTATACTCTATATTGGAAATAGAAGTCATTTAAGATAATAACACGGTCTCCAAATTATAACTTTGACTTCATATTCTTATAAATATACTCATCACAAAGTGATATATTTATACTTTTATAAAAGTATTTTTTAAGACAAATCTATTTATATAGTTTTTACAATTCTAAACTTAACAATTTAAAAGTTATTCATGATTTATATTTCCAATGTTTAACCCAAACCTTGTCTAAAACGACTTCTTTTTCCTATATGGAGGGAGTATATCTAGAACAGCCAAAACAATCGTAACTTGAAACTAGGAATGGTCGGGCTGACTGAGTGGTTAGCACGGCTTAGTACCTCCCCTCTCTGGGGTGGTCAGAGCTCGAGTCCCAAGAGAGTCATTCTTTGTGGCATTTATGGCACATTTGACCGGAGGAGAAAAAAACTCCCTCGTCTGCCCCATGCCAAAGTATATGTTTAAGGCCAGCCCAGTCTCACGGGAGCTGTGGTGCCACTGTGTATGGTGGGGTTGGAGTTCGGGGGTTTTCTCGACCTGCATGAAAAAATCTTCTTCTTAAGCAAAAATACCAGAGGGCTATCTTACCCCGTGGGTCGAGTTTTATTATCATAACTTGAAACCAAGTGAGCAGTATTATTTGGCTAGATATACTACTGGTCTGACCAAAGCTAAGACTCCCTTCAATAATCAATCAGCCTTGGTGGTACGGTTGTTTTTTCCCCAATATATTCATGGATTTTTTTTTTTTAATTTTCTCCTCACAGCCCTCAGGTTATTTAGCAATTAGCTCGCTGTTTCTGTTCAACTTTATTGTTTTTTTACTGGACCATGCTAGCTTTTGGCTTTCTCTGTTAAAACGTGCATTGTTTTTTAAACGTGCATTGTTTATGGAACATAACCCTCCTCGCAAACAAATGAACCTAAAATCTAATCCTAGAAACCAATAAGAAAATAAGAATTAATTGTACAAGGATCTGGATCCGAATTGGCATTCTGTTCAGCTTTCTCCTCTGAACTGAAAAGCTGCATGCAGACAATTGACAACCAAACCATAAACCAGCACAGTTCATGTGCATGTCATTTTCTGCGAGCTTTTCTGCAAGGTGTAGCATGCAGCAACAACTCTCTCTCTTCTCGGCCGGACAAAAAGCATGAACGGACAAACGGGCTATGCTCTGCGCATGCTATATATAAAGAACTGTTGTCTATATTATGACAGCGAACCTACCAACTACCGTGAATACTACTACTAGTATTCTACCTTTATTCTAAATTGTAATATACATATGCAATATACAATAGTGTTCTTTTGTTGTATATTTAGATACACTCTATATCTAGAAAAACTATGTATATTTAAAAAATTAAAACGACACTGTATATATAATATATAGAATGAAAGGAGTATATTCTTAGTGTACGGCGAGTTATTAAAAGCGTGAAGAAATTTTCTACCACGACGACGACTCGGCGTTTGATTCTAGCAGCATGATCGAAACTGCTAGCAATGCATGATTATCCGCATGTGGATCAAAATTAATCTTTAAGATTAAGAGATCTCATCGTACGCATCACATGTGACGTTGATTCATGACCCACATCCAATCACATCACATCACGACTAACTAATAATCCAACCGATTGGATTAGTGGTGGGTTGGATACAGTATAACATTTGCTTAAATCATCAGTTGATCAATTCTGTCCTCGCTCCTCTGACCAAGAATACTTGAGCCTCTTTTTGGCTGCTATAGTGCTATGGTATACATTCATCAGTCATCAATGGACTATATATTATGTGGCCTTTTTTTTTTGTTATGGATGTGCTTAGTTCACTACTGTACTTGTGTTACTGGTTTGTGGTTTGCACTTGCACACCGACCGCGAGGTTCAAGTGACAGACTTTTTTTTTTTATAACTTGTGACAGACATCTTTGGTTTGGAGTTGGACAGAATTTGTCACACTGACGCTGCTCGGCAGACAGTACCAGGACAAGCTGCCTTGTCGGTTGAAATAAGCCCAGGGCCATGATGGACTGATCAGGCACGAATCACTAATGGGCCTCGTGGGCCCGTACAAGTAATCTGAGTCGGCCCATCTGCAAAGTGCATTGACCATGCCGGACCACCGATGCGAAGTGCCGTGGGATAATTGTTGGGCCTGGACCTAGAGTGCCTGTCCAGTGTCCACCACACGTCCGTCCATACCTGAATAAGGCCCAAGTCTACCCAAAAAACTGTAGAAAGCCCAAGAGCATGCCGAATGAGGGTCATACGTTGACACTCACTCCGCTCGCTCGGCCTCGCCAGCAGTAGCAGAAAAACTGCATCCACAGAGGCATCAGTCTCCCCATCTGTTTCATTGCCTGAGCAACAAAAAACTTGTTCCTCAGTTACAGATGATGGAGTACATCAGAGGGGATAGTATATATTTTTCTGCAGTGTTTAATTCATAAGGAAAACTACAGTACACCAATGGATAGTCACTCCTCGATCACCAATAGGAACTTGCCTTTCCTTCTGAAACAGCTTCAGCACACCACCACCATGTGAGTAACGCAACTCCATCTGTTCAGGCACGAGGCATGCATGCCGCCGGCTGATCAGCAACTTTGATTTAACACGTTGGAATGTCGTCAGATATTCAGCATGTCATACCACCGGATCTGATCAGCACATCAGCATGTTGTTGGCAAACCTTAAGAACCCTAGCCCAGCACCATCATATCTAACTTAAACTGTTAAACATCCGTGTGTGATGTGTCACACAGGGTCTCATGTCGATCGATTGGACGAATTAGAAAGAGATGGATGGCTGCTCCTGCTCTGTGTGTCCAGTCTTGAGCTCTACCTACATCTTTCTTTACAAAGGAATAGAAACCTGCCATTTTTCAGATAAAAATTCAGACCTATAGACAGACAGATATCCGCTTGTGGTGGTAGTAGCTTATTTGAATCGACAGGACAGTCCACTCCTGGACCCTGGGTACAGACTCTATATGTACATGTGTGTCAAAAAAAAAAATGCCTACTGACTCAAATACTGTAAGTAACTGCATATGATCATCATATCATCATCTGCGCAAATATTATTTGCAATCAAATCTGAGTATCACACACGTGCGCACTCATGGCACCTACTACAAAAAAGAATCCTAGCAACAAATTCTCATTTACAGAGGCGATGAAGCATATGTACACATGAATCCTCCATTTCCATGATCTGAACATTCTATCTCTTGGTGCTTGTATTCTCCATCCACCCAATTTCCGCTGATCTTTTACCACATGATCTCTCCATCTCTCCTTCAACATTTCTCTTGCCTTGTATTTACCTTTGCAAGAATCGAATCGAAGCGAAGCAAGATATCCAACCTCACCACACCCAGGGCATTCTCTGTTCCTCAAAAACTGTGCACGACTGATGCAAAGGTTCCCATTGATGATCACCCGGAAACACACTGGAATCCCTTGCACACTGCCAACCAAGCTGCGAAGAGTACGAGGCAGATGACTGCGTCGATGATGATGATGGCCTTGACATGGCGCATCCACAGCGACCGCGATGGCTGCTGCTGCAGCTGCCTCCGCAACCTGGACTGACTGGCGCTCCGCTCAAGCGACATGCCACCGACGTCCTCGCCCGGCACGTCTATCCTCACCGCCCTGGTCCCGTGGTGCTCGTCCTCACCGTCCCCGCTCGACGATGACAGCTTATCCCTGGACCGCCGCTTCTCCTTCCTGCTCCCGCTCTTCCCGAGCAGAGGCACCTTTGACGACGATGATGTGCAGCCGTTGCCGCTGTCGTTGTTGCCCGCACAACCGTCCTCAAGGACGAACGTGGCGTGGGGCATCTTCTCCAGTGACGCCACCAGCCGCTGCACCGCCGGCACCAGCGAGTCATGGAACCCGCTGCTCCTACTGCCACTGCTGCTCCGGAACGCGTCCCGAACGCGCTCCAAGAACTGCAGTGCACCGGCGCTCCCGACACTGGGGTCGATGATGGCGAAGAAGGTGTGGCCATCGGCCATCAGGTAGCCGTAGGTCCTACAGCCGGCGGTGTGGACGTAATGCCGGTGGTGCGGGGGTGAGTTTTCGAGACAGAGCGCGGCGGTGGCCTCTGTCTGCGGGTCGCCGCCGCCGTCGCCGCCCTTGCTGCTGCTGCTGTAGCGGTAGATGACCCTCTGGCCCTTTGCGATGCAGCAGTAGACGGTGTTGGCGGCGGAGGAGCTCATCCGCGCGTCCTCCTCTTCCTCCGGGATGTCCACCTCTAGGGCCCTCTTGGCTTTCGCCGACACCAGCTTCACCGACCTGGACCGGCGCGAATTCATCAAAGTCGCCGCCGGATCAGCCGCCCCGCGCCGCCGAATCGATCAGCAGGCGAATAGCGCCGGATGAAATTTCGTACCGCCGGCCTGCGCTGAGCACGGGTCCGACGGCGGCGGCGGGGATCACGGATCAAGACCTGCAAATTGACAAAGGCACAGTGAGCATCCGCCCGCCCAATTGATCCGCCAAACTAGCGAAATTAGAATCGCGCACAAGGATGGATTGATTGATAGAAGAAAAGATGGTCTTTTTTTCGCGACGAATCAATCTTTGGCAGCAGCACGGCCGACGGAATGAGACTGTACAGTAAAACGACACGGAAGAAAGCACGGGAATTGATGGGTTGATTACCTCGATGAAATGGCACGGCGGAGCGCCGAAGACGGCGGCCGGAGAAATAATAGCCGGCGGCGTCACGGGCGGGGATCTGCAGAGGGAGAGGGTGGAGTAGCGGAGGGGGAGGAGACCGGAAGTGGGAGAGGAACAGGCAAGGAGACGACTTGGCCTGGTTCGGTTCTGCTGGAGGAAGAGGAAGAGGAGGAGGTGGGGGATTCCTTCATTCGTCGGATTCGGCTGGTGTTGGATTGACCGGGCAATGCCAAGACCACAAGCAAGGAATTTAATTGGAATTAAAAATGTCACGCGGTTTGGGCGTATCTCTCTTCGTTTTGTTTAAGGAAAAATGGGAATGTACAAAGCCACCGACCATTTTGTAGGTGCTGCTGGGGCTAGTAGTAGTAGGGATATAATTGAATTAAGTTTAACAACAACTTATCTAATGTGCTTTGATGACTGCTACAATATGTGGAGAGATTTTATAGATGTTTCAATCGAACATTGCCGATATCAATCAGGTTGCTCATGAAACAGTTGTTTCACTAGTAAACAAGCATGCATTTGGGTCGATGAATCCTTAGTTTTCTTCTTCAGTACTTGATGAACGATGTAACTATTATGATGAATCAATATAGTTAGCTGATAGGCATTTCTTAAAGAAAACTTATGTAATGTAGATAGTTTTAGGTTTATTGTTCATCTTTGTATGTTGGGTGAGAGCATGTGGATAATACATTTAAATGAGTTTTTTCATTTAGAAAAGATGGTATGATGATGACAACTCAATATAAGACATGATTTATTATTGTTATATTAAAACTCTTGTATCAGAGTGAAGTGGTTGTTTCGATAGCAATTTAAGGGCTTCTGTTTTTGGATCCTCTCGGTCCCTTCTACAATTTCAAAGCTTGTTGCCTCACTTAATTTCAACCGTAATTGCAACTAGAATGTTCTTTTACATTTCAATTCTCTTCTAGTCTTAGAGGCTCTGAACCCAGGATTTGCACTTAAGGTTGGAATTCAGCATAAAGGCTGGGAGGGGGCTCGAGCCCCCTTACCTATTATGGGATACTGTCCTCTCTCCCTCCCTCAATCACCCATCCAAAAAAACATATTATATGCTCAACTTAATTAGATCCTTTATCTAGCTAGTCATATTGGATCATCATCATTTGCACTTTTAATATGTTTTTATTTCCTGTTGCCAGCGGTAGTGATGTCAATGAGGTTATCTATATATAGCTACACCCTCCTCATTCGTTGCCCACTGTTGGGGTGTTGATCGACATAGACACTTCGTTAAGTTTTAGGACAAATCTTAGACAAAAAAATTACCCTCCCTCCCCACGATTGTGCCAAGGCACAAAATAAGAGAATATTTTTTTCAAGCAACTTTAAGTCGAGGAAAGATAATAAATTTGATTGTCACTAGCGTAGTAGGATAACATTTATGCTACTTTAAAGAATATACACAAATTATGTATGTATCATGACTTTCTCATTATAACAATGATTCAAATAGCATCCTCAACTAAGATTTAGACCTTAGAGCATAATTCATTCGTATAATAAGACAACAAGATATAACAAATGTTTTTGTTTAAAATAAAAATGGAGACTTTAATTAAAAGTGGCATGGTAGTCTCACAAGTCTATGTCAATATGACAAATATAAGATGTTTTGTCTTTTATAGATTATTGATTTTATAACATATCTAGACATAAGTGTATATATATCCAGATGTATATCAAAATCTATGCATATGCTAAAATATCTTATAATTTAGATGGATTGAGTACTTTGTAGTGGTACTGTTAACATGGTATCATGCGATTGCACCGCTGCGAATGTTTTGTAGTTCCTCGAGTCTATGAGGCATGGTCGCTAAAAGAATATTTTAGTTGGCAGTTTGTTCACCAATGAATTTCTATAAAGTGTAGAATAAACCCTATATCAGCTCTGATTTGCACACGGTATGTGCTTTCAACGGTTTATTTGTGATAGGGTGCACCCACTTGCTGCTACTATGCAGGTGTTGTTGCGCGCGCATATACCATCCTTGTAGCTAGAAACTTTTCTTTGCCCTTTCTAAAACGATTTTTACACATGCGGCACCACATGAGTTGTCCTAAGAGGAAAGCAAACGGTGTGACTTCTATGCGTTTTTGTGATGTCCCATCTAATCAAGCCAGATTTTAGAAAAAAAAAAAAAACTGGCGGCACTGATCTGCTAGACAAATAATGTTAAGCGATAACACTTTAATTTCAATAATTTTAAAATGAATTTAAGTTTGTGAAAATTAAAGGGCATATATATACCTATATATATAAGCTTGCACACCTGTACTATATTTTTCCTATAAAGCTGGATTTGGGCATCAGTAATAATAAATACTTATTCACAATTTGTCAAATCACCTAAAATTTAGCTTAGCGTTCCTGATCTTTGTTTTTTTTCTTTTGGCACCAACTAAAACCTTCACTGTGAGCGAGGAAGAAACAGGGGACATGGAGACCCCGCGAGCTGCAGTGCACGCGCACACACACACGGCTGATGGCTCTGACTCTGAGCCAGGGACGACGATCGGCTGCCTCTGCCTGTCTTTGAAGCGTTCAAAAGCTGCCGTCGTCGTGGACACCGTGTGTGCACCGACGACAACGGAGACGGAGACGGCGCTTTCGTGTTTCGTCTCAGTTCGCTGGTGCAGTGGCCGTGTCAGTGTCACCGGTCGTCGCAGCGGCTGGGTCTCCACTGACGCCGACGCCAATGCAAGTGCTGCGGGCATGCAGCTTCGCAGACGCTTCTCTTCTCCTCTCTTCTGAATCCTGATGAGGCATGTAGCCGCACCACGTCGTTTCAGGCTTTCGGCTTCGTCAGAGTTCGCCACCAACCAGACGAGACGGAGCGACGACCATCCCTGGATGTAGACGGATGGATGAGTGGCTCCTTTATCATTGTCTGTTTATTATTAATTGCAATTAGAAGCATCTCGTTTTTGCGATGATGATATCAAATTTGACTGGGTCGTCACAGTCACAGTCACACTCACAGGGGGATTTCCATACATATTTTTCCACGGGACCATCGGATAAAAATCCAGGGCAAGTATTCTCTTCCCTGTCAATTTCGATATCTTCCTCGTGTCGAGTGTTGGCCGTGGGGATTTTATCTTTCCCCACTACTGGTGTTACTAGTAAGTACTAGTGCATTTTTAAATTTAAAAAATGGCTCCATAAAATCTCTACGTTTTAATTTTCTTTCTTTCTTCTTTTTTCATTAAACATCTTCATGCCAGTCACTGCTACAATAAAATCATTGCACAGTCAGCACAATCGAGCAGAGCCCAGTGTACTCCAGATACAGGTCGTTTAAGGATGTATGCAGAGACGCAGAAACGAGAAGTCTTTTTTTTTTTTTTTTTTTTTTTAATGCAGAGCTGAAAAACATGGCCCTTATAGAATCCTAAAGTGGTATAAATTTGGGATGGTGCGAGTACACTAAGACAAGAGAAGGCAAAAGGTACCAACCCAGAAGAGGTGTTTCCCTTTCACTGTTCACATAGGAGTATATGAGTTCTTTGGTGGCAGCCTAACGTCCTTTCAATCCAGTCTTTCTCCATAACCTCTTCCATCTCTTGGATAAGCATTCACACACTAGCCTCTTTATAAGGAAGATTGGAGTGGTGGCGACTGATGCATCCAATCATCCAACCCAACAAATGCAGTACGTGAAATGCAATGGCATTTCAGAAACTAAATGTCGGCAATGACTTGGCACTTGCAGGTGCTGATAAGGCATTGCACCTAACCTTAGCTTTAATTTGACCCTTTTTCGAGTGGATAATGCGCAGACTGCAGAAGCCGTGTTCATCAGTGCAACTGCAAGTGCAACCCAACAGCTGCTCTGAATAATCATGCTCGTGATGCATGGGGCGGCCTGCGATTTGCAGGTGCTGAAAGAAAGGCTTGGTGCAGAAACACTCACACTCACATGAACATGATGATTGATTATATCTCTATAACAGAAAAGAAAAGGAAACAAGCAACACTCACTCACTCACATGAAGATGAATATATATAATAATAACAGAAAAGAAAAGGAAACAGATCCATGGAATCAGCAGGACAGGAGACCAGGCGAGAAGAAGTGCCTGGCAATGGCGAAGCACCAACAACCCACTGACAGTAACAGCAGTGCGATAATCTAGACAGGCTGACAGTAAACAAGGTTAGTGAATGGGGCCCTTATGGGCCATTTGGGCTTATTAGTTGATGACCAAGCTGAGCCCAGCCTGCCGCCATTCTGTATATACTCCCTCCATATCAAAAAAGTAGACGTTCTGGCCTCTTCACCTATTTTCACAAAACATGTCGTTCTGAGCATGTAGCGGTGTTTTGGACTTGTTTACCCCTGCGCCGCACTTGAATCGAGGGAAATTAACTGCAAAATAGCAGGCCACCAAGCACGCTCGCCGCCCTTTCCACGCTTGCGTCGAGGGACATTAATTGCAAAATGCCAGTTACCAGCCAAAAAGGTGCATCAAGTGGGAATCGAACCCAGCACGCTGGAATCAAACATCAATGCGCTAGCCACTTAAGCCAAGGAAACTTCTCGTTTGAAGAGCACCTGTAAACATATTTATTAGGGGTAGAGATGGAAAACTAATCCCTATTTAATCACTCCTTGGTTACCACAATCATGTCCTAAACGTCAGGTATTTTGATATGGAGGGAGTATAGTACCAAAAGCTCTCCAATAGTTGCTACACAATTTTGTAACAAGGCTAGTGAATGGGGGGCTCTTATGGGGCATTTGGGCTTAGTTGATGACCAAGCTGAGGCCGGTCTGCTGCTATTCTGTAAAGTACCAAAAGCTATTCAGCAGCTGCTAAACAATTTTGAGGACCTGTACTGCACTTAACTGAGAAGAAAGCTGTACAATACAGCACCAAATTTCTGAAACCACGTTCACTCTTATATATACTGAAGAAAATGATACATAAATCTGCCATAGGGATCAACTAGCTAGAGATGCTTGCACCGTACTATGTACTGAACTGAATATATTACAAGGTAAGTACCCCACAATCTCAGACTCGGGTGTAGTAAAAAACTGAATTACTTGTGTTAGTTTACTAAGCCTGCAGTGCATTCAGCAATGTAATAACAAACTGAAAAACGGCAGCAACGACTCGCACAACAAGACTCTTGCAAACCTGTGCCCATGCCCATAGCCCTGTGCCCATGCCCAACGGGTGATCTGAGCAGTGCTGACACCATGCAACCTGGACAGCTCAGTCTGAGAGAACTGATGATCCTTAGAAACGACCACCTGGCACATATACGCATGTTTCTCGGCAGAAGGCTCTGGGACAGATCCATGACGTAGTTGACGCCGTCGCCGAGCGCAGACATGTCGTCGTTGTCCTGGACGCCACTACTTCTCGAAACCGCACGCCAGAAGCTCGGATTCGGGTTGTTCATGAGCAACGCTCCGACGATCTTTGCTCCGAAGAAAGACCCGTCCAGCTTCTTGGCAATTGCCTTGCCTGTCGCGACCAACCGTGGGTTCTCCTCGAGGTCTCTCCCGGAGAACGCGTGCGCCCTGAAGAAGAACCAGTACTCCGGGAACGGCAGCGCCTTCAGCATGATCGGCTTCACTGTCCCGACGGTGGCGACGAGATGATTGTTCGTCGTGACGATGATCTTGCTCCCCTGCTGCTGCTGCTGCTGCTGCTGCTGTCAGTTCTTGCGTGCAGGAGATCTTCCAGCACCTGCTTCTTGCGCGTGTCCACGTCTTCAAACACCAACAGGAATCTCTTGCTGCCAAAATCCAACTCGACCAAGTCCAGTGGATCGTTGACATCTATTCCTCTTGCATCTCCAATGACATGCTTGGGGCGAAGAACAAACCGCCTTCTTTCACTCCTGACGGTGTATGAGAATTCCAGCAGCATGATCACCTGGAAGTGGCTGCGCACCCTGGCGTCGTCACAGGCGTGCTGCACCAGTGTCGTCTTGCCGACTCCAGTGTCGCCGACGACCGGTAGCACGGCCACTCGGTCGTCGTCGTCGTGGAGTAGGAAACTGATGATCCTCTCCTTCTCGACATGTCGACCGAACATCTGTCCGTGCCGGAAGATGTTGGTGGCCAGAGGTCGACGTATAGGTTTGCAAGTTGGTAGGAGAGCATGATGAACTCCCTGAGGCCATCGCAGGCACCCTGCAACCTCTCTAGAACTCTGTCGATCTCATTCTCATCAACCGTGCGATCATGGCGGTGTGACAATACCTTGCGCACAGAAATCCGCACCCACTTTGCAGGATTAAAACGGGATAAGGAGGAAGCTACCTTGCCATCATCATCATCCTCCTCTTCCTCGCCTTCATTAATAAGCTCATGCTTGATGCAGTCAAGCAAGTTGTTGCCCTCGTACTCAGCGTCTATGAGCTCCGAAAGCCACTGGAGGGTGTCGTCGTTTGCGATCTGCTTCCCACTGGCCTCTACTACCGCGTTGTGAATCCTTACGAGCTTGTGGCGTATCATCTGCAGCTTGGCTTCGGTGCTTTGATGCTGGTGTCTGTAATAATGTCCGATGAGATAAGAGATCACTATGCTGAAAAAATCGCCTACGATGGCAGAAACGATGGTTTCGGCCATGCCGGACTCCTCTAGCTATCCAGAGTGGAGAACTTGGAGTTGCAGGCTACTAGTTCTCAGGATAAAAAATATCTGCATGTATCATGTCATCATGTGTGGACTTGAATGCTTGATGGTTACCATCTTGTTTTTTTTCTCGATCACGCAAAAAAGATTTGCCCGTCTTTGTATTAAGGTAGAAATCGAGTTGGGTTACATGACGCATTAGATGCGTCCAGGTGGACTTTTCATGAATAGCAAGACCGAGCGAGCCCACCTCCGTAGGCCCAAACAGGCCTACACTAGTGTATTTTATTACATGATGAATTAAACAACCTAAATTGGAGGCGCCCGCTTGAACCCAATGTTCTGCCTCGAGCTTGAGCACTGCTAGGAGTTGTGACAACTGCGTGCTAGCTCCCCTGAATCACCGAAGCGTTACGTTCTTTCCAAAGCTCCCAAGCGACGAGCAGGAAGATGGAGTCAGCCCCTCTTCTCTCGTTGCCTGTCCAGTGTTGTCGCCAGGTACTCCACCACTCCAACGTTGTAGCAGTATGTGTGGTCACCACAGGTTGCTGCAGCGCGCAGCCACGTTCCACCAAGCCTGCTGCGGCGTAGGAGCACTGAACAATGATATGATCGATTGTTTCAGGCTCTTGATCACAAAGAAAGCAGTTGTCATTGGCTTCGAGTCTATGTCGACGGCGGCGGTCTCAGTCCAGTGTCTTCTGCGTAGGGCGAGCCACATGAACAACTTTTTTTTTTTTTTTTTTGACAATTTCAACGGGGGGAGAAAAAGATTCCCCACCTGATTTTATTGATGGGCTCAAGGAAGCCGGTTACATGGGGGATTTACAGTGTAAAGCTGAAGGCAAGCATCAAAGAAATTACAACATTTCAGTTGAGGAAATCGCCGAGTCAAAAGGGAGATCCATGCATCAGCTGCAACCTTGCTACGTCTTGGGAGTCTCGTTCTCCACAGGCGGCCTCCGTCTTTGAGGCGACCAATAGTTGTCGTTGGGACATGTCCTCATTGCGAAAAATAGCAGCATTCCGCCTCTTCAGATTTGCCCGGCAGCATAGAGACAAAGGTCTTTGGACTGCTCAGACGGGATGGAGTGGGGGGAGCCGTAGAAGGTGCAGATTTGCCGTTTGGTTTTCCGGAATGCGGGAGAGGCCAATAGCCTCCCAGAAGCGAACAGCAACCGGGCACTGGAAAATGATGTGGTCACTGTTCTCAAGTTGCGCCCGCAAACCTCACAAGCTGGAGAGGAGAGCATTGCTTTTCTGAACAGGTTTGCTTTGCATTGGATTACGCCCTTCATCAGCAACCAAATGAACATCTGAACTCGCGGTGGTGCTGCATTCTTCCAGACGAAGGAGGAGGTCTGATCAGTCGCGTGACCTCTTCCCTTGAGGAACTTGTAAATTGAGGAGGTGTCAAGCTTGTCCCTCGACCTGCAAAAAGGAGATGTCCTGACATCCGGGTTTTCTGACAAAGCCGTTTCGTGCATGATCTCCCTAACTGATTGAAGCTCTGCCTGGGCCTGTGGCGACATGCGGTTGACAAAGGCGCCCTGAAGGTTGGAAGTGATGGCGTGCTGAACCGAGCACTGCTTGTCAATGCGGTGTGAGAATAGCCGAAAGAAAGCGGTCCTCAAAGCTTTCATCTCCTTCCGGACATCCGTCGAACATAGTTGAGCAGCCGTTGCCTAGGGCGCGAGGTGATGGCTTTGGTATAGTGGTAGCAGAGAACACAGTAGCTCAGTGGCTTCCATGGAGGTCCCCTTGAAGGTTTGCCATATTGGAATGTTGGTTCACCCAACTTGCCCGAGCCGAAGAGTCGGCCTTGATGGAGCACGTGGATCGGGTTCGGGAGGAGGGGCGGCGTTATGGGTTCGAGGTCCACGATCCCCGGCCCACCAAGCTCCTTTGTAGTGCGGACATTACGCCCAAGCAACAAGACACTTCCTGGCCGGCGGTGTTGAGCTGCCCGGCCCGGAGGAAAGCACGTCTTCGCTTATCGAGTTGGTTTATGACCTCACAGGGTAAATTTGGGTCATTTGACATGATGTAGACCAGTTTGGGAGTCGGGGCTGCGTTGATCGAACAACCCGCCCATGTTGTTCGGTAGGGATGCCTGCCAAGAAGATAGTGATCTGTCCATCCGATCGGCGTAGGTAGAGAAGGCGAAACCGTGAGTTTCGGCGCCCGGCGATGGGAGGCCGAGGTAGTTCTGCGGGAAGGACTGCATCGGGCACCCGGGGGGGGTGGTTGCGGAGGTCGGCCGAGGTTAGTTGGCATGTTGATTGAATGCGAAGGTGCTTTTCTTTGTAGTTGATCCGGAGTCAGGTTGCATCCAGAATATGCGCCTTGTCTTCATTTGTAAGATGGCTGTTTACGAGGCTTCTAGAATCGGGGAGGCGTGTCGTGCGTGTATTGGAGTACCACGGCGGAGTTGATCGAGGGGCAATTGGGTGCTGAGGCAGCTCACGGTTCACGATCATTTTCTGATGGGGTCGGCGACAAGGAGGAAGAGGTATGGCGGCAGATCCCCCAGCGAAGACCGCGCTAGCCGGTGATCCATGGTCCGGGCATCCATTGACCCGGCCTGACTGATTTTGAGGTTGAAAGGATGTTGTGCATCCAGCGGCACCAAATGTCCTGGAAACCTCGGCTCTAAAGCACTGTCTCGTAGGCTTTCCCGGATGGCGTGCCGAAAAGCCTTCGAGAAGTCTAGTTTGAGCACGATGGTAGGCTGCTTCTCTTGTTGCAAGTCTGCACTAACTTTCGGTACTTAAAAACAAAAGACTTCGGAGATGGACCTGCCCTTGAGAAAGCGGTCTAGTGATGGTCGATGAGCTCCCGATTTGTGCCTGCAATCTTCGTGTGAGAACCTTGGCCAAGATCTTCACAGAGCAGTTTTGAAGGCAGATTGGCCTAAAGGCATCCACTGCAACCGCTCCAGGCTTCTTGGGAATGAGAACCATGTAAGACCGATTGATCCTCTCTAGCTCTGCCTGACCATGGAAGAAGTGATGCATGAACTCCATATAGTCGGCCTTGATTGTACCCCACACCACCCTGTAAAAGGGAGGGACGAAGCCGTCGGGTCTGGGCGCTCGATCTATCCATCAACCTCAAAGCTTTGCATGGTTTCGGCCTCGAGAGAAGGGCGCAACTTGGCGCCTTGGAAGGGGTCATTGCTGGCCGTAAAAGCGCCGAGAATTTCAAAAATTCGAGAGAGGGGCCCCATCGTCGTGCCGATGATGCTCGGGAAAAAATTCAGTCAGCGCTGTGTTTTCCCCTCGTGGCTCGCGACAATCTTGTTGTTGGCTTCGGCGTAGGGGATGTTGTTTGTGCGCAAAGCGCGAGGTCGCTTCTTGGCGTGGTGGAGCGGTGTTTGCGTCCCCCCTTCCTTGATTGCCTTGTGCTTGCCCATTGCTTCGATGGTTGCTTTCTCTTTCTCCTTTGGGCCGGGGGACTCGATGCATAGATTCTAGCACGCAACTCATCTGGGATAGAGGTCTTTCCTCCTCAAAGCGTCAAATAACATAATAATGAATTTGCAATTTGGGATTAGGTGTGGGGGCGCCATGTAACGCCCGAGACCAAACCTTCACCACCGCCCTTGTCGACTTGAGGCGAGCCGCCAAGCTGCCCGGCCCGTGTCGGTGAGGGGAGGATCCTGTTCCCAAGCCGGGAGAATTGAGGGGAGGAAACTTCTGTAGAGCAAAGCCCACGAGTTCTCGAGCGAAAAAAGCTGGGGTTTTGGGATCGAAGTCTCCATGGACGGGGGAAATCGGAGTGTGGTCGGATGTCGGTTTGGCAAGGGGTGCAAGGGAGGTTAAAGGGAAGGTTATAGTGTGTTGTAGGTTTACAAGAGCTCGATCAAGCTTAGCAAGGATGGGGGTTCTGCCCATTGGACCAAGTGTAACATTCTTGGGAGTGGAATTTCCATGACTGCAAGAGGTCAATGGCGTCGTTGAAGGCCACTTTGAGAGGAGCCAGTGTCCTAGATCATGTAACGGTAGGGGGATTGGGTATGACGATGTGTCCCCGGATCATGTCACCATCTTGTTCTACTTATTGCTGCGTTTTACGGTTAACTTT
Source organism: Chrysopogon serrulatus (assembly GCA_015844335.1). Taxonomy (NCBI): domain Eukaryota; kingdom Viridiplantae; phylum Streptophyta; class Magnoliopsida; order Poales; family Poaceae; genus Chrysopogon; species Chrysopogon serrulatus. The sequence goes on from JADLZL010002191.1 coordinate 347,791, forward strand.
GAAGTAAACAAACACATGGAGACCAAGTCGAGGAAAAAAAACCGATTCAATAGCGAGGAAGTGCCTAGAAAGACTCAAAGGTGCCCTCACACGACTAGTCATAGGCTCATAGATCATGACACATCGAGGCGATCACCGATCAATAGCAGCGTATTACGTGCGTGTGAGACTTTTGAGTGCATTGTTTTTTTATGTCCACACATAATTGTCTCTTATCAAAATAACATGAATTAATTAATAAAAAACTGAACTACGAAAAGATAGTGCAAGGCTCGAGCTGCATGAATGAGGGAGGTTAGTTTACCGTGGTTTGCATGGGTTTTTCACGGGAAGTTAGTTTGCACTAGATATGTTCCCTTAACAAATAGTGGAGAAGCTGGTTGCTCATTTGATTTGGTTTCGATGCCCCAAGCAGGTCATTGTCTTACCCCCTCGGATTAAACCCTACCGTAAGAATAATACATCTTTGCACTCTATGCAAGATCTCTTTGCCGTTTCTTGACTCATCTAAGTGAAGGGCGGGCAAATTTTGGGACCCGAATCAGATTCGAGTGTGAAGATCTCGGTGATGCGGAGCTCAGAGCACAGAGATCGTCGGCCCGGCCATCTGTGTTGGTCCATGCTGCTGGCGGCGGCGGTCCCAGCGATTCCGTCGGCGACCACGGGCGGCGCCCACGGACCAGCCCAGCGGCGAGGCCGTCCGGTGAAGATGCGATCATCCGCCAAGGCAGTCGAGGCGCCTGGAGGAGAAGTGCAGGAAGGGCCGGCGCTACCACGCCGAATCACGCCGTCGGTGACCCTCGGGAGCTCATCCTGCCCGGCCATGGCCAAAGAGGCGTTTTGCGGCCGCCCGGCGTGATCCCACAATTGTCGGGTTTTCAAAATTCAAATGAGAATCCAATTCGGGATGGACACAGGCCGCTACGACCCGGCCGACAACGCCTTTGTTTGGGCTGCGACCAATCTCCATGCGAGAACCAAGCCGGGCACCCGGGCGGCGTTTGATCAATCACGCCTCTTCCACGAGCCGCCGTCGCCCCTTTGCCCGTATCGCCCGACACGCCACCGTTCCCCACCGCCGCCCCGCTGCACCTTCCTACCGGGAAGTGCGATGGCGGGGGGAGGACATGAATACCGTGGCCGTGCCATTCCACGAGGACCACTTCTTGATCGCCCGCCCGTGGGAAGGAGAAGAACTCCTCTGGCGGTCGCGACGGCTCGCTGATCGTGGCCATCGAGGGACCTCTCCCGAGGCTGAGGCGGCGAGTGGGGGACCTCTTCCGGTGGCGGCCCCGGACATGGGGGGGCGCCGCCCTGCAAGTACCCATCTTGGAAGGCGGAAGGACGTAGGGGGGGTGTACCAAAGGCCGGCCGGGCATGAAGCCAATGGCGAAGAGCACCTTAGTGGCGCTCCTCTGGTGGAGATGATGGAGCACACCAGCCTCCAGGCGGAGGGAGGCCATGGCCGCGGCAACTGCTAAACCCGATTCTCACAGGCCAGGAATCGGCGGCGACCAAGGCAAGCCCGAAGAGGAAGCGTAAAAGAGCAAGCGTGAAATTTGGAATGCACCATTTGTGCGAAGATCACTCACTAATCGGTGCCGCGCCGGGTCTAAAGCCAACGGTGGCATTACGTGGTGCTGCCGAGGATGGCATGGGGTTCTTCCAAATTCAGGCCACGAGAAACAATCATATTGTCTCCCTCGCGCAATCCTCAGTGGCAGCCCTCATTACAGTTGATGCGGGAAATTTCCGCTCGGTTGCTTCAATCCGGGCGTCGAGGATCATTCCATTGAGGTGGGAAATTTGGGAGATGCAGGGAACTTCGATGCTCGTCTTTTATTGTTCCGTTCCCGGCAAAGAGGAGTTGGGACGAATGGTTGCCATTCGCACAATTACCACAAGGAGCAGAGAAGCCACTATCATTTTTGATGAATTTATTGATGATGTTGGCCCATCAAAGTCTTTGGACCGGGCACGGATTCTGATCACAAAGGTTCCCGGGGTACCGATCCTTTCTTCCAACGTAGGCGGTTGGGACCATTATTGGGGCCACCCAGAAGGTAGATATGGCACACCTTCGAGCAACGGGACAGGTTCGTATCTTAGTGGCGGTTTTGATGTGACTCGGATCGAAGCATCTTGATGTTTGTGTTGGGAATAGCATATATCGCCTATACTTTAAACTGATGAAGCTTTGCAGTTTAATGAAATTGACCGGAGGCAGAGATGACTTGAGTGATGATAATGATAAGCATCTGGGGGTAAGGACTATGAGATGGAAGATGCGGAGGCAAATCCTAACCCTCAAATCCCATGAGGATGATAATGGCTCTACCCGGTAAGTCGGGGGGGCCACCCCTCGGAACTTGCCCCCCACGAGAATCAAGCCTCCTTGATTGATGAGTGTCTTAATCGGCATGCACACAATTGATAAATGAGATTAGCCTCAAAGTTATGCTTGAGCAAGATGATGGGGTTGTGAGAAAGAAGTATTCCCGGTGGCGAAGCTGAGTTAGTTGCATATAACGCTTCTACGGTTGATTTTTCCCTAACCGTGTTGACTCTTCTTCTATTTTTGTCTTTGCCAATGGAGGATCTAAGGGGGCCGGCGCTATGCGTTGTCTTTGTTGTTCAACATAGAAGCTGCAGGAGTCCAAGCAGGGGGAGGGGGCTCTACATCACCTATTGCCCCCTTCTTAGAGGCGAGCCAGTGCGGCCTGACTTCTTCTTTTGCAGTCGGGGGGGGCGGTGGGGATCGACTCCCGTCTTCTCTGTGGCCGAAGGCCGGGATGGAGATGGAGAAAGGGGGCGGGGAGGGATCTGGCGACTACACCGCCTCCCCGCCACTCCAGCGGCGGGGGCGACACTAAAGGTGTCTCACGGACACCTCCCGTGACAAGGGCGCCCGCCCTCGCCTACACTACCCGTCGAGGGGCCGGTGGGGATCAAACTCCCCGTCTTCTCTTTGTCAGGAAGGGTCGTACACGGCCGGTGGCGGGATGGAGAGAGCGGGGGGGAGGGCTCTACGGCCGGCCGTCCTCCCCTCCGGCCACTGCCTCGCCTACCGGCCACAGGGCGTCCTCCCGGTCTTCTTTGCTTGGGCTGCAATTTGGGCGCCCCTGATGAAGCTACTCCCGGTTTCTCAACCCTTAAACTTGCCTACAGGTGACACGCTATTGGCGAGGAACAGCTACGCCGACACTCGCAACTATCGTTGCTCGGTTGCTCAAGCTCCCATCAAAGTGCTGCGAAGAAGCTCCGAGGCGGCGGTGGCGGATGTACACCACGCTGAACAAGGCAGTGGTTGGCGGCAAAGAAAAATCTCGAATTCAAGGTAATTCTTTTACTACTTTTCGATTCAAAAATTATTTCAAACCTTAATAAGGTAGGTATCAAACTAGATTCATCGGATCACGGTGGTTATTAAAAATATAGAGGTTGATAGGCTAGTTCTTCACGCTAATCAAAAGAAAGAGTAAGCCTAAGACTAAAATCTCGAACCTTGATAGTGATGATGAGCGAGAAGATAGACTTGAAGCAGTTCTCAGCCACACTTGTGGAAATCTAAATGAGAGCTTCTTTGGAGACGGAGAATGATCATATCTTAGATCTCTCTCCCTCCGGTCGGAAGAAAAAATATAAGAATGCCAAATATACTAATAAAGGCAAAGTTCCCAAAAAGCCAAAAACCCCTTCAAAAATTATCATAAAATGAAAGGGGTGATACGGAATGAGAGGTCTCGCGAGACTTGGCTAAACCGATTCTTAGCTGAATTAGTTAAAGAAGGAGCAAATTAATTTTATTGCCCCCTCTGAATACGGAAGAGATTCCTTCAGGACCATGTCCTCAAAAATCTATGTGGAGGGCCAGCGACTTCATTTGGCATGCTATGGCACCCCATGGCGGTCGGGAGGCATCCTACTAGGTGTCGACTGAATGTGTTCGATATTGGAGCCATTGAGGGAGATTTTTATGTTAAATTTACCCTTAGGTATAAAGCAAATGACTTCAAATTTGTGCTTTATACGGTCTACGGACCCGCACAATATCAAAACAAAGCGCATTCCTCGCGAGAGATAGCGAACACTTGCTCTAAAGAATCCCTCCCGTATCGATTGGAGGGATTTTAACATAATGAGGGCTCCAGGAGGATAAAGCTCGGGAGTGTTTGACCCTAGATGGCCAAATCTATTTAATGCCGGTCATCGGAGTCTCTAGATCTTAGAGAGATTGTCATGGGTGGCCGTCAATATCGTAAAATTGGGCCAGGGTGATAACCCAACTTTTGAGAAGTTGGATAGAATCTGGTTGAAATGCGGAATGGGAAGATCAATTTCCATTGACTACCGTTGAATCGAGAGATAGGAATATATCGGACCACACTCCTCTTGTACTCAACACGGGGGCGTCGACACACCATTCCCAAAACCGACCTTTCAAATTCGAGAGGGGTTGGCTAATACGGGAGGGCTTCTATGATATGGTTGTAAATATATGGCAATCTCGAGACCCACGGGGTCGACTCCTCTTGAGCGTTGGCGAAGAATAAGATCCAGTAGACTCGGACAACATCTAAGAGGCTAGGCTAAACACCACAGCGGGGGCATACAAAAAGAAGAAGACTTCTGCTGTAACACCTCGGTGTTAAGCATGCATTAGGCACCTAATTAATTAACTTAATCATCACTAAGCATGGCATGAGCATCATCATTAAGCATTTAATCCAAAGTGCATCATCATTTCATGTGCTTGTTTTTAATTCCCAAATTACTTGCTTAATTGTTTGATTTAGTTAATTAATTAGCTTGCGAATCTTGATCAAGTTTGGATCCACTTGTCTGCACTTTGAAAAGTTTTAATAAAATTTATTGTAAAAGATTTGGAGCATTTGGAGCAAAAAGAAAATGAATTGGAAAATTCCCTTTTTATGCCTAAATTCAAAATGAATTTGTATTTCAAAAATTTATTAAAATTTCAAGATGAGCCTTAAATGAAAGTTGTTCGGTTTTTAAATTCTCTACAACTTTTATTTTTGGCACTTTTACTGAAAATACTTTGAAATGGGTCAAAAAAGAGGCAGCATTTTTGGTCAGTTTGGTTTGAATTCAAATTCAAAAAAAAATAAAGGAAAAATCTCATGACGGCGGAACCGAATTCGGCCCACGACCCCACAGCCCCTCCAGCGGCGCCAGCCCTTTAGCGCCAACGCCCGGCAGCGCCCGTGGGACCCGGCCGAGAGCCATGGCGAGCCACCAGGACGTCGCGCGCCTTGGCGGCGAGCCACGCTGCTTGAGGCCAGCACTCCGCCCAGGAAGATACGCCCGTGGAAGCGACACACTTCCCATTCCACGCTCGCTTCGCCAGCGCCCTCTGCTTTCTTTTCGCACTCGCTCTTCGCCACGCTGCTCCGGCGCCCTTGCGCCGTCGTTGCGTCGCCCGTCGTGCCGCGCGCCGACTCGGCCAGCCGACGCTCCACCTTCACCTCTGCTTTGCTTGCTCCATCCTCGCGCACCATCCGCCGTCAGGCATTGCCTCGGTAAGGGCGGATAGCCTCCTGCCGCCGCGCTCATGGCCGGAGCTCGCAGAGCTTCGGCCGCAGCGTTCGCTCACCAGCGCACGCTCCCCCTTTATCTGCTGCAGCGCACCATGGCCGCCCAGCGCCTCGGAGTGAAGGGCCGCACCCTCAATCGAGGCAATGCGCGCCTCCACCGTCGAGCTTCTGGCGCTCGCCCGTCGCCGCCCGCTTCGCCATGCAGCGGCCGAGCCTCCGGCGCCCGCTAATTCCGGCCGCCAAGCTCACGGCTAGCCCCGCCTACTCTCGCTGGCTTCAGCGCGCGCATCACCGCGCCACGCCACGCTGGCTCGCCGCCCGGCGCGATATGCGAGCCGCCATGCGCCGCCGCTTCGTCGCAAACACGATTCGGCCGCCACTCGCGCGCACAACCGAATCATAGGGTCAAAAGCCGTCGCCGCGGGGAAACGCCAGGTGCTACCCTCGTCGCCCGGCGAGCTCACGGCCGGCGAGCTAAGCTAGCCGGTGCAGCTCCTCCTTCTCGGCCGGCCGATGGGCCCGTGGACCAGTGGGGTCCCAGCGGCCCAGTGGCTCACGGTCAACTGGACCCCGAGTCCCACGAAACCCGGGGCTCGGCCCTTTTCTTTTTATTGTTTTTCCAAAAAAATGGTTTTTATGCTTTTTTGAAATTATAGCTGGTGCAAATGGACTCCAAATCTGATGAGACTTGTTTTGTTAGGTTCATACTGAGTAGATCTATCATTGAAAAATATGAGATGCATTTTTGGTGAATATTTTCTGTGTAGATTTATTTAAATGCTTAAATGGCTGAAATCTGTTTAATTGCATAATAAATAGAAGATAACTCTGAAAAATATGATTCTTTTTTTGCTAGACTTGTTATGTGATATAGTTTCTGAGAAAAATATATGGCATGCAGTTACTGTACA